>JACVTC010000071.1:800000-830000 GCA_016946835.1 Neocallimastix lanati (nom. inval.) | reverse complement strand
CCTTCTTCCAAGCTTCAACAGCAGCTGGAGAGGAATCAAGAGCCCAGTCACCTTCATTATCCGGCTTACTTTCACTGAACCATACAAGACCTACAATTTTTGGGAATTTTTCTGGAAGAACACGGAACATATCTGTAATCCAACCAGCTTTATCACCTCCTAATTCTGAAGAAGAAAATTCAGCAAGGAACATAGGCTTATTGAATTGAGAAATTGCTTGATAGGAAGGTGTAAATACCTCTTCAAAGGAACTCCAACTAGACCAACTTTGAGCAGTACCCCAATTGTAACCATCGATAGAAATATAGTCTACATATTCGTCTCCTGGATATGAACCTCTAAAAGTACTTGAACCAGAATTACTGCAATTGGTTGTCCAGATCCATTTTACATTATTCACACCTAAACCACGGAAAATATCTACAATGTGACGGTAAGCACCGGCAACCTTATCTTCGGCATTGTTGACACTGTCTTTACCAGTACCCCAAGTGTACCAGTCTCCATTGGATTCATGAAGAGGACGAAGCCAAATTTCATCACCAAATTCTTTGACTCCATTAGCAAAAGTTTTAATGTAGTCGTCGGCTGCACCATCAAGAATATTTTGAGCTGTATGAGGAGTAGGCATCCAAGAAATCATAGTAATAGAACCATTTTCCTTAGCAATTTGAAGGTATTCACGTGCCCAATTCCAATCATTATATTGCCATATGACAAATAAATGAACAACATCTAAATGTCTTTCTTGTAAAGCTTGGAAAGCTGCAATATTTTGAGCTGTAGGTTGCTTAACGTCTTTTCCTCCAACCCAAGCCCCAAAGAACATAGAATCAAAAGTATTTCCACTAACAACTAATGAATTGGAAGTATTATTAATTTGTGCTTGAACTTGATTATTAGATCCTTCTGGTTGCATGAAACACCAATTTCCATTTTCTATACCCCAATTACCACTATTATCAACGTATCTTACTTCATTATTACCTGGAGAGCAGCAACCATATTCAGTATTGGAACAATTTGCAGTGGCACCAGCAAAGAATAAACTTGTAACTGCTATGATGTTTAATAATTTCATCATCATTATTTATATTTAAATTTTTATTAGTCTTTTATTTTTATTTTTTTTATTTTTTTTTTATTTTATTTGTTGTTTATTTCTTTTTTTATAAAAAAGATATGAAATCTTAATATCAAATATATATTGAAATTAAAAGTATGAAATAAAAATGAAAATTAATAAATAAATTTTTTTATTTATATTTCCACGTAAAAAATAGAGGTATTTATATCTTTTTTTATTTATATATATAAATTAATATCAAATATATATTGAAATTAAAAGTATGAAATAAAAATGAAAATTAATAAATAAATTTTTTTATTTATATTTCCACGTAAAAAATAGAGGTATTTATATCTTTTTTTATTTATATATATAAATTATTATAAATATTATTATAAGTATTATTTTTAATATTATTCATTAAATTTATTAGTATAAATATAATTATATATAAAATTTTTAATTTGTTAATATTTTAAAATTTTTGAATTACCAATTATTTTGGATTCATTTACAAATTCTAATAATTTTATTTTTTATTATTTAATATTTTAATATGTTCATACATGTAAATCCTTACAATTTCATTTAAAAAAATTTTTTTTTTTTTTGTTTTAATTAAAAAAATTATTAATTATTTGTCAAATCTAAAAAGTAAAAAGAATAAAACTTTAATATAAATATAAAATAAAATTATAAAACAAATATGATTTTTTAAAGCGGTCAAATTTCAAATTTTTTGTTTGAAATTTATTTTTTTTTTTATTTATTTTTTTTTTTTATTTTTAAATCTTTTTTATAAGTAATAAAATTATTGTTTTAAACTACTTAAAATAATTATATTATGAACTTTATTTAATATTATTTCAATCTACTAACTTTTAGTATAATTAAAAAAATTTCCATATTTTTAATACATAATTTAAATTTTAATAATATTTAAAGTTTTAAAATATATATTAAAGATATTATTAATTAACTAAAAAGGAGAATAAAATATTCAGAATGATTAAAATATAAAAAGATAAAAAAAAAAAGTCATCTTTCATCTTTTAAACCAACAAACAACTCAATAAAAAAAATAAAATAATTAAATTTCCTTTTTTTTTTATTATTAATATTAAAATAAAATATATAAAAATTTATATAGAATTTTTTTTGTTAATATAATCGTAAATATCATTATTATTTAACCTTAATATATACTAATTTATTCTTTCGGATTTTATAATTTTATTATCAATTTTTTAATTTCATTATATAATTTCATATTTAAGTAATAAATATATATTACTTATATATGAAATTCCTATTTATAATGTATACTAATTGAATTATCCTTTCTCCATTTCTATTTAATCGTTTCAATATTATTCTAAATAATTTAAAGTATTTAGTGTAATACTATGTAGAGGATTTTTATAAATATTTTATTATATGCATTTTTATTATAATTCAGTTACTCTAATTATTATTTTAATTATTACCTATCATAACTAAAATTTGTTTTATAGTACAACGTACAATATATAAAATAATTTTTTTATCATTATATATAACGGTAAATATTTTAAATTTTAAAATTTAAATAAATATATTTATAATAAATATTATTAATTATTAAATAAAATTCAATAGGATTTTTTTTTTTTTTTTTTATTTTTTTATTTTTATTTGTTTGTTTGTATGTTTCTTGTTTCTTGTTTTTTTATTTTTTGTTTTATTTTTTTTAATATATTTTAGTTTTTAAATTTAATTAATTATACCAATAATAAATTTAAATTTATGACTCATATGAACATTAACAAATAAATAAATTTATTTTTTACATAAAAAGTAAAATAGTAAAAAATAAATTTATGAATAGATTAAATAACTAAATAATTTAAGTAAAGTATATCCATAAATTAAAAAGTCATATGAACATAAATAAGCTTTTTGAGGGTGGTGCGTTTCGGAATGTGGCTTTAAAAATCTTTAGATAAAATTTCATTTCGGAATGTGGCTTATATTATTTTTTATAAATTTTTTGTTTATGAATATAATATTTAAAAAATTAAAATAAAATAGCACATATAATTTCTTTGAAAAAATAATTATTAAAAATATTTAAAATGTGATATATAAATATAAATAAATATGAAAATATTTTATTTTATTTTTTTTGTATTTTATTTTTTTAATCTTTTTATTTTTTTATTTCTTTATTTTTTTTTAATTTTTTTTATTTTTTTTATTTGTTTTTTTTTTTAATTTTTTTTATTTTTTTTTTTATTTTTTATTATCAAATATATATTAAATTATGAAATTATTATAAAATAAAATATTTATTTAATTATTATTTAATTATTTATTTATATAAAAAAATTTATATATAATACGCCATCTCAAAAAACATGTGGCTTAAATATATTCACGTGCGGTTCCGAAACGCGCTCTCCCGAGCTTTTTATAAATATAAAGAAAAGTTATTAGTTTTATAGGATGTGGTGTATTTCATAAAGTTGCATTTCGCAATGTGACGTTTAGTCTTGTAAATCGACTCATAAATTTTTAAATATTTTTTAATACAATTATAAATAAATAAATAAAAATTGTGTTATTAAAAAATAAATGTTTTAAATATTTTCTTAATTACTTTGTAATAAAAAAAGTCTGAATAATTTAATATATATTTATTTATAATAAATAATTAAATTTAAATAGTAAAAATAAATAATAAATAATTAAATATAAATAATAAATAATTATATTAATTTTTTATTTTCTAATATATAAAAAATAAAATATTTTCTTAAAATCACTTTATAATAAGAAAAAAAAACATAAAAAGTAAAATAAAAAATAAATAATTAAAACTAATTTATTCATTATAAATAAAAAAATAATAAATAACTTATCATTTATAACAAATAATGAAAAAATTTTTTCTTATTTTAAATTTTAATTTTATTAAATAAATGTTTATTTAAAAGATTTTTAAACATAGCATATATAATTAAATATATTTATTTAAATATTTATCATTAAATATTTCTAAATGATTATTTTATTATTAGTTTTATTAATATCATTTTTATCCATATCATCAATTTTATGAATACTATAAAACAAATTTTCTATTAAATATTTTTATTTTTTTTTTTATTTTATGAACAACTTTTATACTATAAAACAAAAATTTTCTATTAAAATGTTAATATAAAAAAAATAAATAAAATAAAATTATTAAATATTTTTATTAATATCTTTTATATTGTTGATTTTATAAATACTATAAAATTAATATACATGAAAGTTAAAAAATATTTTATTTATATATTTAAAGATTTTATAAAACTTTTAATTTTAATTTTTATATTAATAAAAGGATTAATTTTTTTAAAGATTTTTTTTATTATTATTATTATTTTAAGAATATTTAAATAATATTTTTTTTATATAATTCTAAAGATATAGAAGAAATTTTAATTTTTAAATTTTTATTTTAAATATTTTTTATAGATTTAAGGAATATTTTATTTTTTTTTAAATATATATAATGAAATTTTCAAAATTATTTTTTTTAAATATATATATATTGAAAATTTCAAAAATATTTTATTTTTTTTTAAATAATACTTTATTTTTAAATAATTCTACTATTTATTTTATTTTATTTTATTTTATTTTATTTTATTTTATTTTATTTTATTTTATTTTATTTTATTTTATTTTATTTTATTTTATTTTATTTTATTTTATTCAATCTGTACTTTATATTCATATTTCTATTATTTATTTTATTTTATTTTATTTTATTCAATCTGTACTTTATATTCATATTTCTACTATTTATTTTATTTTATTTTATTTTATTTTATTTTATTTTATTCAATCTGTACTTTATATTCACATTTCTACTATTTATTTTATTTTATTTTATTTTATTTTATTTTATTTTATTTTATTTTATTTTATTTTATTTTATTTTATTTTATTTTATTTTATTCAATCTGTACTTTATATTCACATTTCTACTATTTATTTTATTTTATTTTATTTTATTCAATCTGTACTTTATATTCACATTTCTACTATTTATTTTATTTTATTTTATTTTATTCAATCTGTACTTTATATTCATATTTCTACTATTTATTTTATTTTATTTTATTTTATTCAATCTGTACTTTATATTCATATTTCTACTATTTATTTTATTTTATTTTATTTTATTTTATTTTATTTTATTTTATTTTATTTTATTTTATTTTATTTTATTTTATTTTATTTTATTTTATTTTATTCAATCTGTACTTTATATTCATATTTCTATTATTTATTTTATTTTATTTTATTTTATTCAATCTGTACTTTATATTCATATTTCTACTATTTATTTTATTTTATTTTATTCAATCTGTACTTTATATTCATATTTCTACTATTTATTTTATTTTATTTTATTTTATTTTATTTTATTTTATTCAATCTGTACTTTATATTCATATTTCTACTATTTATTTTATTTTATTTTATTTTATTTTATTTTATTTTATTCAATCTGTACTTTATATTCATATTTCTACTATTTATTTTATTTTATTTTATTTTATTTTATTTTATTTTATTTTATTTTATTTTATTTTATTTTATTTTATTTTATTTTATTTTATTTTATTTTATTTTATTTTATTTTATTTTATTTTATTTTATTTTATTTTATTTTATTTTATTTTATTTTATTTTATTTTATTTTATTTTATTTTATTTTATTTTATTTTATTTTATTTTATTTTATTTTATTTTATTTTATTTTATTTATTTTTTTTTTTTTTATAATAAATATAAAAAAGAATAATAATAATAATAAAAAACATTTACCATAATTTGACATAATTTGACATTATTTATTAAAATTATTTATTTATTAATTTATTTATTAAAATTTTTAAAGTCATATTTTGTAAAAATGCAACGCTCCTGTTTTATAATTAACATTTGATTTTTTGATTTATTATAATAAAAAAACAATAATAGTAATACGTATATATTTATATATATATATATTAAAGATGTTATTAGAGCGAAAATATGCTGATATAATTATTTTTGTATATATATTAAATTTAGAATAATAAATAAATATATATTCATTTTTTTTTTTTTTTTTTTTTGTTAGCTATTGAATTTATATTATATTGAAGTTTTAATAAAAGAATTTTTTTATAGTAAAATTATAATAAAATCAAAAAATATATATATGAAATATAATATTTTTATAATGAGGAATATAAATAATAAAAATATATATATATATATGAAATTAATATATCAAAATATAGAATTATAGAATAGATAAACTGAAATATGAAATTTAAAATTTAGCTTTAATTTTTTTTTATTTATATAGAAAATTTAATAAAATAAAACAAAAATCAAAAACATTTATTAAATATTGAATAATTATTATAATTGTTATTATAAAACATAAATATATTATGTATATATTAAATGGCGTGAATAATATCTTGTACAAATATAAAATTACAATTACGAAGAAGTTTAAATAGTAGAAAAATGGATCAACTGCTCAAAGAGTTAAATAGTTATTGAAAGAAAAGTAAATAAATAGAAAATAAAATAAATATAATCGACTCTCTTTAATAGTATAAAGTTAATTTCTAAAAGGTACCTTATCATCATTCTACATAATGATATAAATTATTTAATTAATATTATAGATTTATATATACATATATGTATATATTTTTTAATTTTTATTATATATATATGATGAAACAAAAAAAAAAATAAAGATATAAATAATTATAAATATAGTAAAATTAATAAAAATTAGTATTATTTATCAACTTTATATTTATTCATTCATTTATTTATTTATTTATTTTATTTATTTTATTTATTTATTTTATTTTATTTTATTTTTATTTTTTTTATCTATGTTATCCAATGTTAATAATAATAAATAAAAAATAATAAATAATGATAAATAAATAATAAATAATAATTAATAATTAATAATAATAAATAAATATGATATTGTTAATAATGTAAATATATATATGTTAATTATTATTATGTTATCATATAAATCTATTAAATACATAATCATATATAAATTTTGTATAATATTTTTTATAACATTCTTATTCTTAACTATATTTCATTATTAAATTTTTAATTTTTTTTTTTTTTTATATTTATTTCTTTGTTAATGATTTATATAATTTTTAACAATTAAAAAAAAAAAAAAAAAAAAAAAAAAAAAAAAAAAAAAAAAAGAAATAAATATAATTTCTTAAACATAAAGAAAAACTTAGTTCATTTATATATTTCTGTTTAATGGAGTTAAAAAAAGTATTATGATATTATTTTACAGATTCATATCCATTTTATTAATTAATATTACTTAATATTTCATTATAAATGGCTGATAATTGAATATTTTATTTATCTTTTATTTCTTCAAAGAAATTTTAATTTTATTATTGTATTGTATTCCAAAAATAATTTAGTATTAAAAATCTCTATTAATTATTGTAATAGTATATTTATGATAATCTTTGTTATTATTATTATTATTATTATTATTATTATTATTATTATTATTATTATTATTATTATTATTTTGATGTACTTTTAATAATATTATTATATAATTTATAGGATATAAATCAATGATATCATGTTTCATCATTAATATATAATTGATAATAATTATTATAAAAAAAAAAAAAAAAAAAAAAAAAAAAAAAAGTATAGTATTGGTTAAATTATTTAATTTAGAAATATACATTTTCCATTAATGTTTTAAAATGTTTCTTTTTTTTTTTTTTTTTTTAATTTAATTCTTATTATTCCGAAAGTAAATTAATGTATTATACATTTTTGAATAATATAAAATAATTATTACTTAATCATAGTGTTTTGAATAATAATATGAAAATTTTTCTAATATTTGAAACTTTTTTTCTAAATAAAATTTAAATAATAATTGCCTTAGGATTAGTATTTAATCCTATTAATTCTATTTTTTATTAATTTTTATTTTTTTTTTATTTTTTTTTTTTTTTTTTTTTTTTTTTTTTTTTTTTTTTATAATTCCATTATTAGTATATTAAATTACTACAAATGTTTTCCACTTTCCACTTTTATATCTTATTATATTAAAAGTAAATCTTACTACCCAATCAATAACCATTGCAAAGGTTACCCCTATAACACCCATATTAAACCATACTCCAAGAATGAAAGCAAATGATACTCTTACAATTAATGTTGCAAAAACACCAGTATACATAGTAAATTTAACATCTCCTGCAGCTCTTAAACCGGAAGCTAACGCAAATGTACTTGGATGGAAAATGATACTGAAAAAATTATGAATGAAAACCATAATAGTAACCAATCTAACGGTTTCTTCTGATAAATCATATAATTGTAAAACTAACAATGTAATTCCATAGAATGCTGTATTCCAAAAAATCGCTCCAGTATAGTTTATTCTTAAAAGTTTTCGGAAATAATAATCTGCTGCTTCATAATCCTTCGCTCCAACACATTGTCCTATGACTGTTATAAATACTGGTCCCATGACATTTGTAAAAAGTGCTGACATATTCCAAAAATTTTGTGATATCCCATTGGCTGCAATTTGTGATGTTCCAAATAATGCTACAATACTGCTAAGGGCTACCTTAGCTGCTTCAAATAGTCCTCCTTCTATAGCATTAGGAATAGCAATATGAAGTATTCGCTTAATGATATCCCGGTCAAATTTGAAAATATATCTAAATTTTACAAAGATAATATTTTTTTTGCTAAAACAAAACACTAGCATAATGAGGGCGGCTACACATCTTGATATTAATGAAGGTATGGCTACACCTGCTACACCTGCTTTTAATATAAATACACCAATCATATTACCAGCTAAATTGATAATATTCATCAAGAATGAAACATACATAGTAATTTTTGTCTTAGCCATACTTCTAAAAATGGCAGAGCATGCTTGATATACTGCCAAAGCAGGAAAAGATAAAACAGTAATAGTTAAGTAGGTGATACTAGCTATCATAACATCCTCTTCAATTTTTCCAAAAAGTAATCTGAGTAATACTTTCTTGGAAATCAAGAGAATTCCTCCTACTCCTATAGATAGTAAACCCGAAATCATAATTAATTGTCCTGATGATAACTTTCCTTTATCTAAATCATCTCTTCCAATATATTGACTGACAATAACTGCACCACCTGAAGCAAGCGACATAAATACCACAATAAATACATTATTAATTTGATTAATTAATGAAACCCCAGATATAGCACTTTCCCCTGCATAACTTACAATTAGTGTATCAGCAATACCAACAAGCAACACCAGTGCCTGTTCCACTAATATTGGATAAATAAGAACCCATAGTCTTTTATTTGAAAATATTTGTTGCTCCTTTAAAATCTGTTTTTTGGGTTCAATGATTTTTTTTAACATTTTTCAAATTAATATACTATAAGATATATATATATATATATAAATAAAATAATATTAATACATTATATTATTTTTTTAGTTTAAATATCACAAAAATTAATATTTCTAATTTAAATATTTTTATTTTTTCATTAATTTTTAATATTTTAAAATTTTTCAAATTAAAAATTAAACATTTATTGATATTGATTCATTTTAAAACTTTATTATTAATAACATTTGAATTTTAATCTTATATAATATAAAAAAATTTTCAAATTATTGTTTACTTAAATATGATTGGTCATCATAATATCTAGGTTTTGATTGGAAAAATTGTAGATATATAAATAAAAAGATAAAAAATTTATAATTTTTCAATTAAGTTTTAATTTTTATTTTTTAAATATTGTATAATTTTTATATATGTTTATACACTAATAAAAATTAAAAGTTCAATTGATATAAGAAGTAATTAAATATTCTATTTTTGCATAATTCTTAACTATATTATTACCTGAAAAATCAATAATATATTAATGTTCTTATATAATTCTTGCTAAAAATCTTATATAAAAGTTATAATATTTTAATTAATTAAAATGTATTAAAATAATGTAAATAGTATTATGTAATATAAAAAAAAAAAAAAAAAAAGGATAATGGAATTAATAATTTAAAATTATATTAATTTCCCTTTTTTTTATTTTTATATTATATAATGTTTATTAATATATATTATTTTATTTTTTTTGTATTTTATCTTTTGTAATATCAAAATAAAAATAAAGTAATTAATTATAATTGCAACTCTTAAGAATAGGAAATTCATTTAATGGTTTGTTAATACTTTTTTGGTGTGTGGATCGTCCATTTTAGAATTATTTCACTTCTTTCTATTTTATTACTAATAAATTTTTATGAAAGATTATTTATTTAAAGTCATAAAATTTTGTCATTGTATACATATATATTCAAATATTGAGACTTAAATATAATAATTTGTAACTGTACAACTGTTAGAACTCTTTTTCTATTTTATTACTAATAAATTTTTATGAAAGATTATTTAAGTGATAAATATTTATTATTATTTACATTCAAATATTAAGATTCCATTATAATATATTTTTATATAAATCATTACTAATGATTAATATTTGATACAATTATAATAGTAACTCGAGAGAGCTATTAATAATAGTTTTTCATATTAATATGGTAATTTTTAACAATTCCATAAATAATTTCATGACAATTTGATATTTTTTTACTTAATTTTTTTTTTTATGCGAACTCTAACTTTATATATTCATTCATTTATTAATATATATTTTTTAAAAACAACAAAACTAAAAAATAAAAAAAAAATATATATATATATATACAAATTGAACATAGTAATTTTTTAGATAGTAATGTGAATAATAGTAATATTCAAAATAAAGAGTATAAAAAAAATCAGAAAAAAGTTTATATACAAGGAACCTCACCGCCAAATTATAAGATTTCAGTTTAAAGGAATTCTTATTCCGGATTAAGGTTTGATTTGGAAAATTTGAAAAAAATTACGGACTTCTCCTTCAGAGTCATTGGCTCTTCTGGCCTGTCTTACTGAATTGCAGCGTTGACGCTCCTGGTTAGCTTACACTTTTACCGTCGGAATAGCAATTCTTGTTGAGTACTAGTCCTTGGTATAATTTTTATAAAGAGAGCCACAAATCGCCCCAAGAAGGGAGTTTTAGAATAATCACCAGAAATAATTTAGTTATTAAACAAAACTTCCCATTTCTTTTTATAATATAAAGTCATAATGTTTTTTATTTAATCACAATATTCATGGGTTTATTTATTTCATTTATATTTATAATATATATATAAATATTTGCATTAATTCATATAAATCACTATATGAAGAAAATATATTATTAATACAATAAAATTATATAATTGTATTCCATACATGGATGATTTTAATTTTTACTTTTTTTTTTTTTTTACTCAAATTATTATTTTAAATAATTAACAATTATTAATATATTTAATTAATAAAATCTAAAATTGTTTAAATTAAAATATATATACATAAAACCATTTTTAATTCATAATTTTTATTAAATAATAATAATATATTTACTTGTTTAACTTAAACGTATAATTTATACATTATTTATTTAATTAAGTATAAAATAATTAAAACTTTGTATTGTAGTTTCCCTATACCAATAAAAGGATATATAACATTTATATACTTATATTTTAATATATAAAATAAATAAAAATAAAATCAAGAATACATTTTACTATAAATCCAATAAATTTTAATAAATTTAAATAATTAGGAAAATTCTATTAACCACATATATATAGCTATTATTATTATTATTTCAATTTTAATTATTATTAATAAAAAAAAGTTTTTATTCCTAAATATTATTGTATCATGAGTAAAAAAAAAAAAAAAAAAAAAAAAAATCAATAAATACTGAACTTTTTATGATTTTTATTTATTTTTTATATATAAATATATTTAAATTAAAGGTATTAATTATTTTAAATTATTGTTATATTAATTTATAATTAATTATTAAAACTGGACCATTTTAATATATTTAATTAATAAATGGTTTAGCGAGTTCTTTAACTATATCCTCACATGAATCAATGCTTTTAACTAAAGATATAGTATTATTAATTGATGCGGAACCTTGCGTCTTATCCCCTTGAATCATACTTTTAAAACTATCACCTAATGAAGGATTAAGATTACCTTTTTTATTAAGTTCAAGACCATGCTTAGCGATATCATTTGGAGGAGTTCTCATTCTACTGGAACCGTTAAGAATAACATTAACTATATAGTCATCTGGATGTGTTTGAAGAATTTGATCCTTAATTGTTTGTGCTAATCTACATTCTTTTGAAAGCATAAATCTAGATCCAACGTAAAGTCCTTCAGCACCAGCTGCTTTAGCGGCTCCAGCTAATTTTTCATTAACAATACCACCTGCTGATAATACTGGAATTTTAACAGCATCAGAAATTAAAGCAGTAATTGAAGCCATACCATTTACAAGAATTGGCATTACACCGCCTTCATCACAACCAGTAGCAACAACGATATCAGCACCAGCTTTTTCAGCATTAATAGCTCCTCTTACTGTAGGATTTATTTCTCGTGCAATAACAGTAAAACCATCTTCTTTTAATTCACGAATTTCCTTTGGATCAGCTATACCAATTAATGCAAGAACTTTAACATTTTCTTCTTTACAGAGCTTAATAATATTTTTACTATATTTATGAGGATCATACATAGAAGTGAGAATATTCATTCCAAATGGTTTAGAGGTAAGTTTACGTGTATTATGAATAGTTTTCCTCATTTCATCAACCGTATCTTTAATAGAGGTCACAGGTTTTTCATAACCACCATTTGGACCAATCACACCTAAACCTCCAGCATTAGATACAGCAGCAACAAGTTTTGCTGAAGTAATCCATGCCATTGGTGCCTGAATTACTGGTTTTGAAATTCCAAGAATTTTACAAACTCTATTACTCATTTTATTATTATATAAGAAATATTCTACTATGAATGTATATTATTATTAGTCAACTTTTAATATTAAAAAAAAAAAAAAAAAAAAAAAAAAAAAAAAAAAAAAAAAAGCGAATATAAATTCAAAAAAGAAAATTTTTATTTAATATAATGAAATAAAAAGAAAATAAAATCTGAAAATGAAAAATTTTTATTTAATGTAATAAAATTTAAATAGAGATTAAAAAAAAAAAAAAAAAAACTTTAACCTTAATTTATAGATTTTATTTAATATTGAAACATCATAACATGGTAAAAAAAAAAAAAAGGAATAAATTAAATTTATATGAATATTAATTATTAGATGATACCTTTTCATTTTAATTAATCCATATCAATAAATTTTTATTGATTATGAAATAAAACATTTATCCTAAAAAAAAAAAAAAAGGTAGTAATTATAATGAATAACAAATATTATTAATGTTTTTTTAATAATAACATTTATTAATAACATTTATTATTTTATTATTATGCTATAATTAATTTAAAAATTTAAGTTTTTTACCTTTAATTAGAATATTTAATTTAATAAAAAAAATATATATGTATTTATCCAAATATATAAATATATTTGTTATTTGTTATTATGGAAAAACTAGTAATGACCATAATAAAATAATTAATTTATTATAAAAAATTATTTTTACGTTAATTTTTATTTTTTGATTTCTTATTTATTTATCTATTTTTTTTTATTTTTTATTTTTTTTTTTTTTTTTACTTTTTTTACTTTTTTTACTTTTTTTACTTTTTTTATATAAATAATCATTAAAATCTTATATTATTCCTTTTTCTATTTTAAATTTGTTTTAAAATAATAAATAGTTGTATAATACATAGATTTCAATTGAATTTGTTTTTTATTTTAAATATTATTGAATTAATTTAATTTCCTTATTATAATACATTTATTAATATCTATCTTAAATATATACTTGAAAATATACAAAAAAAGAACAATTTTGATCATTTGAAAATTTTCCAATTTAAATAATTTAAATATTTCTTTTTTTGTATATATATCAAAATTGAATATGGAATTTTTGCCTTATTTTCATATTTATCCTTTACTATTAATATAAAAATAAAGTATTATATGCTCTTTTTCATTTTTTTTATTGTGATTTTTTGTGTTTTTATTATTATTAGTATCATTATTTCTTGTTCAAAATAAATACTTTTATTTTAAGTCTATAAATAAAAATAAAATCAAAATTCCAAATAATTCATTATATAATGAATAGCATAATATATTTATTAAAATTAAATTATTGAACAAATTTTTTTTTTTTTTTTTTTTTTTTTTTTTTTTTTGAATTAGAATAAAATAAACTTCATTGGTTCCTCGGATTCATTCTATATTCGAATTATAATAATAATAATAATAATAATAATAAATATATAAATATATAAATAAAATAATTTTATGAATAATATTTTTCTAAATTTAATATCTAATTAATACACTAATAATTACAAAATATATATATATAAAAATGAAGTTTTACCGCAATACTTTATTTCTAATTAAACTATCTATTTGTATATATTTAGATAAATTTTTATAATGTCTATTTAATTTATAATTTTTTTAATTAAAAAAAAAAATAATATAAAAATAAATAATATATATATATTTCTTTTTTTTATATTAATTTAATATATAGTTTTATTTTCAATAATATGAACATAATTTTTTGTTAAGGAGTCAGACACAAAATGTATGCTTTACACAATAATAATAATGTTATATTTTTTTTTAATATATATATTATTAAGAATAATTTTTATGTTAAAAAGACTCAAATAAAAAATATTACATTTAATTTTAATTTTATGTTAAAAAGACTGAAATAAAAAATATTACATTTAATTTTAATTTTATATTATTGGCACATTATTTATTATTTACATTATAAAATATTTATAATATTTTAATGCAATATAAGAAATCTTATATTTCTTAACAATTTTTTAATATATTAAATTAATTATTATATATTAAATTTTATATAAAATTTATTTGAAATTGTTTTTAGAGAAAAAAAATATCTAAATACCTCATTTTTTTTAAATATATCATAGTATAATTCAAAAATGTTTTTCCATCTTCAATTATAATATTTAATTGATAATATATAATTTAATGCAACATCATTATATATTAACATATTTTATATATATAACCTATTTTATTTACATCTTTTTTTGAAATAGAATTTTAATATTTCAAGAATTTAAAGTGAAAAATATAAATATCTGAGTTTGATTCATTGAAATCTAATCCGTTTTTGATTAAAATAATTAAAATATTATTACTAATTATGGGTGTGTTGCATTTCGGAACTTGACTTTATATAAAAAATGGTGTACTTAATATATGTAAAATAATATTTATTTATTAAATATAATTTAACCTCAAAAATACCTCATTAATTTCTTTTACTCATTCATTGATTACATTTCGCTTATTCTCGGCTGATCTCCAACTCTACACAGTCGCAAGCTTTGTGCTCGAGTCTCACTCGCCTACATTTGCTACATTTCATTTAACTATTCATTCGTTCAATCATTATTTTCTGTATTTTTAGAGTTTATTTTAATACTAATTTTTGACAATATTTAGCATAAAAACCATACTATATATGCAGATCACGTGAGTTCAGTATTATAAAACTAGTATTATTAATGAATAATAAAAACACTATTGTTTAATGAACTATTAAAACCTGTATTGTTTATATATTTATAATATAGAGCCCAGAATTCAATGAACTCTAAAACAGCTATGATTTATATATTATGAAAGTGTTTTAGCATATAGCAAACCTACCTAGTTTAATGCATATTGAGCATATATTTAGCATGTTCGATGTTGTAAGATCATAAGTTCAAACTAGCTAGGTTTTGCATAACTATCATATATCATACACATATATCAACATACGCATAATATGCGATAAAACTAGTATATTAATATGTATAAGATTTTGGCAGAATTATATATTTGATATAGTTTGCATAGTTTGATGCATATGTTGATATTTTACGATTATTGTTATTTTATATATATATATATAAACTATGATTGTTAATACTGAATTTGAATGTCTTTTGATACTAAATCTAGCTCAAACATTCATCAATCAAACAATGCTAAAAACACATATTATTGATATATAATGATGGTAGTTTAAAGCATTCAAATTCGATTATGTTTAAAACATATATTTGTATAAAACCTATATCATTTATAAATATTAATTATATGCCATTATCGTATATTTGTATACTTGTATTTGAATGCCAATATATGCTAATAATAGTCTAAAACATATATATATATACGATTAGCTGCAACTGTTATATATATGATAGTTTTAGCAGTTTTGGGCATTCAAATACAATGATATGGTTTTAGCATATATATTGATATAAATGATATGGTTTGATTGATTGTATTTGTATGTCATTTTCGCATTAATTTATCATAAAATATATATGGTTTTGATGGTTTAAGTTGATACTAGTTTTGAACAATATTTGCATAGTTTTGACATACAAATACAATATTCCAACATTCTGGACATTACATTAATTAATTAACGATATAGGGTTTGATGCTAAAACTATGCTAAAACTGCTATCAAAATTCATCAATCAAAAATAAAATAAAAATAAAATAAAAATACAATAAAATGCCAATCTTACATATGCATTGTTTTAGCATAAATATAGCATAAAAGCCATATCAAATATATATATTTAATTTCTGGACTGTTAATTAAAATATTAAACAGGTAAAGTTTTTGTATAAATATATGCTAAAAACCATATTGATTTTAAATATAAAAATAAAATAAAATAAAATAAAATAAAATAAAAATATAATGAATGTAGTGCATTTCACTAATTTTTATAATACAAATTTTCAATATTTTAATGGCTTGTAAAATTTTTTGTTAACGCCATAAAAATTTTAATACAATTATATGTAAAAAAAAATAAATGTATAAATAAATAAATAAATAAATATTGAATGTATATAAAATAAAATAAAATAAATATTGAATGTAATAATATAAAAGTAAAAGTATAAAAAATAAAAATAAAATAAAAATAAAATAAATAGTAGAATATTAAATATAAAGTACAGATTGAATAAAATAAAATAAAAATAAAATAAAATAAAATAAAATAAAATGAAATAAAATAAAATAAAATAAAATAAAATAAAATAAAATAAAATAAAATAAAATAAAATAAAATAAAATAAAATAAAATAAAATAAAATAAAATAAAATAAAATAAAATAAAATAAAATAAAATAAAATAAAATAAAATAAAATAAAATAAAATAAAATAAAATAAAATAAATAAATAAAATAAAATAAAATAAATAAAATAAAATAAATAAATAAAATAAAATAAAATAAAATAAAATAAAATAAAATAAAATAAAATAAAATAAAATAAAATAAAATAAAATAAATAAAATAAAATAAAATAAAATAAAATAAAATAAAATAAATAGTTGAAATATAAATATAAATACAGATTGAATAAAATAAAATAAAATAAAATAAATAGTTGAAATATAAATATAAATACAGATTGAATAAAATAAAATAAAATAAAATAAATAGTTGAAATATAAATATAAATACAGATTGAATAAAATAAAATAAAATAAAATAAATAGTTGAAATATAAATATAAATACAGATTGAATAAAATAAAATAAAATAAAATAAATAGTTGAAATATAAATATAAATACAGATTGAATAAAATAAAATAAAATAACGCTTGTTTAAGATTTTCAGGGAGGAAATACTTTGCAAGTACAAACAATACTTTTATTTTTATGATAATAATATATGTTTATTTTATTAAAAATATTATATAATAGAATTAAATAATTATAATCACAATGAAAAAATAATATACGAATTATTCTTAATATATATATTATTTATTATTAAAGATTGATTTATTAAATGTTTTTGAAATATAACAGATATCAATTTATTATTAATAAAGTTCTAATATAATCATAATTTTTAATGATTTTAGTAAAAAAGTAAATGAAATTAATACCAAAAAAAAAAAAAAAAAGAAAAACACTAAAAATATATTTATTAATAAATAAAAATTATATCTAATTTTATTTACCAAATCATGGTAAGTATTAATATCCATAAATAAAGTATAAGAAATAACAAACCTTTACTGAAATATTCATTATATTTTAAATGTCTAATACAAAAAATTTTAATTACTGATTAATTAAACTTTATTAAATATAATATTATTTTATATAAAAATTTTACAATAATAAATATATATATTTATATATGTTAAGGTTTTATTTCTATATTTAAAAAAATAATTATAAAATGAATTATATAACTAAATTAATAAATAAGTAAAAGATAGAATAAAAAAAAAAAAAAAATTAAAGGATTAATTTGTTAAATATAAAAAATTAATATTGATTGTTTTTTATTTTTTTTTTTTCTATTTTTCTTTATAACAATTTAATAAATTAAAAAATAAATTCCAAGCTATATTAATATACTGTAATATTTTCATAAACTATAGAAAGAGAGGGTAAAGAATATAATTATGAATAAAAGTAATCAAAACTATAAGAGTTATTATGGTAATACTTCCATGATAAATACCAATTCTACCTTAAACAATAGTAATAATGGTAATTCTACTTCAATGGATTCCCAAAATGTATGAAAAATAATTATGACAATAATTATTTTATTTAATTTTATTTAATTTTATTTTATTTTTTTTAATTTTGATATTATATTATTAAAATTATATATGTATAATTATATTTTATACTTTATTATGCTTTATATTATGATTTATAAATAAATAATGTTAATTTTAATTTAATTTTTTTTTTTCTTTATTAATATTATTTTATTTTACTTTAATTTTATTAATACTATTTTATTTTATTTTTTTTTTATTACTATTATTTTATTTTTTTATTTTTTTTAATTATGTTGCTTTATTTTATTTTTATTAATACTATTTTTTTTTATTATTATTTTTTTTATTAATAATTTGCTCTTTTTATACTACATAAATATTTTTTTATTTTATTTTTTACAAATAATTTTATTAAAAGTTATTTTAGTTTATTTTAATATAATTTATTGTATTAATTATTTTATGTCTTAAATTATGATATACAAATAAAATATATGAAACAAAAAAAAAAATTTTTTTATTCCAATTACAAAATATGTAACAGAATAATTATCATATAATTATATATATTATAATTAAAAATAATATAAAAAAAATAATGTATTTATTTAAAGATAATTTATTTATTTAAATTAGAGTTACAATTTGTCCTTTTTCCTTAAGGGATAAAATTTTTTTTAATGGTGATACATAAAAACATTATTTATATATATATAATAAATTTAAAATTTTTTAATGAAAAAAAAAAAAAAAAAAAAATGTTTTTATTATTTTAATAATTATATTATTTATGAATAAGACTAAAAATTAATTCATAAAATAAAAATATATATATATTTGTAACTTTTTTTATACTTGAATTTTAATAATTGTAACAAAAGAAGTCAGAATAAAAAAAATGAATAAAAAACCATTATGTAGTGTGTTATTATGGATTATATTATATTTAACAAATAAGATAGTCCGTGCTCAAAGTGAAATTTTTGTATCAGTTCCTCAACCAGAATATCCATATACTCTTCCTAAGGATTTTGAAAAAAAATATTCTGAGTTATCCTGGGAATATTTTCAAAAAATAGCAAAAGATAATCCTATTCTTAAAAATGAAGATATTGTAATTAAATTTTTATTTTTTAATTATTCATGGTGGGATGGTTCCTATGCAAACTTAGAAAGGAATTATGTTAAATTTTTGGGTGAGGATGGATTTGATTTTATGGTCATGGATGATCGTATTTTTTTTGATGATATAGGAATAATGAGCGCCACTTATGTTCCATATTATGTTAACATAGATTATCCTTCACTTACCTTATTAATGGATTATAAAGATTATATTAATGATGAGGAAATGGATTTCCATAATCCTAAACAATATAAAGAAGGAAAATATGATGGTCATATTTATGGTTTGCCATTTGATATTGATTTTGAAGGATTATATTATCATAATGATGATGAAAAAGCTATAAGTATTGTAGAAAATATAGGTTATAAAACATGGGATGATTTAGTAGATGAATTGAAATCTCCACCTTCTGCACCTTTAAAAATTGCTTTAGGTGTGGAAACCGATTTACTAGGATTTTTCGTTGAATATATTAGTAATCATCGTAATTTTAACAAAGAATATGATTCAAATTTTTATAATATATTCCTTAATACGACAGGGGATGAATTAATTAGAAATTTTTTTAACTTAACACGCAAATATACAGAAAATAAACCTTCCCAATCTACCAGCTTAAAAAGAGAAAAAGCCTTTTCAGTCTTTACTGATAAAAAATCAACTTTCTTAAGAGGAAAAGCCTCTTTATATGATATTGTATGGAGTAATAAAACAGAAGTTTCTTTTACTCTTCCTCCAAAAAAAACCACAAATCTATTTCATAGATACTTGGTGGCTAATAAAGCACGTGTTGGTAAAGAATTATCAGCAAAAGTTTTTACAGAAATTGCCAAGGTATTAACTTCAAAAGAAATGCAGCTTTTTAGAGCAGAAACTTTTGGTGGTATTCCTACATTTGATTTAAAGAAAAAAGATTCAGATGATCAAATAAAAAGATATTGTGATGAATTCCCCATGATGTGTGAATATCTGGAAACCATGAATAAAATTTATATTAAAGATGTTTTTAACCCTTCGAAATATGCCGTTCCATATTTTGAAGTGGAATGCTTTTTGCCATTAAAACTAAGATATTATTTGGATTCAGGTAAACAAGAAGACTTTGATGTAATAAAGCATGTATTATATAACATTAAATATTTAGTAACAAATGGTGAAGGTTTTAATTGGTATATATTCTTTTCATATGTATTTGCTTTTATATCTCTTATTATGTCTTTTGGAACTATTTATTTCACCAATAAATTTAGAGATCATCCTTCAATTAAAATTATTTCACCATCATTTTGTAATATGATTGTATTTGGTATTTCAATGAGTTTATTCAAACCGTTATTCCGTTTACCTCCTTATTCCTATTTTAAAATTAGATTTATATTAATATATAATACAGTTAATAATGGTTTAATTTTTATACCAATGTTTGTGGTTACCTATCGTATTTTCCGTATTTTTAAAGTTAAAACATTTTTATCAAACTCATTAACAAATAAAAGACTTATGATTATTACTATCGTTTTAATATCAATATCTACAATCTATAGAGCGGTTATTGCTTTCACTAGTAAAGTATATTATAAGATGACTGGAGGTGTCAGAGAATCAAGAATGCCATATATTTATTATTCAAATAATAAAATTGATTCGGATATTTATTTTACCTATAATAATATTATCGTAAGAAAATAAATAAATAAATAATAATAATAATATATTTTTATATAATATAAATTAAAAAAATATACAATACAAATAAAATTAATCTAATTATTAATATATATATATATTATTTTATTTATCTATTTATTTATTTTGGTTTTAATAGTTTATTGCATTATTATTTATGATTATTTGTACCGGAAGTTTTTCCAAAAAATTTGGAGATATTTGCTATGTTTTTGTGGTATTTTTTATGAATGTCAATGATTTTATGATAAACTTCATGATAACAATTTTTGATGAAGGAATATTCTTTAAATTCTTCTTTATATTAACAATATATAATGATATAATGGTGTTATTTTGCATTTATATTTTAGTTGGTTCAAGAGTTTTAAATATTTTGATAAATCCAAAATATGATAGCGTAAGAGGTAGCAGTGTTGATCTTAAAAAATATGTTACATTAAATTTTTCACTTTTCTCTAGAAGTTCAAATAAAACTATGAATGGTAGTAACAGCACTTTAAATAAAAATTCCTCTATATCACGTAATAGAGAATCAACTGTACCTACATTAAAAAGGAATAGAAGTAATACATTGATTTAAAAAGAAAAAAAAAGAAAATTAAATGTTTTATATATGTATTTATTATTGAAACTTTGTAATTATATAGTTTGATAGTACGAATAATTTTTTTTTTTTTTTTTAGTGAATACTTTTTTGAAAAATAAAATTTTCAAATATTTTAAACCTTTTAATATATTATATAAAAATATTAATATATATATATATATATATATATATATGAAAATAAATAAATAAATGTATTTTTTAATAGAATAGAATTAGAAATTAGTACTCAAATTAATAAAAATAAAATAATAATAATAATAATAATAATATTAATAATAATAATTTTATTTAAATAATTTTCTTTATTTTACATTTCATCTTTACATAATGATTAAATTATTAATATTTATATATTTCTTATTTTGAAATTTTTAATCTTTCAAATTTTTAATAGTGTACTACGAATATAGGTATATTTATATTTTTTATTTATAGATACAATGATCCACAACGAATTAAAAAATTGATAATTTTGTCCTTATTTTGTTTTAATAAGTAGAATAATAAGGTATTTACAAAATCGTTCTTTATTTTTTTTAAAAAATGATAATTTTATATTAGTCTTAAGAGATCTAACCGATTTGAAGGAACAATATTACTTTTTTTTTTTTTTTTGTGAGTAGTGATTTCATTATTATTTTATCTAATATATTTAACAAGTTCTGTTGACACATTTTCAATTAAAGTAAAGTAATCATTTTAATCATAATAGATGATTTGAGCATGATGCTTCATATAAAGTTAGGCCAATTTTATTTGCTCTATTTTAATACAACTCATTAAAAGTAATTTTGTTTCACCTATTCTATATAAATGGGATAAAAAAAAGTAAAAATTTTAGTAGACAAATTAGATAAATTTCCACTAAAAAAAAAAAAAAAAAAGATTGTAAACTTTTA
Source organism: Neocallimastix lanati (nom. inval.) (assembly GCA_016946835.1). NCBI lineage: Eukaryota > Fungi > Neocallimastigomycota > Neocallimastigomycetes > Neocallimastigales > Neocallimastigaceae > Neocallimastix > Neocallimastix lanati (nom. inval.). The sequence goes on along the minus strand of JACVTC010000071.1, from coordinate 806,789 downwards.
CTTGGAAAGAGGTATGGAAAGAAAATCAATCAAGACTAAGGCATATAAGAAAAATGAATATGAGAAAACAAGAGATTACTTAAAGCTCAACTTTAAGTATCCTGAATATAGCATTGGTTTCCTGTGGGTACTTCGTGCCAGATATCGATGCTCATGTTGTCAAGGCTGCTTATATGATTGAAGACCACTGTCCAGAACGATATTCTTATTGTTATAGAGAAAATAGTAATCCACGATTGGAACATTGGTTTTTTAATTGTTTTTTTAATTGCTATCTTTTCCGCGAATTTCAAATGAAATATTTATATGGATATTGAAATTCTTTATGAATTTTTTTTTGGAATTACCGAATATTGTCCAATATCAAATAGTAATGTAAGCACTGTTGCTACAGATATGAATAATATAGAATCAAGTATTGATTCTGATAGAAGTAATGGTGTGTATATTATTATTATTATTATTATTATTATTATTATTATTATTATTATTATTATTATTATTATTATTATTATTATTATTATTATTATTATTATTATTATTATTATTATTATTATTATTATTATTATTATTATTATTATTATTATTATTATTATTATTATTATTAGTATTATTATTATTATTATTATTATTATTATTATTATTATTATTATTATTATTATTATTATTATTATTATTATTATTATTATTATTATTATTATTATTATTATTATTATTATTATTATTATTATTATTATTATTATTATTATTATTATTATTAGTATTATTATTATTATTATTAGTATTATTATTATTATTATTATTATTATTATTATTATAAAATATTATAATATTTATAATAATAATAAAAGCAATAGTGTTGTTAATAATAGTAATAGTATTGATAGTGAAAATAGGAATATTAATATTAGTGATAGTGAAAATAATAGTATCATTACTAATAATGTAGTAAATACGTCAATTGCTGAAAATCATATCAATATTTGAAAATTTTCTGAATAAAAGTGTGTAAATACTTATGCAATGTGGTACTGATTATTGATTATGTTACTTCCTTCTTGGTGGAAGAGATACAGAGATACAGACATTGTTGGTTTAAATTATAAAAAGGAAGGAGATGTTTTGTTTAATAACCAAATCATTTCTGGTGATTATTCTAAAACGCCATTCTTGATGAGATCTTCGGCTCTCTTTATAGAAATTATGTCTAGGAATAGTATTCTCTCCGACCGTATAAGAGCAAACTAACCAGTAGCGTCATTGCTAAAAATGCAGCAAGACAGGCCAGCAGGATCAATGCCTCTGATGGAGAAGACCATAATTTCTTTTTCAGTTAATCAATTCAAACCTTAATCCGGAATAAGAATTTCTTTAAATTGAAATCTTATAATCTGGAGGTGAGGTTTGTTGCATATGAACTTTTTTCTGAATTTATTTATATACTTCACTTTGAATATTATTTTTTATTTCATATTGCTATTTAAAACATTATTATGTTCAAATTGGACAAATAATATTTGTTATTTTATTAACTGTGTGTTTTTTAAAATAAAAATATTCATGTAATTAATAAATAAATAAATAAGTAAATAAATAAAATTAAATTAAATTTTTATTAATTTGTAAGGATTTGAATAAGTCCTTTTGAATAAGTCCTTTTGAATAAGTCCTTTTTTTTTTTTTTATATATATATATTAAATCATAATTAATAAAAATTTTGTTTGATATAATATACAATATATATTAGTAAAGTATACTCTTATTAATTCTGATAAACAGCATACACACACATACAAAAAAAAAAAAAAAAAAAAAAAAAAAAAAAAAAAAAAAAAAAAGAAAGAAAGAAAGAAAGAAAGAATAAAATGGAAATAAAAAAAATAAAATAAAATAAATGGTGAAATAGTATAAAAGAGTAAAGTATCAATAAAAATAAAATAAAATAAAATAAAATAAAATAAAATAAAATAAAATAAAATAAAATAAAATAAAATAAAATAAAATAAAATAAAATATATTTAGAATACACTTAAATTGAATATTAAATATATAAAATTTATCATATAAAAAATCATTGGAATTTATTTATTTATTTATTTATTTATTTATTTATTTATTTATTTATTTATATTATGAATAATATAATATACTAGACTTACTTATTATAATAGATTTATATTATTTATATATAAGTGTATAAAACAGTTAAATGTTGTGAAATATTGAAACTATTGAATATTTTATTTAAAATAAGTTCTAAGCAATTTCATTTTGATTGCACTACCTTTTATTTTTTTTTAAAAAGGAAAAAAGTTATATTAAATAATAAATGAAATGAAGGGTAAACCATTTTAGTATGAAAAGCAAAAATTGATTTGAATTATATATTTTTATTAGATATTAAACAAATTAATATAATAATTAAAACAATATTTTACTATTAAATATTAAATTATTATTAATACAATATTATATTACTGAATAATCATTTTTATAAGTTATTAATTTAAATATTCTGTTATATAATAATTAATAAAATAATTTATTTATAAATTCCTTGACTAAATATTTTTAATATTTTTAGTCATCTAATATAAAATAAAAAAATTGTTGGAAAAGAGCATTTTTTTTCTATTAATTTCACATTTTTTTCATTTGTAACATTATTATAATTGGTTTATTATGATTTTTTTAAATCATTTTCTTTAATATTATTTTTATATAAATTTTATTCTGGAGGTCATTGATATTGTTCAGTTTATTTATTTTTTCTCAAAATAATAATAAAGAAATGGTAGAGGTTTTGAAAGAATACCTTCTTAATAAAATTATTATATTAAATATAAATATTTATAGTGAATATTCATTGTATTTGTTATTATATGCATATTTTGTATGGTAACTTTTAAAAAATTATTTTTGTTTTGAATATTCCGGTACTACAAATCACTATCTCATATATATATACAATTTTTCTTTTTTTTTTTTTTTTTAATAAAAAGTAAATATGGTTTTTTTTATTGATATAATTGTTACTATTTTTTTAAAATAGCTTAATAAATTCACATATATTACAATGAATATATACATATAATATTTATTATTTCCCTAATTTTACTACCATTTAGAATTTTTTATCTTAGTTTTACCTTTTTTTTTTTAATTTTTATCTTTCATTATAAATTACAATTTAGAATCTAATCGTAAAATTTAAAGATGTTAATTATAATATAAGACTGTTCATTGCTATTGGAAGTGGAAGACTTATGAAAAATTATTCCAAATGTTATCTAAATCAATGAATATTTGAATGTTCTATTTTTTTTAAATATTGGATTAATATAGTTAAATTACATTAAAAAAATCTTTTCACTTTGTTTAAAGATAAAAAAAAAATTCACTTTTTAACTTTAGATGAACTACTCAAAAGAGTTATAATAATTCTTTGCAGTCAATTTATACTTAGAACGAGGTGCTGTACCTAATGAAATGGTGAATTTCTTCTTTAAAATATATATATATTTATGTTTTATAATTTTTAAAAATATTCTATTTTAATAAATTAATAACTTAATAAAATTATTATTTTTAAGCTAGAGTACTTGCTTTATTATTATAAATATGAAAGTTAATGTATATTAATAATAGTCAATGCTTTTTAATATATTAATAATAAAATACTAAAATTATATATCTGACTATTTTATATCACAAAAGTAATATCTTCTAACCTTAATATTTTTTTTAATAATTTAATTTCATGGAAAAATATAATAAAAAAAATTTTTGACATTTAAATTGTCATAAATTTTTCATATATTAAAATATAATGTTAATATAATAAAAATAAAATTAATTTATGTTTAATGAAAAATTTTTATATAAATATATATAAATATGAACATAAAAATATATTATATGACAAATGTTATAAAAAAAAAAGATAGAATAATATGATAAAAAAAAATATGTAATTATATATATTTAATTAGAAAAAAATTTTTGTGAAAATTCAAATAGAATAATAATTTTTATAAGTTTTATTATATATATAAATAATTTAAATATTTATAGTTTTTTTTTTTTTTTTGTATAATTAACTTTTTAATATATTTATTTATTTTTTTCAATTATTATTAATTAAATTCATTTCTTGGATTTATATAATTTTTTAAAAAGAAAAAAAACATAAAATGAAGAGAAAAAAAAAAAGATGATTTAATATATTCTTTGGATATGTTCTAAATAATTGATAAAATTATTTATTTATTTTATTTTATTTTATTTTTTTTTTTATTTCATGTTGTAAAAATTTATTATTAAAAAAGAATTTATGAGTATTGGTACTATTATTATTATAAATATAATAATTTTCAAAAAAAAAAATATTAATTATTAATTGTTTTTAATAATGAATAATATTAAAACAAAATTAAAACAATGTAAAAAAAAAATATTAATGAAATCATTTTATTATTGATATTGTATAATTGTATTAAAAATAAAAAGAAAAAAAAATATTTCATATATATATTTTATCAATAAATTCAAAATACAAATATTATAATTTATAAAATTATATATGTATATTTATATATTTCATATATTTCTATAAAATTCTTTAGAAAAAAATAAAAGTTTAGTTTAATCTTTTTTTTTTTTTTTTTTAAAGTTTTGGAAGTTTTTTTTTTATATCATATTTTATTATTTTATATTGTTAATATTCTATTAGTTCTTTTAATTAATACCAATTAAAATTTAAAACAATATCAATATCATTTAAATTAATATATGACATTTATAATATATGACATATTATAAATTATAAATTAATAAATCATGTCATGAAAGAATAATTTAATTCTAATATATAATACAATACATATTAAATAAAATAAATGACAAATACTTAACAATTATTATATTCATCCATCCAATAAAATTAAAAATATTTAATTCATGTTGATATAAAACACTACAGAATAAAATTCATTAGTAATTATTATATAATTAATTTATTTATTTATTCATTTTGTATTCATTTAAATTTTATTATTTTATTATTTAATTTATTTATAATAATATCCATTCATTTATTAAATAATAAAAAATATACTAAAATTTTTATTTTAATTTTTAATAATTATTATATATTATAAAATATTTATTATTAAAAATAAAATTTTTTTCATTTTTTTATTTTTTTTATATTTAACCAAGAAAAAAAAAAAAATTTCATTTTGAAAAATTTTTCTAAATTATATTTTATTATTATTTTAAATATATATATATTTTTTATTGAATATAACTGTTTAATTAATTATAAATATAATTCAAATTAAAACAAACGACCAAACTATAAATATAGTATTAAAATATTAATACTATATTAATTATTATTTTTTTTATTTGCTTGTATTCCTATAAATCTTTTTATATATTTACAATATTTTTTTTTTATTTTAAAAAAATAAAAAACTAATGATGTACGGAGGAAATAATCCATACCCTCCACAGGGCTATGATCAAGCAGGATTTAATTTTGGACAACAACAAAATAGTTATCAACAACCACCATATCAACAACAAGGTTCTTATTACCAACAACCAGGCTCTCAATATCAACAACCAGGTTCTCAATATCAACAACCAGGTTCTCAATATCAACAACCAGGTTCTCATTATCAACAAGGTCCTTACAGTCCTTATCAACAAAATCCTTATCCACCTCAAGGTTATCAACAAGGACCTTTAAATCCAAATTATAATCAACATAGTGCTTATGACCTACCACCGACTACTCAATCTTCTTACCCTCAAAATCATAGAATTTCTTTAACTTTTGATAGACCAACTTCATCATCTTATGATCCTCATAATAAGCGCCCTCTCTCATTTAATGGTTTTGATAATAGACCAAATTCATATGCTCAACCACCATACAACGGACCTGGTGAACCCTATTTAGCTGTCCCATATAATGGAAATCCTTATCCACCATATAACGGACCTGGTGAACCTTATTTAGCTGTTCAATATAATGGAAATCAACCATATCAACAACAACCTTATAATATGCCTATGATAAATAGTGCACCAGTTTATTATCAACCACCACCTCAATATTTCAAGGATGTAAGTATTTTTTTTTTTTTTGTTTGTAAAATCAATTAAATATAATTATATAAAAGTTCATATATAAAGAAAATATTTAAATATTTATATATATTAAATAATTGGATAGTTTAAACTAAATAATATATTTAAGAAAATAGAAATAATGAAAATAATAAATAATATATATCAAATATATATTATTATTTATTATTTTTTTTTTTTAAAAAAACTTATATAAAAAAAAATAGAAAGATTAATATTAATATTATAATATTTTTTTTTTTTTCATTAAAATTGAATATTTTTTCTATATATAATAGCACAAAATTTCAGATTGTCATGGAAATAAGGTAAATATTCATATATATTCATATATATATTTACAAAAATATTTTCAATATTAAAAAGAAAAAAAAAAACTTGTTAATTAATATATATATATATATTTTTATTATTAATTTTCGATATAAATTTGAAATTGTAGAAAGCTTTATTAATTGGTATTAATTACATTGGTCAAATGTATCAATTAAAAGGTTGTATTAATGATGTTAAAAGTATTAAGCAAGTAAGTATAATATATATATATATTATATAATATTATTAAAGAAAAGCAAATTTATATAATTTAAAATTAAATATTTGAAATTCTTTTATTTATGAAATAATTT
>JACVTC010000071.1:760000-795000 GCA_016946835.1 Neocallimastix lanati (nom. inval.) | reverse complement strand
TTAACTTTATATTATATATTTCAATGATTTAAAAATATATATATATATTTTTTTAAAAAAATTTTTTTATTATTACCTTCTTAGTAACAGAATGTTTACCAATGTATTCTTTAAACCATTTAGATGGTTCAGAATCGTATTTTTGGAATTCTTTTACAATATCTTTACAGGTGTAACTATACATTTCTTTAATACGTTTAGCAACTTCCATTGATTCTTCTGGTGGAATACTGTTTTCACGTTCTCTTAATAATTGTTGAACAAAGTAAGTAATATCACGACCAGCAATTGGAATATGTTTAATAGATGATCCAATAACATAACCTTCAGCCTTTAAAATGATGAATTATAAAATTTATATTTTTAAATATCATTAAAAAAATAATATTAAATATGTTGTCAATAATTTTACAAAATTTTTAGTTCTTATTAAATATAAAATTTTTTCATAATTAATAATCTTTTTAATTTTTAATTTTCTAAAAGAAAAAATATTTAATAAAATAATGTCTTTAAATATATATATATATATTTATTTTGTTATTACCAATGGAATAACATGAGTAACACCATCACCACTATCAATAACAGTACCAGTTAAAGTCCAAGTTGACTTATCTTTTTTATTAAAACTAGCAGCTAAAGCTAACATAGCTTGAACGGCAATGTACATACCTTTAACACCAAATGATTCGAACATGATTTCTGCTAAATATTCTCTATTTTCTGGTTGGTTAAGTGGAGGTTCAGTCTTATTATTATAAAAAAGAAAATATAATATAAAAAAAAATACATTATTAAAAATTTTGTTTTTTATGTTATTATTTAATTATTATATATATTTTTTTGTCATAAAGAATTATTATTTAAATTGTTTCTGTTGATCAAAATTACAATAAAGATAACAACAACAATAATAATAATAATAATTATAATAATAATAAATATTGAAAAACTAGATTATATTAAATAATAATTAAATAAAAAGTATAAAATAATAAAAATCATTTATTTAAAAATAAATAAAATTATTATAAAAATGTATTATTATTTTACTATATTTTAATTTAATAATATTAAATATATATTAGTAATAATAATTATATTATATTTAAAAGTATAATATTTGCTATTATTATAATAACGCCTTTAGTTTATATAAAAATAAAATATACCAATAAGAATAAATGATCTTCTGGTTCACATTTAAGATATTGGAAAATAGAAGCTTGATAAAATTTTTCCATTAAATCCCAGTTATCCACTTGACCATGTCTAATAGGATAATTTAAAGAATAGGTTTTACTATTGGCAATGGCTTCATCACCAATAACGAAATTTAAGTCTTCAATACCTCTTTTTGAAGCGAGGTTATTTCCACGATCATTATTTCCTTCACGAGTACCAATAACAGTTGGAAATACGAATTGGGGGTGGTTTTTTATACCAGCAAAACCCATTTTGGTATAACTGTAAAATTTATTTTAATACAATAATTTTTTTTTTTTGTTTTTTATTAATTAAAATTATATGTTTTCATTGTGTGTTATTTAATATATACATTTATTTATATAAAAATATGAATTAAAATAAAAAAATTATAAATTTATTTTAATTAGTGAAAAATGATTTCATTATTTATTTATAAGATAAATGGGAAATTTTTTTAAAAAATATCATTAATTATTTTTAATATATTTTAAATGATATAATACTATTTTTTAATGTTTTTGATTACTGCTTTATTGATAAGGTATAGTAATACTGTACCAATAAACAAATAAATAAACAAATAAATATACTATTTATGTATTATACATTTTATTGAAAATATCCTTTAATATAAATTAAATATTTATTATATTTCTCCATTTTAGAATTATATTAAAAATATTATCATATTTTGTTAAAGTAAACATATAACAATTTATATTCATTAAATATTTGTTCATTTATTTATTATTTAATACAAAATATATTTTATGTAGTAAATTAAATAAAGTTTAAAAATAAATAAAATAATAAATAAAATAAATATAATCTATTTACGTATTTATTGATAAATATTTAGTTCATAATTTTTATTATTATTAAATCAATTTTTTTCTTTTTTTGCATTTATTTTTAGATTAAATAATTTTATTTGTTCAATTTATCAATTTAATGTTATCAAAAATAATGTAAATACTTGTCTAAATTCTTACCCAGTACCATTATCAATAACAACTGGTGGTAAATTCATTTTGAATATTTATATTTGTAATTTGATCTAAATAATACTTGAAAATGAATATTGAATTATACTTTTTTTTTTTTAAACTTCTTTTTTTTATATTATTTACAACAATTAATTTCCTTTTTCTTTTTTTCTTCTTTTTATTTTATTTTATTTTATTTTTCTTTTTTATTATTATTTTTAAAAAAAAAAAAAAAAAAAGTTAAATAAAATAATAAATAAATAATACAAAAAAAAATTATTCCTTTATTAAAAATAAAATTTTGTTTTATTTTTAATCCTTATATATATATAATTTAATTAGAAAAAGTAATAATTAATTATATTATATAATTTAATAATATTATTATTAGTTATAATTTATTAAATTAAAAAATTAATAATAAAAAAATAATAATATTTTTTAATTAAAAATAATATTAATTACATTAATGTAATTAATATTATTTATATTTAATCATGTAAATGGATGATACATTAATTTTTCAATAGTGAAGTGTTTTTTTTTTATTATTTAATTTATTAAAATAAAAGTATAGATTTAAATATTATTATATTTAAAAAATTATGTATTATGAATAAATAATTACTACATACACATATAAAAGATATAAAATTATAAAATTATAAAAATACCAAACATAACAAAACCTTTTGTTATTTATTTAAACTTAAAAAAAAAAAAGTAATATTTTGGATAAAATTATAAAAATACCAAACATAACAAAACCTTTTGTTATTTATTTAAACTTAAAAAAAAAAAGTAATATTTTGGATAAAATTATAAAAATACCAAACATAACAAAACCTTTTGTTATTTATTTAAACTTAAAAAAAAAAAAGTAATATTTTGGTTAATATAAATCAAATCAATAAAATTTTAATTGATAATGACAATAAGTAATAAATTCCTAATCATTTTAATTTTTTATTTTAAAAAAAAAAAAAATTAATTATTAAATATATATATATTTTCTATGAAGTAATAATAATCTTGATAGTAAAGATAATGATGAATTAATATAACAGCCAAAAAGAAAATAAGTGATTATAAATAATATGAAGAATTAACAGAAATAAATAAGAAAATGATAATAAACAATATGAGAATTAATAAAATAATAACTTTAATAATATTAATAATATTAATAATAAAAATGTCGTTATTGAAAAAAATCTTAACAAAATAATAAAATAATAAATCAAGTAAAAAAGAAATTTTCTATTTTATACACATTCAACAACAAATCAATTTAATTAACTCCGAATTAAATTGATATACTCTTATATACTATTATATATTTAATAATGAACTCCGAATTTTAAATGTTAATTAATTCTTATATATTAAAATAGTCAATATTTTAATTTTGAATAAAATATTAAATTATTTTATTATTTTATGTATAATTTTATGTATTCATTACATATATATATGTTAAAAAGTATAAATTCTATGAGTAATTCTATGTATTTTTTACATATATTTATGTTATAATATTACTAAAAATATATATATATATTTATTAATAAAATAATGATATTAATTTACAAAAAAAAGGGGGAGGAGCATTTCGCAAAATTTCATTTCGGGAAGTTTCATTTCGGAAAATTTACATAAAAAGTTTCATTTTGAAAAATTTCATTTCGGAAAAGTGTCATTTCGCAAAATTTTTAATAAATAAATAAATTAATAATAAAATAAATAAATAATATATATAATTTAAATAAAAAACTAAATAAATAAAAATAAATATATAAAACTATAATAAATAAATAAATTTTAAAATTAAATTTTTAAAAAAAAAATATATATATATATATATGGACATATACATAATAAATATACATTATATAATAATAAATATTCATTAGAATTAACGCTTTAAAAAAATAAAATATTTTATCATATGTTTTAAACGTTTTATAATTTTTTAAAATATATATAAGAATTTTATATATATAAAAAAATAAGTATTAATAATTTAAAAGATGTAAAGGATAATAATTTAAAATACAACTATTAAAATTAAAAATAATTAAAAAATAATTATAAAGATTAAAAAATAATATATAAATAATTAATTGATCATTTTACACCTTTTAAGTCCTTGCGCAGTATTTTAAAAATCTTAAATTGCTAATAAATTTTTTTAATAAAAGAAATATTTATAAATAATTCAGTAAAAAAAAAAAAAAAAAAAAAAAAGATGAGGACATCATAAAAAAGGGAGTTAAAAGTAGCACAAAATTAGGATGATTTTAGGTGGTATCTATTTTTTTATTTTATATTTTATATTTTATATTTTATATTTTATATTTTATATTTTATATTTTATATTTTATATTTTATATTTTATATTTTATATTTTATATTTTTTTTTATTTTATATTTTATATTTTATATTTTTATTTTATATTTTTTATATTTTTATTTATTTATTTTTATTTTTTATTTTATATTTTTTTATTTTTTATTTTATATCTTATATTTTTATTTTATATTTTTTATATTTTTTTTTATTTTTTTTTATTTTTTATTTTATATTTTATATTTTTATTTTTTATTTTTTATATTTTTTTTATTTTTTTTTATTTTTTATTTTATACTTTTTATTTTTATTTTTAATTTTTTATTTTATATATATATATATATTTTTTTTTATTTTTTATTTTTATTTTATATTTTATATTTTTTATTTTTTTTATTTTTTATTTTATATATATATATTTTTTTTTTATTTTATATTTTTATATTTTATACTTTATATTTTTTTTTTTATATTTTATATTTTATATTTTATGTTTTATATTTTTTATTTTTTTTTTTTATTTTTTATTTTTTATTTTATATTTTATATTTTATATTTTATATTTTATAATTCTTTTTTTTTATTTTTTTATTTATTTATTTATTTTATTATTTATTTATCTATTTATTAAAATTTTGCGAAATGAAACTTTTCCGAAATGAAATTTTTGCGAAATGAACTTTTGCGAAATGACACAAAAAATTTTGCGAAATGAAACTTTTCCGAAATGAATTTTTGCGAAATGACACACACTCAAAATAATGATATTAATTTACAAAAAAAAAATAGAGTGTGTGTCATTTCGCAAAATTTCATTTCGGAAAAGTTTCATTTTGTAAAATTTTTTGTGTCATTTCGCAAAAGTTCATTTCACAAAAGTTTCACTTTGGAAAAGTTTCATTTCGCAAAATTTTAATAAATAGATAAATAAATAATAAAGTAAATAAATAAATAAATAATAAAAAAATCTAATATAAAATATAAAATATAAAAATAAAAAATAAAAAATAAAAAATAAAAAAAATAAAAAATATAAAAATATAAAATAAAAAATAAAAATATAAAATATAAAATAAAAAAAATAGTTACAACCTAAAATCATCCTAACTTTGTGCTACTTTTAATTCCCTTTTTTTATGATGTCCTAATCTTTTTTTTTTTTTTTTTTTTTTTTTTTTTTTTTTTTTTTTTTTTTTTTTTTTTTTTACTGGATTATTTATAAATATTTCTTTTATTAAAAAAATTTTTTAGTAATTTAAAATTTTTTTAAAATACTGCGCAAGGACTTAAAAAGTGTAAAATGATTAATTAATTATTTAGATATTATTTTTTAATCTTTATAATAATTTTTTTTTTAATAGTTACATTTTAAATTATTATCCTTTACATCTTTTAAATTATTAATACTTATTTTTATATATATATAAAATTATTATTAATTATATATTATAGAACATTTAAAATGTATGATAAAATATTTTATTTTTTTAAAGCTTTAATTCTAATGAATATTTATTATTATATAATGTATATTTATTATATATATGTATATAATTATTTTATTATTTTTTTTTTTTAAAAAATGTTGGAAATAAAAATAACATTCATTTTTATTATTAATTTAAATATATCCAATTATTTGTTATGAATAAATTAATGTATTGTTTCATGAATGATATAAATTATTCTATGATTCTTAAAAATAAAATTTCTCTTCTTAATCTTTTTATTAATAATTATAAATTCAAAATAAAACTAATAAAAGATTACATAAATTAAAACTTTTATATTTGGTGTTTAAAATTGTTCTTAAAAGATTAAGAGTCTCAACTCATCCAGTTGAGCAATATATCAAAGCTAAGTTGAAAAATTTAATAATATATATATATTTATTACTATAAATTTCATATATCTAACTTTTTTTTAAATTTACAGGAAACGATTTTTTTTTGAACCAGAACCATCAATTACAAAATTTTGAGAACATAATAATAAATAAATTAACATATATAGATAGTAACATGTATAATAATGAAATAAAAATTAGATTATTTCAGATAAACACTCCTTAAAATAATTAATTAAGATGAAAATAATTGATAGTCATCTAATTAAGTTACAAATTTAAGACATAGAGTCAACTAATAAACACTAATTTGAAAATATAAATTGAATGATAGTCAAATAGTGGTTGTTAAGTTGAAAATAATAATGATAAATAAAAAATGAATAAATTTAAATTAAGATAATTTCATCTAATATAAAAAGGAAGGAAATTATAGTCAACTAAATCAAAGTTGAAAATAATACTTTAATGTTAAAAAAAAATAATAAAATAATAATAATAAAAGGGGTGTATTATAAATATAAATATTTTATATAAATATAATAATTCGCAATTTAAAACAAACCAATGAAATAACAATTAATATATAAAGTATAACATATTTATAAATTTTAAATGAAATAATCTAAAAAACAAGAATAACAATAACAACAAACAAAATTAAAAAATAAATATAAAATTTAAATTTAATATATTATTAATATCCAACATCTCATTTGATAATATATACTATTTATAGGAACCAATCGAAGTTATGATCAATTAATTTCAATATAAATAATCAATAAATGACAAACTAACTTCCAATCTAAAGTAGAATAATTAATAATATAAACGAATTCATTTAAAAATATCAAAATAAGTCATTAACCAAACATTTGATTGAATAAAATAAATTATTCTTTTACAAATGGAAATTTAGCCCAATCTCTAATCAATGTAATATATTTAATATATAAGGTCCCACCTATAAACAAACAGGTTTCCTTACAAATTTTTCAAATAATAATAACATCCATAATATATATATATATATATATATATAAACAGTGAAGAGCAAATTCATATAGTAAATTGAAAACTATAAACAATTTCAATAAATACAATATAAAATATTAACAAATATTATCCGTTAAAGATGACATCTAGAAGAGGAAGACCACAATTAATCAATGTCGAAGACTCAAATATCCCACGCAAGATTAACTTCAATTATTCAGAAAATTTTAATAGAATAATTGAATTAAACACTGAAAATTATGTAGGATGACGTAATAATATGTTATTCCTTCTAACTATAAATGATTTAGTAAGTTATGCAACTCAAGAAAAAGTAAAGAAACTGCGTAAAAGAGACATAAAAGAAAACCTTTCCAATTATATTGTAGATCAATTTGATGACTCACTAGTCTATGACAAGGGAACTAACGATAACGATATAAACAATAACATTACGGCCAAATGGATGATTTTAAACAGTCTTGGAGAGAAGACTCAAGAAATTGTACAAGGGTATGGTAAAACAGCCCATCAAGTATGGAAAATTCTTAAAGCCTCTTTTACTAAAAGTGAGAAAACAAGAAAAATTGAACTAAAAAATAAATTAGAAGAGATCAAATTTGACGAAGATAAAGATATAAATATTTTTATGGCCGAACTTCAGAATACAATTGATGAACTTGAGAAGATAGATACCGAACTCACCAGTAGTACAAAAGTTGGTATTTTGAACAGGGCACTTCCCGAAAACCTTCGCTGGATAAACGTTTTCCAATATAAAGACAATTGGCTTAAGTGTTCTTCTTATGTAAGAGATACAATTCCAGAAATATTATCATCAAACCAAATGGAATCTTTTAACATGAAAATAAATGAAACCAAAAATATTTTTTATTCACAAAACAAAAATCCAAAAGACCCATATAATAAAAGAAACGCAGAAACATTAAATACAAATGATGAAAAGAAAAATAAAAAAAGAAGAAATGGTAGATGCAATTATTGTAAGAAAATGGGTCACTATTTTTTTGAATGTAATAAAAGAAAACAAAACAAATTAAAACTAAAGAATTTTAAGAAAAACAATTATAAAAAATATTATTATAGAAACAATAAAAGAAATTATCAAAAAAATAAGAGATATGCGAATTTCATTCAAAAAGATAATTATAACACTTCTTATGCGGAATCTTTTAGTAAAGATTATAATACAGAAGATACATTAGACATCAATCTTATTGAAGAAGACGACCAAACCAATAACATCATTACTCCTAAAAAGGAATTAATCTGTTGGATACTTGATTCAGGAGCTTCTATAAACATTACTAACTGTTTAGATAAACTAACCAACATTAGGAAATGTCATGAAAAAATATACTTTGCAAATAATAAAATTTTAATTGCAAAATATATTGGTACATTTATTGGGTATATTAATAATTATAAATTTATAATTGAAGAAGTATATTACTCATCTGAAATAAATAAAAATTTATTATCTATTGGACAACTCACCAAACAAAACTATAAAATAATCTTTAATTATAGTAATAATCAATCATGCGCAACTATTTATGATAAGTACAACAACAAAATTCAAAATGTACTCTCAAACAGATCAAATACATTTAAAATATGGATCTCTACTCAATCACTTAATCTTAATAACAAATACGAATTAAAAAATAACGAAGAAATTAATTATGCAAGTATGAAAACAAAAGACAAAATCAATCTATGGCATAGGCGCTTTGCTCACTTTGACATTAAATCAATAAGACATAAACTATTAAAAACAGATATTAATTTAAAATGTCCATTATGTATACATTCAAAACTTAGAAACAAACCATTTCACCCATCACCAACAACAAATTCAAATCATATTTTTGAATTAATACATATGGATTTAGTCGGACCTATCACAGAATCCATTTATGGTAACAAATATTTTCTTTCAATTCTTGATGATTATTCTAGATTCGGATGGGTCCTGTTCCTCAAAAATAAATCAGAAACATTCTCAGCATTCTCAATTTGGTTCACTAAGATGAAAAATCAATACAACACAAGAATAAAATTTTTACGCACAGACAACGGTACAGAATTTACTAATTCAATATTCAAAGAATTTTGCACCAATTACGGCATTAACCATCAATTCATTATTCCGTACAATCCTCAACAAAATGGTAAAATAGAACGACTAAATCAAACACTCATTTATTCAGCAAAAGCAACGTTACACGATTCAATGTTAAATCACCAATTTTGGGAAGATGCAATAAATACCTCCAACTATATTCATAATCGTCTACCCCATAGAGGCATTAAAAATAGAATTCCATTTGAAATTCTAAATAAGACCAAAGTTAATTACTCAAATATTAGAGTCTTCGGCTGTAAAGTCTTCTTCTTCATACCTAAAGCATTTAGGTCAAAATTTGACAATAATGCTGCTCCTGGAAAAATTTATAGGATATTCTGAAAATCCCAGCGGATACAAAATTTTTGATGTAACGAATAACAAAATCATTTTATCAAGAAATGTTGAATTTTTCGAATCAAATCCTGGTAATTCTTATCCTACTTTATGCCATCCAGATATTTCCAATTTTATTCCACATAATGAAATTTGGGGAAGCAATAGTTATTACAATAATAACACTTATACAAGTTTAATTAATAATGATTTTGGAAATACAAACTCCAATAATTTAATAAAAATAATCAACGATAACAAAGGAAACCAAAGCAAACTAAACAAAAATCAAATTAATGGCTCAAATAATTCTATTATGAACAACACAAATATAATTAATGACAATAATAACGATAAAGACAATAATATAACTTACAATAAAAACACTAATGACAATAATAATAAAAACATTAATTCGACAGAAATAATCCAAAGTGTAAATAATACTTCCAGTATAAACCAGAATACTTATAATGACGTAAATATCACATCACCTAAAAATTATAATCATAAAAGAATATTTATAAATAATGTCTCAGAAAATGAAAAATACAAAAAACAAAAATTAAGTAATGACTTACGAGAACCCTTCAATTATGACGATATTTATAACCTTAAAGATAAAGAAGAATGGTTAATATCTATCAACGAAGAATTAGAAAACATGAAAATGTTGAAAGTATTTAAACCCATTGAAAAAGTTCCCGAAGGTGCAAATATAATCACGTCCAGATGGGTATTCAAATATAAAAAGAATTCTAAAGGAGAAATTACTAAGAGGAAATCAAGACTGGTAGCAAGAGGCTATACGCAACAAGAAGGAATTGATTATCATGAAACATTTTCGCCTACATTAAAATTAGACTCCATTAGAATCTTCACAGCTCTTGCCGTACAAAATAATTTTGACATACAACAAATAGATATTAATGCGGCTTATTTAAATGCTAAATTAAAGGAAGAAGTTCATATGAGACCCCCAAAAGGACATCCCGACTATAGAAAACGTTACTGGAAACTAAATAAAGCCATTTATGGCTTAAAACAAAGTGGAAAAGAGTGGAATGAAGAGCTCAACAAATACCTTCTTATCATTGGATTTAAAAGATTAATAAGCGAACCTTGTTTATATTTTAAAGTTGATAAAAAGAAAAAATTATCATGTATACTTGCTATTTATGTTGATGATATTTTACTTGCAGGTAATAGAATAATTGTAGATCGAACTAAAGAATTAATTAAAAATAAATTTAAAATAAAAGATATAGGTAATGTAAATTTCATTATAGGAATAAAATTTATAAAACACAAAGCAGGATACTTTATTAACCAAACAAGATACATAAAAGAAATAATAGAAAAATTTGAAATGAATAATGCTACTCCTACAAAAAATCTGATCCCTAGTGAAAACGAAGAACTCAGGAAAATAAAAGTAGACCAAACGAAATACAGGAGTGCTATAGGAAATCTGCTTTACCTCAGTATATGTACCCGTCCTGATATAATCTACCCGATCTCAAAAGCTGCCCAAAAGTCAAAAGATCCCAATTTAGAAGATTGGCAAAATGTTCTGAAAATAATAAAATACCTAAAAGGTACAATAAAATATGGCATAAATTTTTCTAGAAATCCAAACATAAGTGTATTTACTGATGCAGATTACGCAGGTGATATAGAAACTAGAAGATCCACTACCGGGTTTGTTATATTAATTGGAAATTCCCCAACTAGTTGGTGCTCTAAACTCCAACGTTGTATTTCAACTTCAATAGCTGAATCGGAATATTACAGCCTAAGCGAATGTTGTAAACATTGTATGTGGTATATGAATCTCCTTAATGAATTGAAATACAAAATAAAAAATATAGAAATCAATATCTACAATAAAGCTGCTATTTATAATGCCAAAAACCAATCAATCAACCCCAAGACAAAGCATATGGATATTAGAGTACACTACATAAGAGAATTAATTAAAGATGAAAAAATAAAATTAAAATATGTTAAGTCACAATACAATCTTGCAGATGGATTTACAAAATATTTAAACAATAATGCAATGGATAAATTTAGAAACTCTCTTTTAATTAAAATAGACAACTTAAATTATTAATTGTTTATATACTCTAGAAATTCAATGCATTCAATTATAACTTTATAAAAAAAAAAAAAATTTAAATTTATAAAGTTATACTTGAGGGGGAATGTTGGAAATAAAAACAACATTCATTTTTATTATTAATTTAAATATATCCAATTATTTGTTATGAATAAATTAATGTATTGTTTCATGAATGATATAAATTATTCTATGATTCTTAAAAATAAAATTTCTCTTCTTAATCTTTTTATTAATAATTATAAATTCAAAATAAAACTAATAAAAGATTACATAAATTAAAACTTTTATATTTGGTGTTTAAAATTGTTCTTAAAAAAAAAAAAAATTAATTTTAAATTTATTTATTTATTATAGTTTTATTTATTCATTTAGTTATTTATTTAAATTATATATATTATTTATTCGTTTTATTATTAATTTATTTATTTATTAACTTTGAAAAAAAATTTGCGAAATGAAACTTTTTATGTAAATTTTTCGAAATGCACCTCCCCAAAATATATATATATATATATATATATATATTTTGATGAACTGACTTAACATTTATTATATTTAAGATATTTAAGTATAGCTTAATATAACAATTTGAAATAATAAATTACTAAAATAAAATTTTTATAATATAATATATTATCTAAATTATGTTATATTATATTATAAATATATATTTATGTTGATAATAAATTATAAAAATTTAAATTTAACTTTTATAAACAATTTAAATAAAAACAACCCATCTCCAGAATGGTACATGGAGATCATTGGGAAGATACCAGGTCTTAATCTTGTTATATTTAAGATATTTAAGTATAGCTTAATATAACAATTTGAAATAATAAATTACTAAAATAAAATTTTTATAATATAATATATTATCTAAATTATGTTATATTATATTATAAATATATATTTATGTTGATAATAAATTATAAAAATTTAAATTTAACTTTTATAAACAATTTAAATAAAAACAACCCATCTCCAGAATGGTACATGGAGATCATTGGGAAGATACCAGGTCTTAATCTTGTTAAGTCAGTCTTGCCTTGAGAGAGAGTGTGAGTCGATATTGAAATTTTTAAGCACTGAAAGTAAATAATTACTAACTAATTTAGAAGTCCTATTGCCCTCTTTTCTCATGGTTTCAATGTTTTTTTTTTTTTTTTTTTTTTTTTTTAAAAAAAAAAAAAAAAAAAAAAAAAACAATAAATAAATAAAAATAATTTAATTTGTATCATATCATTCATTTACATAAATCTATAAAAAAAATATAAATTAATGATTAAAAATAATATCAATCAGTTTTATCACTTGATATTATTTGTGATAAGAATTTATTTTGTAATGTGATTAAGCTTGATGCTTTTCTTTTACTTTTCAAAATTTTGGTTTATTAAATATATCTTACTAATAATATTAAAATAAATGTTTACATTTATTTTTTTATTTTTACAAATAAGTTAAGAGATATAATTATTTTTGTTTTTTATTTTTATAAATAAGTTAAGAGATATAATTATTTTTGTTTTCTATTTAATAATATCAAAAACGGATTCAATAACAATCATTTTAGTTAACATTTGCAAATGATAATAATTATTATTATTATATATATAAATAATATTAATAATATAAATAATTAATATTATATAGAATTAAATATTATTAATATAATAGAATTTCATATATAAAAAAATTTTTTTTTTTATATATGAAAATAGCTTATTCACTTTATAATAAAGTTGAATAAGCTATTAAATGCTTTCATTAATAAATAATTTTTTTTTTTTTTTTTTTTTTTTTTTTTTTTTTTTTTGGAATTAGTAATAGCTAATAATCTTTTAAATATACATACAAAAAAAAAATTACTTTTTCAAAATTTATTATTTTTTCAATTTTTTGTTTTAATTATTTTATTATTATTCTGAAAATAGTCTTTAATTATTATATTTAATGAATTTTTCATTAATAAATAACTTTTTTTTTTTTAATTTATTTATTATAATTTATATAGTTTTTCATTTTATTACTTTCATCTCTAATTTATTATTTTTTTATTAATAATATATTTTAATAAATTTCTATATTATTCATTTCATAGCCTTTACTATTATTATAAATTTTTTTCTATTATTATTACTATTTATTAGTATTTAGCAGCAATATAAAAATTATTAGAATATATTTTAGAATATATTTTATTTTATAACTTTGGTCAATAAATCATTAACACAGAAAGAAAAAATACTTTAAATAAAAAATAAAATTTACATCTTTTCTCGTTGATGATATAAAGCATGAAGCATAAATGATCGAAAATGATGTAAAAATATTATTAAAGATGTATTATATAATATTATTTTATGACATTATATCACTTTTTTTTTTAATACTAATATTTTATATCTTTAAATTGAAAAAAAGAAAATGAACTAAAAATCATAAATAATATATTCTAAATCATTTAATATTAAATATAAAATCTAAAAATTATAAATAATATTATAATATTAAATATAAAATCTAAAAATTATAAATAATATTTTAATATTAAATATAAAATCTAAAAATTATAAATAATATTATAATATTAAATATAAAATCTAAAAATTATAAATAATATTATAATATTAAATATAAAATCATAAATAACATTATATTTATTATTTATGTTTTTTATATTTTATATTTAATATTTATGTTTTTTAGATTTTATATTTAATATTATAAGATATATGATATAAAATATATTTTAAATTATTAAATGATTAAATATAAGATATAAATTATAAAAAATATATAAAATAAAGTTTTTATTATAAAAAATATATAAATATAAATTTAAAATGGCAAAAAATAATTAAATTAAAATTAATATAAAAGTAATAAAAAAAAAATGGCAAAAAAAAAATGGCAAAAAAAAAAAATTTTAAATAATAATAAAAATAAATTATGTATTTTATATTGTTTAAAATAATTATTATTAAGTAATAATAATAAATAATAATAATATTAATAAATAATTGAATAATAATAATAATAAATAATAAATAATAATAATAATAATTATTTTTATTATTATCCTGAATTTAAATAAAATTAATAAATAATCTTTTTTTTTTTTTGAAGAACTCCACAATGTTTTAATATATATTTATCATTATTTTAAACTTTATAATATTAATAACAATAAGAATTTCAATGCATGATACTCTAATTATTAATAATTAATAATAAGTAATTCAAATGAAGTTATTTATCAATAAATAATTGAAATGAATTGTAATATACATTTTCTTAACGCTATTGTTCAGTACAATTAAATAAAAATATATAAAAAATTAGTATTAAATGAAAAAAATAAAAAGTTCAAATACAAAAAATAAAAAAATAAATACATAATAATTAATAATAAAAAGAAATAAAATGAAATAAAAAAAAAAACTATAATATTCTAAATAAATAAAATAAATAAAATATTAACACAATATTATTCATTTATATAATTATAAGTTATAGATCTTTTTTTTTTTAATAAAAAAAAACTCTAAAGAATATACTAAAATATTATAATAGTTAAATTAAAAAGCCCCACTGAATAAAAATCCTTAAAAAAAGTGAATAATTAATATTAGATTAAATAATTATAATTTTTCATATAATTCATATGAAACTATTTAAAAAATACTAATAAAGATAGACTTTGAAAATTTCCTTTCAATTATCACAACTTTAACTTTAAAAAAAAAAAATTAAATAGAGCTAAACAATTTATGTATTTTCATTATCGTCCTTTAATGTTCTAATAATTTGCAATATTTTAAAAAAAATAAAATAAATGCTAAAAAGTTAAAAGTAAAAAAAAAAAAAAATTGTTTGAATACATATATTATATATTTAGTTAATATGACTTTTATATATAAAATATATAAATATGTAAAATATATAAAATTTATATGAAATATTCAATTTGAATAATTATAAAAAAAAAAATTTTTTTTTGTGCCACATAAATAAATTAAAATTATCTAAACAAAATACTATTCATTTATATTAATTAGAGATTAAAGAATCAAAATATATACAAATAAATTTTGCAGTTATGTACATATAAATATTAATATATAAATGAATATATATGAATAAATCAATAATTATACTTTTTTTTTTTTTTTTTTTTACAAAAGTTAATTAATTTTTTTTTTTTTTTTTTTTTTACAAAAGTTAATTAATTTTTATATTAAATGTTATTATTATTATTTAAAGTTTTTTATATTAAATTTATATTAAATAATATAAATTACACCTTTTTTTTATATTTATTTTTTTTGTATATATATTTGTACATATATTTATTTATTAACAAATTTATTTATTTATTTATCATTAATTTTATTAAATAAAAGAATTTCAATATATTTTTTTTTATTACTGTTAAACTTGTTATAAACATTCTTTTTTTTTTTTTTTTATTCATTATATTCATTATTCATATATTTATTAATGTATCTATTTTTCTTTCAAATTGTAATACCTAACTTTTTTTTTTTTTTTTTAATTTGATTTGATTTGCTAAAATAATAACAAAATAATAACAAATAATTACAAAAAAAAAAAAAAAAAAAAAAAAAAAAAGGAAATTATTAAAACAAAAAAATTTTAAATTTAAATTAAATTCATATATAAATATAATACAAGATTAATATACAAATAAAAGTGTTAATAAACATATGAAAAATAAACATATATAAACCTAAAATTTTCCTCCAAAAATAAAAAATGTGACAGACTTTTTTTTTTTTAAAAAAAAAAAAATAAAATTATAAATTTATAAATAAATATAAGTTTATATTTTAAATATTTAAATTAGATATCAAAAACAAAATTAATATATATATATATAAATATATATAATAGAAAGTTATAAAATTATTATATTTAATTTTATATAACATTAATTTTTTATATATTAGATACTAATATATATAAAAAAAAAAAAATAAACATATATATATAAATAATAAAAACAAAAATCAAATAGAATATTAATTATTTAACATCATGAAATTATACAATACATTTGTGTTATTACTTGCTGCCTCTTCTGGTTATGCTCGTATTATTAAAAAGTGTATGAAGAAGGATCCAAATTTCTCTTACACTAAATCTGGTGATATTGTCATAAGTGAACCTATCGACAGAAATAATGTTACTATTACTATTGCTGCTACTAGTGATATGCATGGTCGTATCTATCCATGGGAATACGCTATTGATGAAGCTGATAATGACGCCGGTTTTGCTCTTACTGATACCGTTGTTAGTAAGATTAAGGAAGATTACCCAAATACTCTTCTTATGGATGTTGGTGATTTATTACAAGGTAACAGTGCTGAACTTTTCATTAAATATTACACCCATCCAACCGTTCAGGCCTTAAATTTATTAAAGTACGATGTCTGGATCCCAGGTAACCATGAATTTAATTATGGCCTTTCTTTCCTCCAAAGAAATTTAAAACATTTTAATGGTCGTGTTGTCTGTTCCAACATTAAATACGCTGATTCTCTTAAATATTATTTACTTCCATACCAAATATATAGTATTAGTGGTGTTCGTGTGGCTATTGTTGGTGCTACTGCTCCACACATTAAACAATGGGAAGCTAGTAATCCAGATCACTTCAAGAATCTCGAATTCCTTGATCCAATCGAATCCCTTAAAACTACTATTAAGGCTATAAAAGGTAAATACGATATTTTAGTTGGTGCTGTTCACATTAGTAGGAATGGTGAATACGAAGCTGAAGGAAAGACTGGAGCTTTCCAAATTGCTGAAGCTATTCCAGAATTTGATGTTATTATTGCTGGTCATGAACATGCGACCTACTGTGATAAGATTAATGATACTTGGGTTCTTGAACCAGGACGTTATGGTTCCCATGTTGCCTTCACAAAGTTCGATTTAGTGAAAGAAAATGATCACTGGAAGATTGTTAACATTGAAGCTGAAAATATTGGTACAAATGGTGTCACCCCATCACAAAGAGTTATGGAAAAATTTAAGTGGGTTCATGAACAATCTCTTGCTGATGCTAACGAAATTGTTGGAAAAGTCGATGCCGATTTCATTGAAGGTGTTGACTATATTACTAGTAAAAGTAAGGTAACAACTATGCCACGTGCTCAAATTGAAGATACTGCTTTAATGGATCTTATCAATGAAGTTCAAACCTATTACGCTAAGTCCGAAATTTCTACTGCTGCTCTCTTCAATAATAACCAAAACCTTAAAGCTGGTGACTTCAAACGTAAAGATGTTGCTTTCATCTACAAGTACGATAATACTCTTATGGGTATAAATATTAAGGGTGAAAACCTTCTCAAGTATATGGAATGGACCGTCGGTTACTACCAAACCGTTAAGGAAGGAGATGTCACTATTGCTTTCAACCCTGACTTCCGTTCCTACAACTATGATATGCTTTCCGGTATTCAATATGAAATCGATTTAAGTGAACCAGAAGGTAGACGTATTAAGAATGTTACTTTCAATGGTAAAAAGATTGATCCAAATGCTACTTATAAATTAGCTCTTAATAATTACCGTTTCGGTACTCTTACCAGTAATGGTTGGGCTACTGAAGCCGATGTCTACTACAGTAGTGTCAATGATCCTAAGCCAACCATTCGTGACTTTATTGCTAAATATACACAAGAAGTTCTTGGTGGTACTATTTCTCCAAAATGTGATCATAACTGGAAGATTGTTGGTCTCCCAAAATCATTTAATGACCCAGCAACTATTGCTAAAATTAAGAGTGGTGAAATTAAAATTCCACGCTCCAGTGATGGTCGTACACCAAATGTTGAACCAGTTCGTAAAATTTAAATTATTTCAAAATAATAATAAATAAATTAAAATAATAATAATAATAATAATAATAATAATAATAATAATAATAATAATAATAATAATAATAATAATAATAATAATAATAATAATAATAATAATAATAATATAAAACTAAACTAAATTAAAAAAAAAATTTTTTTTCAAAAATAGAATTATACATATATATTATTATATAATTTTATTATTATAATATAGATTATGTAATAGAAAATTATAAATAAAATGATAAAAATATTTAAAAAAATTCTTTTTTTTTTTTTCTTTTCAAAAGTATGATATATATATATATATATATATATATATATAGAAATTAGATAATAAACTTAACAATTATAATGTAAAGTAAATTATAATAATACCAATAAAATATTTTTAATAAACAAATAAATAAAAAAAATAGATAATAAATAAATAAATAAATATATAATAATGAATTAGATTCATATCAGTAATGATGATTTTTAATTAATCATTTTCACTTATAAAAAGTATAAATACATTATTTAGTAATATAATTTATTTTTTTTTAAATATCATATCATAAAGATATATAGATAAAATGATTATTAAAAAATATAGTTAATTTTTTTTTTTTTTAACAGTACAATAAATTGTAAATAACTATGATAAATTATCAAATATTATTTATATTCAATTTATTTTCAAAAAAATTCCCTTTTTTTTTTTTTTTTAATATCATTCTAATAAAAAAACTTAATTTTTTTTTTATTTTTTTTGTTCAAAATTTTTTTTTTATCATTTATTAAAAATATTTGTCTATATATTGTACATAGATATAGATCTTTATCTATAAAGTAATATATATATATTTTTTTTAATATATTATCACCATAATAATAATAAATTAAATAAAAAAATTAAAAAATATAAAAAAAAAAAAAAAATAGAAATAAAAATAGATGAATTACTATAATTTCTAATTATTTGTTGTTGTAATTTTAATTTATCTTTTTTAAATATTAAATAGTTCAATAAAATAAAAATTTTATCAATTTTTTTATTTCGATCCTTTTTTTTTTTTTTTTATATATTAATTAATAAATAATTTTTCTATCTAATTTTTTACTTTTCATTTCATTTTATTTTATTTTATTTTATTTTATTTTATTTTATTTATTTATTTTTTTTTTAGTTTATTATCATTTTTAGTTTATTATCATTTTTTACACATCATTTCAATTTATTAACTATCATTAATTTGATTTTTTGAGAAATTAAGGAAAACTTGTTCTAAAGTTGTCTGAGAAAAACTATAATCCGAAATTAAATGACTACTTTTACATTTTTCCATTATATAAAAGATATGTCCAATATTTTTATTACCAGTGAATTGTATTTCATATTTTACACGATTAATGGAGAGACGTTCCATCTTAAATGGATGTTGTTCAAAAAGACAGGCTCTTTCAATAATTTCTTGATGGAATGCATCTAATAAATCAGATTGAACTTCCAAAATATAACTGTTACCATATTTCATTTTTAAATTTTCTGAGGAACCAATGTATCTTAAACGACCATTCACTAAAATACCTATACGTTCACAGAGATAACTGGCTTCATCAATGGAATGAGTCGTAAGTATAATTGAAGAATTGTTTCTTTCTTTAACTTCTAGAATAATATTCCAAATTAAACGTCGTGTGGATGGATCAATTCCGGCAGTGGGTTCATCTAAAAGGATTATTTTGGGAAAGTTACAAATGGCAAGAATAAGAGAAAGTTTACGTTTCGTTCCTCCACTTAAATAGTGCATTTGTTTATTTTGATGCTCTTCTAAACCACAGGTATTAATAAATTGTGTAGCGTACAATTGAGCATCTTCATTTTCATAACCTCTTAATTGAAGGAAAAATTTAATGTGATCCCGAAGAGTCAATTCCTTCCATAAAATATCATTTTGTGGACAATAGCCAAACATGGGAACGCCTAATTCAGGATCAATGATTTCTCCTCCTTGATAATATACTTGACCTGTTGTTGGAACTAATCCACCTGTAAATATATTTAGGAGAGTAGATTTTCCTGCTCCATTAGGTCCTAAAAGTCCCAAACATTCACGATACCGTAAACCAAAGTTAACATCACCGAGAACAGTTTTAACAATTTTATTGGAATAGTAGGAAAGATGTGGCTCGTCGTATCGTAAATCTTCCAATTTTTTTTGTTTTATATATTCTTTGGTTTCTCGGTCGAACATACCTTGACATTTAAATTCTTTGCTAACATGCATTGCACTAAACGGTAATTCCTGGAAATGGTGTCTTACATATTCATATTCCTTTTTAACATCACTATCTCCCATTTCCATTTCTTCTCTATACTTTTGAGCAATAGCTGCCGGGTAGTAATCCTCAAAATTTTCTTTTGATATCATGACTTTATTGAGCGATGGATAAATTGAATTACTCGTGGAACGTTGGAATCGAGGATAGGATCCAGATTTACTGGATTTGGAGTACTGATCAAACGAGAAATGATCTGAATTAGTATTGGAAACATTAGAAGATGGAGATATATAGGTGGATTGATCAGAGATAGAAGAAGGTGAAGTCACTATGGTAGAAGAAGGTGAAGTCAAAACAGAGGATTGAACAATAGTATTTACGTTAATTGGTTTAACGAGTGAATTAAAGGTTTGATCATACGATTTATCAAAGGATTTGGAAGAAGTTTTTCTAATATTTTTGCTCTTCAATATGCGATAGCTTCTCTTCTGTTGATGAGAATCAAGATAGACAAGAAGAATAAAAAGGAATAAGAAGAGTAAAACGAGCGTCATGAATAATGGGCTAATATTATTATTTAATTTAAATAGATTTTTTATACTGAGTTCATAGTCATTTTCATCATTAAACAAGTATAAAAAGAAAATAGAATATAAGATTCCACAAATTCCATATGAAGGACATAGTATGGTGATAATAACATTGAACCGTACATAATTAGAACTGAACATAGCCCCGGTGCTTTGAAGTATATTGAAGGTGTTGAAGGGATTATCTATGTAGGTGGCAACACAAAAACCAACCAATAATGTGTAATAATTAATAATGAAAAGATAGGTAAATGCGGTATCCTCATTATCAAATATAAAACTCAAGACGTACTGATGGAGAATGGTAGGGAATAACCATATTAACAAGCCTATAACGATCATAATTAAGAGAATAGGATTGTAAATTGGATCAAATTTTAAAATAAATCCTGGTAAGAAAATTAAGAAGCACGCAAAAAGGTAAATGAGTGAATCGGTTATAAGGCATGCTATCCAGTATTGAGTACGACTAACTCCTTTCAACTCTAATTGCTGAACCAAATAATTCGTTCTTTCTCTAACGATCAATGGTCCAAACTTCGTAACGGCTATAAAGATACTAATAATGATGAAAGTACACATTAAGAGACATATAACAAATTTATTTTGATCATAATTGGTAAAAGGATGAGATTGAACCTTTATTTGTTGGGTTATATTCTTTGATTCTAAAATGGCATTACTAATGGCATTAATTGTGACAGGAATGGCATGAGTTACACTACTATTATAATAAACATCAATATTATAGGTACCAGGGGCAAGCACTTTATTATTAAACGAGGCAATATAATAAGAATATTCTGTTTTTGGGGAGGGAAGACCACTCAAGGGTAATGCTTTTATGATGGATTTGGCTTCTTCCTTATTTAAACCATTAGAAGAAAGGTAAGGTGAATAAACATTTTGATAGGTAATATTGGGAGAAGAATTCCAAATGTCGTAATTTAAATAGTCTTGAGGATAAAGATTTTGAAGAGAAATAATTTCAGAGGGTTGTTCAGTAACCGATGATAATGCTTTCTTGACGGTGAAAAAAATTATAAATGACATCAAAAAGGGAGCGATAATTGCACTGAAGCCAAAACTTTTATCATTTAAATAAATTTTGAAACGATATTTGATAAGGATACGAATTTTATGAAGGACATTCCTTTTTTCTATTGGTTTTAAGTGTGGTAGGCGTTGTTGCATATTTAAAAGAGTTTGTTGCGCACTTCCTCTCTTTCTCAATTTTTTATTGTGACTTGAGGATGCATCTGTATATGATTCTTGTGAATGATCTTGTAAGTTAATAAATAATTCTTCTAAGGTTGGCATGGTTAATCCATGATATTTAATTAACTTATTCTTACCAGTAACACTTTCCAATTCATTAAACAGTGATTCAAAATAGATGGTGGAGTTCAACGGTAATTTCCAAGTATGATATTTTGTGTTATGTAAATTTTCGCCTTCTTCGTCATATTCATTGAAATTCTGATGACTCTCCTCCTCTTCTTCTTCTCTTACTATGGGTTGAACATACTTTGCTTCTGGAATATAATAGTGAATTAAATCTTCTACTTTTTTCACGTCATCAGTTTCAATTTCTAAATTATAATTCATATTAAAATGATTCTTAAGGTAAAGAGAGGTTCCCAGACAACGGATTTTGCCTTCATTTAAAATTAATTTTCTATCAGCTAAAATATCGGCTTCTTCCATATAATGAGTGGTGAGGAAGATAACACGACCTTTCTTCAATTTTTGTATTAAATACCATATTTTTCTACGTGAAAGAGGATCTAAGGAGGTGGTAGGTTCATCCAAAAATATAAATTTTGGATTACCAAGAATGGCAATAGCAATGGAAAGTTCACGTTTTTGACCACCACTAAGATTAATGGCACGTTTATTACGATATTCTAGTAAATCTACCTCCTTTAAGAGATCATAGATATTAACATTAACATTTTTTAATTCTGCATAAAACTTTAGGTGTTGCTCCACCGTTAATTCATCATAGATAACATTATTTTGAGTACAGACCCCAAAATTTTCGCGTACCGCTTGGGTATTCGAATTAATATCTTTTCCTTCATATAAAACAGTACCTTTGCTTGCTTTTATGGCTCCTGCCATAATTTTAATTAATGATGTTTTACCGGCACCATTATGACCTTTTTTTTTAAATTTTTTTTTTAAAAAAAATATATATATATATATATATTATATATATATATAATATAGATTGAATAAAAATTTTATTCCATTAAAATTTGCAAATAATAAAAATATTAGTCAATAAGGGAAAAGAAAAGAAAAATGAAAGTTTTAGTATTTTAAAAAGATAAAAAGTAAAAGGTAAAAAAAAAAAAAAATATATATATATATATATATATATATATTTAAATATTTATATTAACTAATTAAATATTTTTGATAAACAAAACAAAACAAATCAAAAAATCAAAAAAATAATTTTAATAATATTATTAGGATTATTTTAATTATTTTTATATTCCTACCTAAAATTGAAAAAATTTCATCTTGATAAACCTTAAAACTCACATTATTTAAAGCGGTGAAAAAAGTAGATCTATTTTTATTATATTTTTTTCCAATCCAATTTCTTTTACGTTTATATACTTTATAAAGTTCACAAACTTCTACTGCTGGTATTTTATTTGAACGTTCCTGAAAATCTTCTTCAATATCTTGAAGATAGGTTATTTTACTATTCTCTTCTATTTCTTTCTTTAAAAATTTTTTTGAAAAGTAGTGATATAAATTATTTTCTCCCGAGTTTACTCTATCGGTTATTGAAAGTAAAAGGAGGTATAGCAAATTATTTAAAAAGATACATATGAAAAAAGTTCCAGCGGAAGAATGAAAGATATTAGTTAATGACAAAGTTTGATCATTTAATTTCAAATTATTGGCTTCCATAATAAAAGATCCAAAAGCTATAGGAGAAAAAGGAAAAGATAGTATGACTTTCTGAGTTCTATTTAAAAAACTAATGCATAATTCAGAGCAACAAAAGGAGATGATGATAATGGAAGAAACCACTCCAGAAGTTTTGGTATTATGGAAAAAACAACTGATGTAAAATGATAAGATAATTAAACTAAATCCATAAAAAAGAATACTAAGAAATACGAAGATGGGGTTAACATTGGAGAGTGTTTTTGTTTGAATATATAATACCGTTAAAATAAGACTAATCACAGTAAATAAGGCAGCGTAGATGACAAACCAACTCAACCAGAATACTGAAGGATATACCCCTGACAGTAATAAGGTTTCCTTAATACCTTTTTCCTTTTCTAATACTATTGAGTTGATAATCATGATACATATAAAAGCGTAACTCACTGAAATAAAGTAAGGAAATGCAGCAACGTATAAATCATTAATATAATAGATATCCAATGGTTTTCCAAATTCACCAATATATGGATGATAGATGAAATTATCATTCCTCGTAGCTAAACGAATAATTGATTGATCTATTGCTACTTGTAACGGAGTAAAGATATTTAAATATTTTTCAGGTTCGGTTAAATTATTATTCATATTAAATATTTCCTGATTGACAACATCATCAACATATCGTTTTGCTGTTGTCTTAGGAACTAAGGTATCATTAACTCTTATAGTATATTGAAAATAATCCCTACTTTCAAAAATAACCCCAGCTAATAAAAACTGTTCATGATTTTCGTAGTAATAATCATTCATTTGATTTCTATCTTTGAAATGCTTGAAATGATACCCTGATAATATATCATTATTCATTATCATATGAATTATATTATCATCAGGATTATCCTCGGGTAAAACAAATCCAATGATAGGTTTTTGATGTGTAGAGGTATAATTTTTTAGTTGAAATATTTTATTAATACTAATAGGACTTGACGGTCCCTTTTCTTGAGTTATCCCTATATTATTTTCCCCATTTATGAATGCTATGTAATTATATTAATTGTAATGAATTATATATGATTTACAATTTAGAAAAATAAGATAATATTAAAATTTCTATTATTATATCAGTGATAAAATTACCTGTAAATAGCATAAATATTAATAGTATAAATATTTCTATAAAAGTTCTATATTTTTGAGTTTTTTTTAAAAGAATATTTTTTTTCACTAAAGCTATGAATTGATGTTGATATTTGGAATTCTTTTTTTTTTTTTTTTTTTTTTTTTTTTTTTATAAAAATAAATATATACATAATTATTTAATAAAATATTAAAAATAATTAATATAAAATAAATTATTACTATTGTATTATTATTATTTTTATAAAAAAAAAAATTATCAGTAAAATTTATAAAAATAAAATAGAAAATAAAATTGAAATCCTTATTTTCTTTTTTTTTTTTTAAAAAAAAAAAAAATTAATTAATAATTATATTATATATTAATATAACTTAAAAAAATTACCATTTTTATTTACAAGATATTGAAAATATACATATATATATTTAAATAAAAAAAAGAAATATTTCAATTCATCAAAAAGAAAGATAAAAAAAAAAAAAAAAAGAAAAATTCTTTTTTATCTTATTTTATTTTTTTTTTTTTTTTTTTTTTTTTATTAATAAAATTTTTTCATATAATATTCTTAAAAATAAATGTTTGTTTTTTTTTTATTTTTAAAATTGTATTTATAACTTGAAATTTGTTGTTAATTTATTTTTACGTTTTGCTTTTTTATTTATGAAATATATTGTATTTTTTTTTTTAATTCATTTATTTAGTTTAATAGTTATTACAATTTCTTTTTTAAAACTGTTATAATATTTATATAAATTCATTCAATTTTTTTCTTTACAATTGAAAGATTTGATATGTTATTTTATCAAATTTATTGATTTTTTTTTTCTTTTCCTTTATATATATATATATATATATACTTTTCTTTTTACACTTTTTTTAATCAAAAATACTAAAAAGAAAAAGAAATAAATAATTTTTTTTCTTTTTCCTTTTATTTATAGTGTCTTTTTTTTTTTTTTTTAATTATTTTTGTTAATATAATAAATCAATTAATTGATCTATTAATATATTATTAATAAGTTATTTTATAATACTATTTTTTTTTTTTTTTTTATAAAATGTATAAATTAATAATGATATTTTAATATTTTTGAAATATAATAAATCAATTAATTAATCTATTAATATACTATAAATAAGTTATTTCATTTAAAACTTTTTTTTATAATAATTCATACTCATTATTTTTAAATTATTTCATTATAATTTTTTTTTAATAATAATTAATATGCATTATTGTTATATTATTTGGTAATATCTAATTAAAATTTGAGGAACCTTTTTTTAATTTTTTTTTTTTTTTTTTTTTTTTTATGAATATTTATCTACATCATTAAAAAAATTAAAACCATTTATAATGATAACAATACGGAAAACTTAATGATAATTTTAATAAATAAACAAATAAACATTAATCAAATTTTAATTTAAATATTTATTGAATTATATGAAACAAAGTTTACAAAAAAAAAATATTTAAATTAATATAAATTTTGTATATTACTTAATAAGTTGAACTATGTATAAATTATTAAAATTATTTATTATAAAAGTATATCCCACTTATAATATTTAAATATCATATAATATACTTATAATATACTGTAGTAACCGATTTTGTAAAATTGTAATTGAATAATTCATTTTTTCTTTTTTATTATTACTAATGCTAATTATTATGGTGAAAAAAAAATATATAACTTTTTCTAAATTAATACTATTTCTATATATTAAGAATTTATAATTTTATCCTTCATTATTACTTTTAATATCAGTTTATATTGAAATTATGTGGTATTAACTTTTTTTTTTTTTTTTTAATTTCTAATTTTATTGTTAAAAAAATTATTTAAAATTATATTATTATGATTATTATTATTTATTATTATTATTATTAATTATTAATAATTGATATTTTAACTATTTATACTTTCTTCAATAATATTTTATTTTTTTTACAATAAATGATGGGTTATGATCATAAATATTATTTAATATTTATTTATATTCTTTTTATTTTTTTTTTCTTTATTTTTATTTTTTACTTGCTTATTTTTATTCATCTTGAATTGTAAATCTCGAAACTTTACACCTCTCAAAATATAAAATATATTAAGCATATTTATAATAATAAAAATAAAATTCAATGGAAAAATTATTAAATTTAAATTATAATCAATACTTTTTTTTTTAAATAAAGTTCCAGAACTTTAAAAGTTAATAATTTAAAAAAAAAAAAAGTTTATTTTATATTTTAAAATGAACAATATTTTAAATACGTTTTTTAGTTTAATATAATTATATTTAATAATAAAATAATCCATTTTAATTTAAATAAAAATAATTTAATATTATTTTATAATTTTAAAATTAAATAAAATATATATTTTATATTTTTCTAAAATTTTCACATTTAAAATAAATTAATTTATTAGAAATTAATACCAAAAAAAAAAAAAAAAATAATTATTAAATTAAACTAAATTTTATAAATATAGTATATTAAATTAAGCATAAATGTATAATATATTATGGTAAAAATAATAATCTATAATTTTTTTTTATTAAATAAACTTTAAACATTTATATATTAAAATTTGGTATAAATTAGAATTTAATTTAAATGAAACCATAATAATTATATATTAAACAAATTTTATATGAAATAATAATAATTATATTAAATGAAATTTCATTTAATATATAATTATAATTATTATGATTTCATTTAAATTTCATTAAAGTAATATGTTTATATTATATAAATATACCGTAAATCTAGCAAATGAATTATGTACAATTGTTTTTCTTTTAATTTTTATAAAACTCATAATAACAAAATAATACATACCTAATTCAAATATAATTAAAACTAATAATAGAATAAAATTAAAAATAATCAAAAAGATATATAACTAATAAAATAATAAATATCTTCCAATTTTAAAAAAAAAAAAAAAATTAACTAGGAAAAATAATTAATAAAATAATATTTAAAATAATAATATAATAAGTATTTTTAAAAATTTCAATTTTACAAAATTTTTATTTTTAGTATATTATAATAATTGTTTTTAATAAAAGTTTTTTAAAAGTTTTTTTTTTTTTTTTTTTTTTTTTTGATTAAATGAATTAATATATGAAAAATTAATAAATTTTCTTTTTTTTAAAAGATGTATTAGATATTGATAATTTTTATTTTCACTAAATTTGAAAATTTGATATTATAAATATTAAAAAAAAAAAAATTAATATTATAAATACATAAAAAATAAATAAAATTATAGAAAAGTATTTCATTCAATATTGATACATATAAATACTTTAATAGAAATATTAAATATTTAATATAATTCATTTTATTATAATTTATTTTTTTACTTTAATATTTTAAATTTAATTATCTAAAATTTAATATTATAATTAAATTTAAATTATTACTAATTTTAAAAATATTACTTTTAATATTATTTTTTCAATAATATAAATATATATATTATTTTTTTTATTTATTTATAAAATTAAATTTTATAAAAAATTAAATCTTTGATTCTTTTGAATTGTATTCTCATCCAATATTTGTTTTACTGATTTTTATATATGAAATTATAAAATATTATAAATAAATTATAAATATTACTTATATATGATTTGTTTTTTTCTTTTTTTTTTCTTTTTTTCTTATTTTTTTTTCTTATTTTTTATTTTATTTTTATTTTATTTCATCTTTTCCTTTTTTTTTTTTTTCTTTTAAAAAAAAAAAGTCATAAGTATTTATTGTCTTTGTTTCTACATTTTATTTTATTTATTATCTAAAAGATGAAATATGACTTGGTATTAATTATTTCATGTTTATTTTTAAGATGGAATAACTATTGTAATAAATTATTTCATGTTTTTTTTTTTTTTTTTTTTTTTTTTTTTTTTTTAGTTGTTATTTTTTTTAATTTTAAGTTTATAAAAATATAAATTAACTATTAATTTTATATATTTTTTAATTACAAAGAAAAATAATATTATTGTTTTAAATTTTATATCTATTACTAATGTTAAATTATTAATTTTTTAATTATAAGGAAAATTTATTAATTTTTTAATTTTATAATTATAAGGAAAAACAATATTATTGTTTTAAATATTAAACCTATTACTAATGATAAATTTTTGTAATTTTTATAAATTATATTAAAATAATATTCATAATATAAATAAAAAGGTTAATACAATAGATATAATACTAAAAGAATTTTATATTATTTATAATTTTATAAATGAAATTTGGATTGATTTTTATTCATTAAAATATATTATTTATTTCATATATTATTTAATGAGATAAGCATTGTTATAAATTATTTTATGTTTATTTTTGATATGGAATAAATATTGTTGTATATATTTTTACATGACGTTTTTTTTTTTTTTTTTTTTTTTTTTCTTTTTTATATTAATTTTAATTTATAAATATAAAAATTTATATTTTTTATATAAAAGAAAAATAGTATTATAAAAATTTTTATATGTATTACTAATGTTAAATCATTAATTTTTATTATTTCAATTAATATATATTTATTTAAAAAAAAAAAAAAAATGAAATATGAATATATATTAAATGATTATATATTATATATTATATATTTATTCATTAAAATATATCTTATTTTAAAGAATATGTTTAATAATAGTATTATTATAGCATTATATAATTTTTTTCTTTGAATTTATTGAAAACTGTAATTTATTTTATTTTCTTTATTCATAGAATTATATAATTCTAAAATATTTCAAAAGAAAAAAAAAATTTTTTTATTTTTTATTTTCTTATCATTTTATTTAGTCAAACTAAGAATTTTATATGCTTTGAAATATTTTATTAAAAAAAAAAAAAAAAAACTTAAATAAAATTAATTTTTTATAAAAAATAATCAGTAATTAATTTCAAATTAATAGAAATTGAAAATAATTCTGATACAATAATTAATACTTTAATTTTGTTTATGAAAAATAAAAGTAAAATATATTTTTATAAACAAAATTAAAGTTCATAAACCAACTTTATCAGCGTCTTTAATGAAATAAATGTTTTTTATTAAATTAAATTTTTATAATAAAATGTTTATTCTGTTTTTATTTTTATTTTTATTTTTTGTTTTATATTTTTTATTTTTATTTTTATTTTTATTTTTTATTTTATATTGTATATTTTTAATTTTATATTTTATATATATATATATATTTTTTATGCTT
The DNA here is from genome assembly GCA_016946835.1 of Neocallimastix lanati (nom. inval.). Taxonomy (NCBI): domain Eukaryota; kingdom Fungi; phylum Neocallimastigomycota; class Neocallimastigomycetes; order Neocallimastigales; family Neocallimastigaceae; genus Neocallimastix; species Neocallimastix lanati (nom. inval.). The sequence continues at coordinate 763,933 of JACVTC010000071.1, read as the reverse complement.
GTTTATCCTTTTTTTTTTTTTTTTTAATTGTTCTTCAAAAAGAATGATTATTTATTATATAGAAAATTTATTTTATATTAAATATAAAAATCATATTTTAAAACTTAATTATATAATCAAAAGTATTTTAGAAGAGATTATTATGAAAATTCGATAAACCAAACTCCCTCATTTGCTCTAATAGTTTTTTTTTTTTTTTTTTTTTTTTTTAGTTCAAAATATTCCTTTTGTGATATACTATATATTTTTACTTTATCTTATTATTATTAAAAATATTAACTATTCATTCCAATTTAATTAAATGAATATATAATAAATTAATGAATAAACAAATTGTCTTTTACATATAAAATATCATTTACAAAAATTTTCATTTTTTGAGGTTTGATGAAAAATTAGAAAAAAAAATTAAATGAATATATAATAAATATATAAATAAATTGTTTCAATATAGTTCAATGAAATATGAAATTATATACAATTAAAAATAATGTACGAATCATATTAATATATTAATTATTTAATGTAATTTAACCTTTAACTAAATATAGTAACCTTTAACAAAAAATAATTTATTCAAATATTTAATACTTGTTTTATGATAAAATTATTAATATATAAAATTATTTTTTTTTCCTTTTATATTGGTAGTACAAGAAATTAATAGCACTTAAGAGAGAAAAATAAAAAATTCATATTTAAACAAGATTTATATAAAATAAAATATTTTAAAACTAATAACAAATAAAATATTACTTTTATTATTTAATATTATTTTTATATGTTATTTATAATTATGAATTAAATATTAACTTTAATTATTATTAATATTATTAAATATTATTTGTTTTCTATTTATTTTTATATTATTTATTATTACTTAACAATTATATTTAAATAATATAAAAAATAAAATATTAATTATTAGCTATTATTTATTATTTAAATGAATTTTATTTTATATAATAAATAATTTATATAAATGAAAATAAATAATAAGTCTTTTTATCAAAGTTATTTTATAATTCACTAATAGCCGCACAATTATATTTATAATGCATATAAAAATATCATAAATCACAAAATAGTCACGTCACGTCACTTAGTGTTTTTGCTTATGATTTCTGAGCTACTAAACTAATTTTAACCTTTCCAATGTTAATTTAAAGTTTTTTAAAGGTTAAATGGTTAAATATTTAATTAAAATTTTTAGCTATTTCTGAGATATTTAACTTAATTATGTGATTATTTGAATTTTAATTATTATTATTGTTTTTATAATAAAATGTATTGGAAATTAAATTATTATAGAATTAATTATAATATTGATATAAAAATAATTTTAATAATTAATTAATAATTAATAATAAATAATAGTAAATAGTTCTAAAAATATAGTTTATTTAGTTTATTATTTAATTATTTGTTTCATATATATAAAAAATAAATAAATAAATAAATAAATAGATAAATAAATAAATAAATAGATAAATAAATAAATAAATAAATAGATAAATAAATAAATAAATAAATAGATAAATAAATAAATAAATAAATTAATAAAAACAAGAAAGTTTTAAAATAATAGTTAGTATGTAATTTATTTATGTATATAACATATATTACAGTATACCTTTCAATATATTATTTTTCAATGCAAAATTAATCAAATTTAATTAATTATTTAAAATATTTTTATTAAATTTAACTTATATGCATGCCTTGGAAATTTACGGTACTACTTGTTTGTATAATAAAACCAATAAATTATTTAATAAAATAAATATATTAATTTTTAAAATATTTATATTATATAATACTATTTATCTGATAAAAAATTAAAAAAAAAAAAAAAAAAAAATAAAAATAAAAAAAATAAAAAAAAAAACAACTATAATATATAACGTAAGGTAAATAAGTCAAATTATATTATAATTATTCATTAATATATTGTTATTAATCTCTTTATATATATATATACATTTATAAATTAAAATTAAAAAAATGTTTTTTTTTTTTCTCTAATCAATATATTTAAAAAAATTTATTATTTAATCTTTTCTCTAATCAATATATTTAAAAAAAATTATTATTTAATCTTAATATTAACAACTTATAAATTCCTTAAAATAAGAAATATAATTAAAGAAATACTTTTGTTATTATAAAGATAATATATCTCTTGTTATTATATATGTACATTTTTTTTAAAAAAATTTCGATAAATATTATATTATTCAATTTATACCAAATTATAAAAAAACATTTTCGCATATTATAACCACCTTTACGGTTTTAATTCACATTATTTTAAGACAAAAATTATAATAGTTCATTAGATTAAATATTTATATGAATAATATAAATAAATGATAAATTTACAATAAAATTAAAAGTGATAAAATATTTTAATTAATAATTAAATTAAAAATAAAGACTATATAATTTTAATATTTAAACAATATAAAACAATTTTTATTCACTTAATAATTATAATAGACATAGTAATTATAGTAAAATTTAAAAAAAAAGTATATAAATATATAAGAAGAAGGATAAAGCTATTTAAATATATATTATTTTTAAATTTAAAAAATAATAATAATATTAACAATAATAAATAAATAAAAATGAATAAGCGATATTTTTCAAGAAACTTTTTAAAAGTTTTTTTAATTACAATAATTAGCTTTGGAGAAATTATTCCAAAAATTATGGCTGATGAATGTCAGATTTTAAATGAAGTATTTAATCTCCTAGATATTTCAGAAGCTATAGATAATAAATTGAATAAATTAAATATTGATTCTCCTACTTGTTGTAACCTTGAGGGAATCCATTGTAGTACTAATAATAATGGATATGTTATTGATAAAGTGTATGTATTATATTTATATTGACATTAATACAGTTATTTGTTATTATTATTAATTTAATTTGTCAAATAAATATAATTGTTTTACCATTTTCAGAAATATATATATATATATTTATATTTATATATTTTAATTTTTATTATTATATAAAATTACATATTAAATATATATTTTTATATATATATATTTTTTTTATATATATATTTTTAGAGAATTAAGAAATTTTGAAATTCATAATACAGATTTACCTTATGTTATCGAAAAACTTAGTGAATTAAAAGCTTTATATTTCCTGTATGTTAAAAAAATATATTTTATTCAAAAATATTTATATCAAGAAGTGTATTTATTGTAATAATAAAAAAATAGAAATTACTAATACAATTAAATTATTAAACATATAAAAATTATATATAAATCTGATATAAAAAAAAGTTCATTTGCTGAAAACAATATAAATTTATACTTACCAACTAATTTACATAAAATTAAAAGCTTACGAACATTGTAAATATATATAAATCTTTTATATATTATTAATAATATTTTATATATTTATGAATTTATATTAAAATTTATGTTTATAAATATTTTAATAATATTAGGAGTTTTAGAGCAAATAAAATGATCGGTACTCTTCCAGAAAGTATTGGAGATGTATCTACTTTAACCTATTTGTAAATTTATAATTTATTAAAATTTTAAACAAATTTTTATTTTATTTTATTTTATTTTTTTACTTTTACCAATGTTTTTTTATTTATGTTATTGATTTATTAATATATATATTAAATTTGTAAATAAAGTAATTTAAAATACTAAAGTAATATGATATTAAATTAATGAATAAATAAAAAAATTGTATATATTTTTAATTTTTAATAGAGATTTATCTGATAATAATTTCGAAGGAGAGTTACCAACATCATTAGGCAAATTAAAAAACTTAAATTACTTGTAAAAAAAAAAATTTTTTTTTTTATTTGATTCTATTTGTTATTTAATTTATAAATTAAATTATATATATATATATATATTGCATATATTGCTTTTTCTT
>JACVTC010000071.1:725000-755000 GCA_016946835.1 Neocallimastix lanati (nom. inval.) | reverse complement strand
TCATCAATCACATGCAACAGTATATAGATATTAATTTTAATTTAATTAAAATAGTATTCCTAAAGATTCCCCTATTTATTTAATTATTAAACATTAACAATTCAAATCTTAAAACTCTTATGAATGCCCTATTACAAGTTATAAAGTTAAGACAAATTTTAACCAATTTGGATTTAAAGTAATATATAAATTTTCCGCAAAATCTTTACTTTTGCTTCATGAGTACCAAAAACTATATATATTAATTTTAAAATTATTGAATTTTCAAACTCAAATAAATAATTTATTATTGATTTTGATAATAATATTTTTAAAATTACAAATAATTATCAATAGGATTAGTATTATATATGAGTATTATATTTATAAAAATAAATTTACAATATTAAAAAAAGAATATATGCATATTTCATTATGAATTTGGATAATTATTTAACAAATTTTTAAAAAAGTTTAAAAAAAAAAAAAAAAATTTACAAAATATGGAGAATAATAAAATAATAAATTCTCTTAATAAAAATTATTTAACAAGTTCTTTAAGAAACTGAAATTTCAAATGTGATAATATAATGTAAATAGATATTATGTATTCTTAATTTAACCAATTGTTATGAATGTTGAATTCACTCTTTAAAAATTTTAAATATATTCAATAATTATGGTTTAATAATTGTAAAATATTATCCTGTTAATATTTTTCAATTTTTAATTGTATGTCAGACGAAATATTTAAATTTTTTGAAAATTTTAGAATTTTCAAATATAAACGAATAATAAGTTTTAATTATATCATATATATATATATATATTGGAAAAAAAAAAAAATCAAATATTCTCATATTTCTCTTTTTTTTTTTTTTTTTTATCAGAGGGAGTGTACACATTATTTATTTATTTATTTATTTATTTATTTATTTATTTATTTATTTATTATATTTTATTTTATTTTATTTTATTTTATTTTATTACTAGTATTTACACTACTTAAAAATAAATCTCTTTTTTATTTTTTTTTGGAAATTAAAAAAATTCAATGACATAATTAATAGCTACAATAATAATATTACTTTAATTATCTTTCTTGATAAAAATATATAGTGAATTATTTTTTTAATCTTTTAATACCAATATCATACTTCCTGATTATTTTAAATAATATATTTTTCTTATTTTTTTAAAAAATATTATAATAACCTTTACAATTTTCAAGTATTTTTCATGTAAAAAATCTCCTTTTTTTTTAAAAAAAAAAACATGTATAGTTCTTATTCAAAGTCAGTATTTAAAAATGTAGCGTTCATTTTTTATTTTTATATATTATAAATTTATTATAAATACAATAATTCTAAATATTACATTGAACTTGATATCACCCTATACTTCGCATTTGTTCAATTAAGAAAAATATTTATCATTAATACTGAATATATCATGAAATAGTTTACCACAGTTTATATATGAATATCTATATAATAATTTGAATAAATATCATTCTAATAAATTATTGGAATGTTATCATTAAAATACAAAAACTATTGAAACTTTTTATTAAATAGGCATTCTGAATCATTATTGAAATTAGTAAAACTTGAATTATACTATGAATTAAAACGATCATTTAACTTTGTAACTTTGATTTTGATGAAGCGTTAAATAGTATTCAATTTTTAGTGATTTGTATACTCCATTTTTTATTGAAGATAAAATAGATATTATGAAATACTTTATTGCTCTTAGTGTGGATATTAATTACAGTGAAATTGAGAATGATTTACTTCAAGCCTCTTTAAAATATGCTCTCAAATTAAAAGATCATGAAAATAATATTAATTTTAGTTAAATTCTTCTTTAAAAAAATAGTGTTGATATTGATCAAAATTTTGAAAATGAAGAAACATTCTTAATAGATACTATTTATATATTATTATGATAAAAATTTACTATCTGTAAAAGTTTTAATTGAAAAAAGGGGTAGATGTTAATTGTAGAGTAGAAGCTTATTCACTTTTATTTTCAGCTATTGAAAAAGAAGTGATATCTATCATGAAATTATTAATAAATAGAAAATGGCGCTGACTTAAATGAAAATATACCAGATAGAATTAGTGAAACAAAACCACTTTTAATGAGTTGTATTGAAATGGAGCATATAGAATTGGCCATACTTCTTATGAAGCGTCATGCTCAAATTACCTATTATTATCAAAATAATTACTTCATATTAATTGAAATGTATGAAAATAACATATTAAAGCATGTTATATATTAGACAAAACAATATTGAAATTACCACTCCTCCAAAAAAAAAAAAAAATAACAAGTGATTTTATTCCTTTAAATCATTTAAATCTTTTAAAAATTATATATAAACATTATTATTTAAAAGTAAATAAAAAGGAAAAAGGATGATTTGGAATTATATTATTATTCTACTCATTATAACAAATTAAGGACAAATTTTTCAAATTTTTAATTCATTGTGGTTCTGATTTAAATGTGAAAAATAAGTATGGAGAGACCATTGAAACTATAAATAAAAAATATAATTATACTTATTGTTGTAGTACTTTGAAATTTTTAATCTTTTAAATTTATTAAAATTAAGAAATATATATATATATATATATATATATATTAAGATTTAGGCATTATGTAAAATGCAAATGATAAAATAGAAAAATCATATAATGATTTTTTTTTTATATTTATTATTATTTTTTCTTCATTTTTATTAATTTTATTATTAATTACTACTATATATTTAATTTTATGTTTGATAAATACATAAAATATATATATATTTATATATTAAATTAAAAGATTTAAAACTTCAAAAAAAAAATTTTTTTTTAATATCATAAATTATTTATTATAAAAAAAAATTTATTCTTACTATCAAATTAATTACTAAGTTTCAATAAGAAATATATATATTAATCATTAGATTTTCTTTTTTCTTTTTAAATGAGGGTATTCATAATAAAAAAAAATATTTATCTTATTATCAAATTTTATAATTACTAAGTTTCAATAAGAAATATATATTAAGCATTTAATTTTCTTTTTTCCTTTTAAATTACTGTGTTACTTTTTAAAGTAGATGTATTTGATTCTCTATTACTTCTTAAAGTGGAATTTTTGTTTGTTTTGTTGGAATTTATTAAAGTTTTAGCGGTGAAAAGTGAAAAGTTTAAAGAAATATATTTTCTAAGATCAACACTGCTACCTCTTACGTTATCATATTTTGGATTAATCAAAATATTTAAAACTCTTGAACCAACTAAAAAGTAAATGCAAAATAGAACCATTATATCATTATATATTGTTAATAAAAAGAAGAATTTAAAGAATACTCCTTCATCAAAAATTGTTATCATGAAGTTTATCATAAAATCATTAACATTTATAAGAAATACCACAAAAACATAGCAAATATCTCCAAATTTTTTTGAAAAACTTCCGGTACAAATAATCATAAATATTAATGCAATAAACTATTAAAAAAAAAATTAAATAATAATATATATTTATTAATAATTAAATTTAGTATATATATTTAAATCGTATATTTTTTTTAATTTATAATAAATATTATTATTATTATTATTATTATTATTATTATTATTATTATTATTATTATTATTATTTATTTTCTTACGATAATATTATTATAGGTAAAATAGATATCCGAATCAATTTTATTATTTGAATAATAAATATATGGCATTCTTGATTCTCTAATACCTCCTACCATCTTATAATATACTTTACTAGTGAAAGCAATAACCATTCTATAGATTGTAGATAATGATATTAAAACGATAGTAATAATCATAAGTCTTTTATTTGTTAATGATTTTGATAAAAATGTTTTAACTTTATAAATACGGAAAATACGATAGGTAACCACAAACATTGGTATAAAAATTAAACCATAATTTATTGTATTATATATTAATACAAATCTAATTTTAAAATAGGAATAAGGAGGTAAACGGAATAACGGTTTGATTAAACTCATTGAACTACCGAATACAATCATATTACAAAATGATGGTGAAATAATTTTAATTGAAGGATGATCTTTAAATTTATTGGTGAAATAAATAGTTCCATAGGATATGGCAAGAGATATAATAATACATACGATCGAAAAGAATATATACCAACTAAAACCTTCACCATTTGTTACTAAATATTTAATGCTATATAATACGTGCTTTATTACATCAAAGTCTTCTTGTTTACCTGATTCCAAATAATATCTTATTTTTAATGGCAAAAAGCATTCCACTTCAAAATATGGAACGGCATATTTCGAAGGATTAAAAATTTCTTTAATATAAATTTTATTCATGGTTTCCAGATATTCACACATCATTGGGAACTCATCGCAATATATTTTTATTTGATCATCCGAATCTTTTTTCTTTAAATCAAATGTAGGAATACCACCAAAAGTTTCAGCTCTAAAAAGCTGCATTTCTTTTGAAGTTAATATCTTTGCGATTTCTGCAAAAACTTTTGGTGATAATTCTTTACCAACACGTGCTTTATTAGCCACCAAGTATCTATGAAATAGATTTGTGGTTTTTTTTGGTGGAAGAGTAAAAGAAATTTCTGTATCATTAACCCGTAAACTATCCCGTAAAATACTATATAAAGAGGCTTTTCCTCTTAAGAAAGTCGAATTTTCAGTAGTAAAGGCTGTAAAGGCTTGATCTCTTTTTAAGCTAGTAGATCGGGTAGCTTTTTTATCGGTATATTTTTGTGTTAAATTGTAAAAATTATTAATTAAGTCATCTCCCGTCTTATTAAGGAAAATATCATAAAATTTTGAATCATATTCTTTGTTAAAATTACGATGATTATTAATATATTCAACGAAAAATCCTAATAGATCAGTGTCCACATTTAAAGCAACTTTTAAAGGTGCAGAAGGTGGAGAATTCAATTCATCTACTAAATCATCCCATGTTTTATCACTTATATTTTCTACAATACTTTTAGCTTTTTCATTATTATTATAGTAATATAATCCATCAAAATCAATATCAAATGGTAAACCATAAATATGACCATCATATTTTCCTTCTTTATATTGTTTAGGATCGTGGAAATCCATTTCCTCATCATTAATATAATCTTTATAATCCATTAATAAAGTAAGTGAAGGATAGTCTATATCAACATAATATGGAACATAAGTGGCGCTCATTATTCCTAAATCATCAAAAAAAATACGATCATCCATGACCATAAAATCAAATCCATCCTCACCCAAAAATTTAACAAAACTCTTTTCTAAGTTTGCATAGGATCCTTCCCACCATGAATAATTAAAAAATAAAAATTTAATTACAAAATCTTCATCTTTAAGAATAGGATTATCTTTTGCTATTTTTTGAAAATATTCCCAGTTTAAATCAGAATATTTTTTCTCAAAATCCTTTGGAAGAGTATATGGATATTCTGGTTGAGGAACTGATATATAAATTTCACTTTGAGCATGGACTATCTTATTTGTTAAATATAAAATAATCCATAAAAACACACTACTTATTGATTTTTTATTCATTTTTTTTTTTTTTTTTTTTTTTTTTTTACAATAAAATTCAAGAATAAACTAATATATATATATATATTTTTTAAATTAATTTATTGTCATATTAATAATCAATATAATTATTAAAAATGATAAATGCAATTATTTTTTTTTTTTATTATAAAATTATAAATATAAAATATATTTATAAATGATATTTTATGTATTGTTATTCGTATTAAAAATAAATTATTCCTTAATGTAAAAAGAAAATTTGAATTATAATTCTAATTTAATTAAGTAAATTATATTAAATAAATAAATTTTAAACATTTACATTTATAATTTTTTTTTATATTATAATAAATTATTTTTAATTACAATATACATAATTAATTATTCAGTTACTCTATATATTTTATTTATTTAAATCATTATTTAAGATATTATAATTATATTCATATATAATTATAATAATATTAATGTCAAAAAAAAAAAAAATTAAAATAAAAATTAACATTATTTATTTATAAATCGTAATAATATAAATTGTGAAATAGTATACAAGAGATTGAAATTAAAACAAGATAAAATGCAATAAAATAAATTAAAATTAAATTAAACATTATTTATATATCATAAAATAAAATATAATAAATATAATTATACATATGTAATTTACATATATAATTATATAATAATATTTTAATTTTAATTTTATTTTATGTCAAAAAAAAAATAAAATAAAATTAAAATTAAAATTATTTATTTATATATTATAATATAAAATTTTTTAAAAAAAAATAATTATATACATATTTTACATATATAATTATAATAATACTCTATCAAAATAAAATAAAATAAAATAAATAAAAAAGAAAAAAAAATTACTTACTTATAAATCATAACATAAAAATATATATTTTTATGTTATGATTATAAAATATAAAATAAAATAAATTATAAATAAAATCCACTGTAGTAGAAATTACATTATTACTATTATTCACAGAAGCGTTCATCGTAGAGGCATTTCCATAATTCGTAGAAGTATTAGCACAATTTGTAGAGGAATTACCACCAAATCTCTTTTGGTTTTGACTACTTTTATGTACTTGTAATTCATAATCATCTCCTTTATCCTCTTTTTCGGTAGTATATGAGGATATTAAAGTATAATAATATAACTAATCATTTATTTTTTAATTTGTTAAATTATTATAACGAAAAAAATAAAAATATATATAAAAAAAAATTTATATTCATTTTTTATATATATCAAATTATTGTATTTAATTTATTTATTTTTTTTTTTTTTTTTTTTTTTTTTTTTTTTTTTTTTTTTACTTTCGTATATCTATTATTTAATTTAAATTTTTTAAAAAAAAAAATTACCATAAATAATAAAAGTAAAAAATGTATGGCTAAGAAAAGGTACAATTTTTTTCTCATATATGCTTCAAGTTTTTTCCAACCACTAAGTTCATCACCTCTTATAGTTAAAAAAGCATTATCTTAATCTGGGAATTTATCAACAACTTCTCTAGTGGCATTCAATACATTTTTTTTTGATAATAGACAAACGATTCAGTAAAAGCTATATATAATGAATTGCATATAAAACATGCAACACTAAAAAGGGTATAAATTAAAAATACTATAATTAACTGTTTTATTAAAATAACTTATTTAGGATATTTTAATATAAAATTTATAAAATAATAATAATAATAATAATAATAATAATAATAATAATAATATCAAAATCAATATAAAATATAAAATATAAAAAAAATAAACAATATATTTGTATTCTATTTATATTCTATTTATACTTACAATGAATAAACCTATCATAAAAATACCAAAGGAAACATAAATACAAACTTGAATTATATTTGCTCTACTGATGATGAAACTCGAGTCGGTTTCTGTTCTAATATTTCCTAAATATTTATTAAAGTAATGATTCCCCATACATAAAGGCTTAAATATAAATATAAATAATTTAAAAAGTCATTAAAATGATTTTTATCTTTTATATATATATATATATATATTTTCATAATATTTTTAATTATAATTATTTTTAATTATTACTTACAACCATAAATAATGTAGTGATCCCTACAGACAAAGTAGGGGGCAAGAACGATAGTGCAAAACACCTGGTCTCATTACTCATTTTTTATTTTAAAATTTACAGAAAAAAAATGAACTATTTTGAAGTATTCTAAAAATTATTATTGATTTAAAATATAATTGCATAAAATTTTTTATAATAAATAGGAAATAATAAATTTAAAAAAAAAAAAAAAAAAAAATAAAAATAAGTGATTTTATTTCTTTAAATCATTTAAATCTTTAATAATAATTAAAAAAGTAAATAAAAAGGAAAAAGGATGATTTGGAAATATATTATTATTCTACTCATTAAAACTTAAAACAAAGTATGGACAAAATTTTCAAATTTTTAATTCATTATGATTCCGATTTAAATGTGAAAAATAAGTATGGAGAGATCATTGAAACTATAAATAAAAAATATAATTATACTTACCGTTGTAGTACTTTTAATAAATTTAAAAGATTAAAAAATTTCAAATTAAGAAATATATATATATATATTTCTTAATTTGAAATTCATAAATATTTACGCATTATGTAAAATGCAAATGATAAAATAGAAAATCATATAATATTTTTTTTTATTTTATTATTAATTTTTCTTTCTTCATTTTTATTAATTTTATTATTAATTTCTACTTTTAGTTAATTTTATGTTTGTTAAATACATATATATATATATTAAATTAAAAGATTTAAAACTTCAAAAATATTTTTTTTATATCATAAATTATTCATAATAAAAAAAAAAAAAAAAGATTTATCTTATTACCAAAATTTTTAATTACTAAGTTTCAATAAGAAATATATATTAAGCATTTAATTTTCTTTTTTCCTTTTAAATTACCGTGTTACTTTTTAAAGTAGTTGTATTTGATTCTCTATTACTTCTTAAAGTGGAATTTTTGTCTGTCTTGTTAGAATTTATTAAAGTTTTAGCGGTGAAAAGTGAAAAGTTTAAAGAAACATATTTTCTAAGATCAACACTGCTACCTCTTACGTTATCATATTTTGGATTAATCAAAACATTTAAAACTCTTGAACCAACTAAGAAATAAATGCAAAATAACACCATTAAATCATTATATATTGTTAATAAAAAGAAGAATTTAAAGAATATTCCTTGATCAAAAATTGATATCATGAAGTTTATCATAAAATCATTAACATTTATAAGAAATACCACAAAAACATAGCAAATATCTCCAAATTTTTTTGAAAAACTTCCGGTACAAATAATCATAAATAATAATGCAATAAACTATTAAAACCAAAAAAAAAAATAAATAAATAAATAAAATAATATATATATATATATATTAATAATTAGATCTAGTACGTAAATTTATATCGCATATTTTTTTAAATTATATTAATTAAAAATATATTATTAGTATTATTAGTATTATTATTAGTATTATTATTTATTTTCTTACAATAATATTATTATAGGTAAAATAGATATCCGAATCAATTTTATTATTTGAATAATAAATATATGGCATTCTTGATTCTCTAATACCTCCTACCATCTTATAATATACTTTACTAGTGAAAGCAATAACCGTTCTATAGATTGTAGATAATGATATTAAAACGATAGTAATAATCATAAGTCTTTTATTTGTTAATGAGTTTGATAAAAATGTTTTAACTTTATAAATACGGAAAATACGATAGGTAACCACAAACATTGGTATAAAAATTAAACCATAATTTATTGTATTATATATTAATACAAATCTAATTTTAAAATAGGAATAAGGAGGTAAACGGAATAACGGTTTGATTAAACTCATTGAACTACCAAATACAATCATATTACAAAATGATGGTGAAATAATTTTAATTGAAGGATGATCTTTAAATTTATTGGTGAAATAAATAGTTCCATAGGATATGACAAGAGATATAATAATACATACGATCGAAAAGAATATATACCAACTAAAACCTTCACCATTTGTTACTATATATTTAATGTTATATAATACGTGCTTTATTACATCAAAGTCTTCTTGACTACCTGAAATCAAATAATAATATATTTGTATTGGCAAAAAGCGTTCCACTTCAAAATATGGAACGGCATATTTTGAAGGGTTAAAAATTTCTTTAATATGAATTTTATTCATAGTTTCCAGATATTCACACATCATTGGGAACTCATCGCAATATTTTTTTATTTGATCATCCGAATCTTTTTTCTTCAAATCAAATGTAGGAATACCACCAAAAGTTTCAGCTCTAAAAAGCTGCATTTCTTTTGATGTTAATATCTTGGCAATTTCTGCAAAAACTTTTGCTGATAATTCTTTACCAACACGTGCTTTATTAGCCAACAGGTATCTATGATATAAATTTGTGGTTTTTTTTGGAGGAAGAGTAAAAGAAATTTCTGTATCATTAACCCGTAAACTATCCCGTAAAATACTATATAAAGAGGCTTTTCCTCTTAAGAAAGTCGAATTTTCAGTAGTAAAGGCTGAAAAGGCTTGATCTCTTGTTAAGTCTACAGAATTTCTAATTTTTCCTTCGGTATATTTGTGTGTTAAATTATAAAAACTCGTAATTAAGTCATCTCCCGTCTTATTAAGGAAAATATCATAAAATTTTGAATCATATTCTTTGTTAAAATTACGATGATTATTAATATATTCAACGAAATATCCTAATAGATCAGTTTCTATATCTAAAGGAATTTTTAAAGGTGCAGCAGGTGGAGATTTTAATTCATCTACTAAATCATCCCATGTTTTATCACCTATATTTTCTACAATACTTTTAGCTTTTTCATTATTATTATAGTAATATAATCCATCAAAATCAATATCAAATGGTAAACCATAAATATGACCGTCATATTTTCCATCTTTATATTGTTTAGGATCGTGGAAATCCATTTCCTCATCATTAATATAATCTTTATAATCCATTAATAAAGTAAGTGATGGATAATCTATGTCAACATAATACGGAATATAAGTGGCACTCATTATTCCTAAATCATCAAAAAAAATACGATCATCCATGACCATAAAATCAAATCCTTCCTCACCCAAAAATTTAACAAAACTCTTTTCTAAGAGTGCAAAGGAACCTTCCCACCATGAATAATCAAAAAATAAAAATTTAATTACAAAATCTTCATCTTTAAGAATAGGATTATCTTTTGCTATTTTTTGAAAATATTTCCAGTTTAAATCAGAATATCTTTTTTCAAAATCTTTTGGAAGATTATTTAGATATTCTGGTTGAGGAACTGATATATAAATTTCACTTTGAGCATGGACTATCTTATTTGTTAAATATAATATAATCCATAAAAACACACTACTTATTGATTTTTTATTCATTTTTTTTTTTTTTTTTTTTTTTTTTTTTTTTTTACAATAAAACTCAAAAATAAACAAATATATATATATTTTATAAATTAACTTATTGTCTTATTAATAATTAATATAATTATTAAAAATGATAAATGCAATTTTATTTTTTTTTTTTTTTTTTATAAAATTATAAATATAAAATATATTTATAAATGATATTTTATGTATTGTTATTTGTATTAAAAATAAATTATTCCTTAATGTAAAAGGAAAAATTGAATTATAATACTAATTTAATAAAGTAAATTATATTAAAATAAATAAATTTAAAACATTTATATTTATAATTTTTTTTTTATATTATAATAAATTATTTTTAATTACAATATACATAATTAATTATTCAGTTAACTCCATATATTTTATATATTTAAATCATTATTTAAAGATATATTATAATTATATTTAATATTTATATAAAATTATAATAAAATTTATGCCAAAAAAAAAAAAAAAATTAAAATTAACATTATTTATTTATAAATCGTAACATAGAGACATAATAAAAAATAATTATTTTTATATATAATTTACATATATTACTGAAATAATATATTAGAATAAAACAAAATAAAGTAGAAAAACATAAATAGTGAAATAGTATACAAGAAAGTAAAATATTATTAAAATTAAAACAAGATAAAATGCAAATAAAATAAAATAAAATTAAAACTAACATTATTTATTTATATATCATAAAATAAAACATAATAAATATAATTATACATAAATGTAATTTACATATATAATTATAATAATACTATGTCAAAAAAAAAATAAAATAAAATAAATTTAAAATTATTTTATTTATATATTATTATATAAAATTTTTATAAAATATAATTATATACATATTTTATATATATAATTATAATAATACTATATCAAAATAGAATAAAATAAAATAAATAAAAAAAAAAAAAAAAAACTTTACTTTTTTATAAATCATAACATAAAACATAATAAAATATAATTATATACATATATATATTTTTACATATATAATCATAATAATACTATGTCAATATAAAATAAATTATAAATAAAATTAATATTATAAAAAAAAATAATTATTGTCATAATAATTAGTTTTCATACAGCTTGGGAGTCCATTGTAGTAGAAAGAACAGTGTTATTATTACTCAGAGAAGCATTAATCGTAGAGGCATTACCATAATTCGTAGAAGTATTACCATAATTCGTAGAAGTATTACAATTTGAAGTGGAATTACCACTAAAACTCTTTTGGTTTTGACCACTTTTATGAACTTGTAATTCATAATCATCTCCTTTATCCTCTCTTTCGGCAGTAAATGAAGATATTAAAGTATAATAATATAACTAATCATTTATTTTTTAATTTATTAAATTGTTATAAAAAAAATATAAAAATATATATATATATATATATAAAAAAAAATTATTATTCATTTTTTATATATATCAAATTATTGTATTTAATTTATTTCTTTTTTTTTTTTTTTTTTTTTTTTTTTTACTTTCATTAATAAATTATTTAATTTAAATTTTTTAAAAAAAAATTTACCATAAATAATAAAAGTAAAAAATGTATGGCTAAGA
Source organism: Neocallimastix lanati (nom. inval.) (assembly GCA_016946835.1). Taxonomy (NCBI): domain Eukaryota; kingdom Fungi; phylum Neocallimastigomycota; class Neocallimastigomycetes; order Neocallimastigales; family Neocallimastigaceae; genus Neocallimastix; species Neocallimastix lanati (nom. inval.). The sequence continues at coordinate 742,355 of JACVTC010000071.1, read as the reverse complement.
AAAGGTACAATTTTTTTCTCATATATGCTTCAATTTTTTGCCAACCACTAAGTTCATCACCTCTTATAGTTAAAGCATCATCTAAATCTGGGAATTTATCAACCGCTTCTCTTGTGGCTATATAATACATTTTTTGATAAAAGACAAACGATCCAGTAAAAGCTATATACAATGAATTGCATATAAAACATGCAACACTAAAAAGGGTATAAATTAAAAATACTATAGTTAACTGTTTTATTAAAATAACGTATTTAGGCTATTTTAATATAAAATTTATAAAAATAATAATAATAATGATAATAATAATAATAATAATATAAAAATTAATATAAAATATAAAATATAAAATATAAAATATAATAAAAAAATAAATAATATATATATATTCTATTTATATTCTATTTATACTTACAATGAATAAACCTATCATAAAAATACCAAAGGAAACATAAATACAAACTTGAATTATATTTGCTCTACTGATGATGAAACTCGAGTCGGTTTCTGTTATAATATTTCCTAAATATTTATTTAAGTAATGATTCCCCATACATAAAGGCTTAAATATAAATATAAATAATTTAAAAAGTCATAAAATGATTTTTATCTTTTATATATATATATATATTTTCATAAAATTTTTAATTATAATTATTTTTAATTATTACTTACAACCATAAATAATGTAGTGATCCCTACAGATAAAGTAGGGGGCAAGAACGATAGTGCAAAACACCTGGTCTCATTACCCATTTTTTATTTTAAAATTTACAGAAAAAAAATGAACTATTTTGAAGTAATCTATAAATTATTATTGATTTAAAATATAATTGCATAAAAATTTTTATAATAAATAGGAAATAATAAATTTAAAAAAAAAAACAAAAAAAAAAAAAAAAGAATTATATGTATTTTTATTTTATTTTTTTTTTTTTTTTTAAATATTATTCTTTATTTATTTATTAATTTAATTAATTAATTCATTAATTATATATTTATTTTTCATTAAATGTGGATGACAAATAAAACTTTTATATAAATATATTTTTTATTCTACTTTATTTATCTAATAATTTAATTAATTCATTAATTTTATGTAAATTTTTTTTTTTATTAAATATAAAAATTAAACTTTATATATATATAAATATTCATTATTATTGATGACAATTATAAAAATAAATATAATATAAATGGTAAATTATTATTTTTTTTTATATATATAAAATAATTTTATAATTAATAAAGTTTAATTAATCAGTAATTAAAATTTTTTGTATGTCATTTAAAGAAAATTAACAAATTTTATTTTATAAATCATATAATACAATTATTTAAATTTTTCCAAAAATTTTATTCTCTGAAGTATCCGTTATAATGAATATTTCAGGAAATGCGTTACTACTTAAACTTTATTTATTAAATATTAATATAAATATGTCTTAGATCAATATAATCTTCTACATTTTTATATTTGTAAAGAAAAATTGAATAATTTAATAATGTATTATATTGTATTTTTTTTTTTTTTTTTTTTTTTTTTTTCATACTAAAAATTCTATTTGTATTATTGTTTTCTTTTTTTATGTGTATGAAAAATATATAAATTTGGTGATTAATTGAATTAATATATAATTTATATAAAGTTATGATTGAAAAACATTAAATAAATAATATTTTTTTATAATTAATTGATATGTATAATTATGTATAATTAATGAGAGGACTGTTAAATTATCAAATACAGAATCAATTCATTTAGTATAGTTTAGTTAGGTATATAGGAATGAAAAAAAAAAAAAAAAAAAAAAAAAAAAAAAAAAAAAAAAAATTATATTATATTTAATATTTATTTAGAGTTACAACTTATTATTATTATTCAGTTTTTTTTTTTCTGGTATGATATTGAAATAGTCATTTTATTAAGAGATTGGGAAAAATAATTATGTAATTTTAAAATTTAAATGAATCGTTTTTTTTTTTCAGAGACATTATCCAATTTTATATTTTTTAATTGAATATATGAAATAATGTTTTTTTTATTATTGAAATATTCAAAAAACAAAAAAAAAAAAAAAAAAAAATGGTTACTCTAAATTTTTTTTTAATATAATTACTGAAATATTCAAAAAGAAAACAGTGGATACTTTTCATTATTTTTTAATTTAATTCTAAAATAATATATTTATTATTTTCTTACCACTAAAAATAGGAATATTTTTACTAATTGTAAACCTTATTGTTAATTAACTTTATTAAATTATTAATATTAAAAATTATTAATATTTAATTCAATATAAATAAATATCATCCATATTTATCTTTTCCTTTCAATTCCATATTAATATTAATCAAAATTATTTTTTAATATTTTAATCATTTCCAATTTATTATAGATACAATAATAATAAATAATAATTATCAGAATTATTTTTCCTCTTCATTATTATTATTTTTTTCTTTTTTTTTTTTTTTTATTCTGATTCATAGCAATTATTTCTATGACATCATAATATTGTAATTCTTAAAAAAATAGATGTATTCTTAAGATCGGTACTAAGCCATTAATAAAAGAAACTTCCCTTTATCTTTTTTTTATATTTATTTATTTATTAAATTCCTAAATCTATGATTTTTATTGTCATATTCTATTAAATGATAACATTATTATAGCAATCTTCTAAAAATGAATAGTCACCATGCTCTTTTTTTTTTTTTTTTTTTTTTTTTTTTTTAGTATAATCCATTAATGATTGAACAAATTCTATAATAAGCAATTAATATAAACCAAAAGAGATATATTTAACAATATATATCTTTACATTTAATAATTAAAATTGTAATATTATTTCTCTCAAATTTTTTATTATTTGAAATGTTTTAAATTTTTTCTTTTCTTTTTTCTTTTAAAAAAAATTCATATATATTATTGAATTCATTCCAAGGTCATTTAGTTCTTTCTCTTCAATGGCTTCCAAGGTAATTTTACAATTTTACAAAAAAAAAAAAAAATAAATATATATATATATAATATAATAAAATAAAAATATAAATACTAATTATAAATATGGTAATAAAAAATATTATAATGTAATAGTTATTGTAATAATACTGGAAAAAACTAAACCTTAACAAAAAAGATACTTTAAAGAAAGTCGAAAAGGATACATGAATCTTACATGATCTTCAAGAAATTGTGATAGTGTAACTTATATGACAAATTATAAATCTTGAAAGAGAAGAATAAAACATTGAAAAAGTCATTCGTTCAAAAGATATGTATTTATTTTCAGAGATGGAAAAGATTTAGATTAATGGTAATCCAAATCTTCATATAAATAATAATTGATTCTGGATTCATGAATGGAATAAACACGATCAATGTGTTTCCACCATTACACCTCAATTTTTTTAGTTCTAATTATCAACAAAATGATAATATCATTTTTTTTTTTTTTTTTTTGAAAAAGTCATCGACTTAGGTTTCACTTAACGATTTAATCCAAATTCTTGAACAAGCTGATATTGTTCCGGAATGAAAGGAAAGATTATTCCCTTGATACCCATGTACATATACATTTATATATAAATTAATATAGAATTATTGAAATAATAAAATATTTATAATATTTTTAATTTTTAATTTAATTTTAATTTATATATATACAATATCAATGACTATTGAAATTTACTGTTAAATTTGAATTATTGTAAAGTTATTATGTTTGTAATTTAAATCAATGGTTGTCTTTATTTTCAAGATTAATATTAAGACTAAACAAAAATGAACTCATTCCTCTTTTCATTTTTTTTTTCTTCTATTTTTAATTTTAAATTATTGTTTTCAACGTAAATTTCCTTTAAATAATTAATTATTACATATACAATTTTAATACTATTGTAATAGTATGCCCTTAAATGTGAATACTTTTTTTTTTTAATATCTTTTAATTTATATAAGAAAAAAATAATATTTTTGTTATTATAAAAGGTTTATTTATACATATATATATATATTAGATCATCTAATAAAAGCATAAGTAGTATAAAATTGTTCGAAACTTTTGATTTTTCTGATTTACATTTAATGGATTATTCTTATTATTTTTTCTATTTTCTATAATCAAAAAAAATATATATATATATATATATATATATATATATATATATTTTGTTATTACTTTTTTTTTTCTTCTATATTTATGAAATAAAAAATATATATTGAAAATTAAATATTATAAAAATTATTAAAATAAAAAAATATGAAGATTTATTTTTATAATTTAAATATTAAAATATATTCAACCTAAAATGATAATTAATAATTAATAATGAATAATGAATAATGAATAGTGAATAAAATATTACAAAATAATAATAAAATAATAAATAATTAATAATTAAAATAATTTAGACACACATAATGAGTACCCATCTCCCATTATAACCATAACAGATATAACTGTTAAGTGTGATATACTGGCATACTAGTACAGTTTCGCCCCTCCATACGTCGTTACACATCTGCCTGGGGCTGTATTCCCTAACATTCCTACATATATCTTCATTGACCACGAGCATCGGAATAGGAACCATTCACCCTTCCAGTGGATTTAATCATTGGTAAGAAGACATAATATCTTCAGTGCCTATGATTAAGTCGTAGAGTAGTATCACAGGAGTTGAGTCCAGTATGCCGCCAAGGAAAAGTCTTTTGGATACTATTGTGATATCATAAATAATTAGTAATAAACAATCACATTAATAATAAATTTTATATATAATAAAAAGTAAAAATATATACATGATATACTTTAAAAATTAAGTATTTCTGATATAGCTATCAGCAAATTAAAAGATAAAAGAGTAGTAAAGCAAGTTTATTCCAATGGTTTCATGTTTTTTTTTTTTTTTTTTTAATAATTTAAATTCCTATATAGACAAGCTTTATCAAAAAGTTTTTGAAGAGGAATATTATTCTCTTAGGAATATTGTTCTATTAAGTTACATAAAGAGATGTTAAATAATAAACTACTTTTTAAGGAAATAGAAATGTGGATGAAGATTAGAAAGAGACCTCCATCAATGATACTTCAAAGTAAACTATAAAGATTTCTATAAAAGATTCGTTGTCAGCTAAAGCATTTGGTTGTAACATTGAAAAATGCACTAGCATATACCAAAAAAAGAAACTCAAGAGAGTTATTAATAACTAGTGAAGTGTTCGGTTAGGTAGCATTCAAAAGATGACTATATATTAGAATATCTAATAGGTGATGTTTTTTTTTTTTTTTTTCAAATGTTTTTGTTTTCCAGTATTGAAGTGAAACTCATCTAATGACTAAAATTATGTCAAGAAACATATAAAAATATTTATTAATTTATTTTTCACAATCTATAATTGATAAATAAGAAGAAAATAAAGAAAAAAAAATTTTTTTTTTTTATTTTTTTTTTTATTTTTTTTTTTTTACTTTCAAACAAATAATAAAAGTTCATTAAAATAATTTATTTAATATATAGATTTTTGATTTTAACATTAGAAAAAATGAAATATTTAAATATCCAATAGATATGGGATAAATGACTGATTATCTTCACCACGGCATGAACATTTGAGTTAATTTCCTATAACTCTACCATCTTCTGAAACCAATAGTAATATTGAATATATTAAGATATAAAACAAAAATTTTAATCAAAATTATCAAATAAATAATATATATGATATATATAAGTATATGTATATACTAAAAAAGAAAAGTAAATTTAAAAATAAAATAAAATAAAAATAAAAATAAAAAACTCTTTCATGAATAGTTTTTATATCTTATAAAAAATTTTAATTTTCCTAATATCATATTAATAAAATATATATGTATTAAGGTATATTACAAGCATCAAAATATATTTTTTCTTAAAGAAATAAAAAAAAAGAAAATACCATTGAAACGATTTAAACCTTTCTAAAATTTAAATATATAAATATGTTGAAATATATATATATTTATATATTTATAAATATATTTATAATAAATTATATATAAAATAGAATAAAAATTAATAAGGGAGTAAAAATTAATTTATTATTAATATATTTTTTTGACCAATTTAATTCCTATTGAATTATAATTTCTATTCTATTTATTTATTTATTTATTTATTAATATTTTATTTATTTATTTTGTTTATTTATTTATTTTTATTTTTATTATTATAATTATTATTATTATTATTATTATTATTATTAAGGTCAATAATAACATTAAAAAAAAAAAAGTCTAAAAATCAACTATTCTTTTTCATAATAAATTTTTTATTTTTATTTTTTTTTATTATTTTTTCATATTAAAAAAAGTGACAAAATATGGACGTACAAAATCTTCAAACTTCTTTAATATAAAAATATATAAAATTTACACATTGTATGTCTGCTTTTTAAAAAATAAAAATATTATTGACAAAAATAATAATGATATGATGTATTTACATATAAAATAAAGAATTTCTTAATATTTTCTAGTGGTTTTTTTTTTTTAGAACATATTAATACTTTTGTTTATATTTTATTTATTTATTTATTAATTTATTTTTATTATTATTTTTCTATTGGATTGTTTTATTTAGTATTTACTTATGTTTTAAAGCCTTTACTAATTCTATTTATTTATTTTTATATAATTTTATAAATTCTATTTTATATAAATATATATATATTTTTGTACATATGTATAATTCAAATTTTATTTTGTTTATAAATTGATTTTTTTTTTAAAAAATAAAAAAAGGATATATAATTTACTTTTAGTTTTTTTTTTTTTTTTTATTTTTTAATTTAAAAATTCTTTTGTTGAATAGTCCATCCTTCAAGTTCACTTTCAATGATACTTTTACGGAATAAGGCATCATGACTCTTGTCATTCTTTAAAATGTAGTCTAACCAAGCTAAAGTCATTTTACCAAAAGTTCCACCGTTTGGTTCACTGTAGGTTCCCATGTGTCCAGCATCTGCCTTACAGGCAACAGCAACTGGAACTTTCTTAATAAGACTGAAATCATCTAAGGCATTATAGTGAGCAATATCTTCTTCGCCACCAATAATATAGATAATTGGTTGAGTTAATTTTTGAAGTTCATCCTTAACAATAAGGGAATCTAATAAATCACCTGGACTGTTAGCTCCACTGTTTAGGGCAACAGTAGTCTTAATACGCTTATCATTCTTAGTACTGATAATTAATGCTTGTAAACCACCACAGGATTGACCCATGGCACTAACCTTATTAGTATTTAAAGTCTTATAGAAAATACTAGTTCTTTCCTTGTTTTCCTTTTCAAGCCAACTTAAAGCAACATCAATTAAACTGTTAGCATCAGCCTTGAATCCATTAATAGTTTCTTCAGAAAAATCTAAGGATAAGGAAAGATAATCAGTGTTATCTTCACCAACCCATGGACCAACAGCAGCAACAACGTAACCATAGGAAGCGAGTTCAGTTAAGAAATTACCGTAGGAGAAGGAAATACGACCACAACCACCATTACCGAATAAAATAACTGGTAAACGACCCTCAGCATCAACAGCTTCCTTTAAATTTTCTGGACGGTAAATAGTGAAATCAGGTAAACCTTCTTGTTGAGTCATAACGGCCTTGTATGGACCGGAACCACCTTGGTCAAGCATTAAAGAATTAACAGTTTGAGATTCTTCATAATCAGAATCTTCTTCTTCTTCTACTTCTGATTGATCTTTAATACCACACCATTTACCATTTTCCTTACCCCAATTACCATATTTATTGGTTTTAACAACTGAAGTAGAATCAGAATTACAGCAAAGATAACCATATTTTAATGACCAACATGAATCATCAATAATACCACAACGCTTACCCTTTTCAACACCATAGTTACCAAAACTATCAGTAAAAACAATTTCAGTCTTAGAATTTTTACAACATCCATAGCCTATAGCTTTGAATGGACATTTAGCTAAAGTACTGCTTGCAAAAAGAGAAGCAACAAAAACTAAAGAAGTAAATCCTTTCATCTTTTAAATATAATTTTTTATTTTTTTTTATTTTATTTTTTATTTTATTTTTAATTTTCTTTATTTTTTTTTTATTTTATTTTTTTTTTATTTTTTATTTTTTTTTTATTTTATTTTTATTTTTTTTTTTATTTTTTATTTTTTATTTTTTTTTTATTTTTTTTTTTATTTTTTATTTTTTTTATTAATTTTTTATAATATATATTTTTTATTATTATTATTAATTATTATTAATTAGTTTTTTAAAACTATTTTAAAAAAAATATATTAAAAAAAAAAGAAAAATAAATTCTTATATACAAAAAAAAAAAAAAAAAAAAAAAAAAAAAAAAAAATTAATTACCAATTAATATGCAAAGTATTTAATAAACCAATGAATTGTACGACATTTTTTGAAATATCATAAAAATTTTTAATATTTAACATTAACAAATGTATGACAAGAAGGAAAATAAATTAACATTAAAATTGTAATAATATTATAAATTTAATATAATAGTAAATAATAATAAAAAAAAAAGTATTAAAATAAAAATAAGCAAATATATTAATAATATATTAGTAATAAATTAATTAATTATTAAAAATATTGATCAACGTTAAATTAAAACTCTCTAAAAATGCTAATAAAAAAAAAAAAAACTTAAAAAACAACCACGAGCAATATGAAAAAAAAAAAAAAATTATATATATATATATAAAATAAACAAAAATATAAGATTATTTTAAATACTTTATTATTATATTAATAATATTTTATAATAAAATTATTTTCATATTTTATCTTTTTAAAATTTATTTTTGTTATAAAATCTTAATTATGTATATTATATATATTTAAAAAATATATAGTATATATAAATTGATTAGTTATAAAGTATATTAATATAATTTTTTTCTTTTTTAATTTTATATATTAATAAGATTATAATGATTTTATATGTTTCCCTTAAAGAAAAATAATAATTTTTACTTTTTTTTTTTTCTTTAAAAAAAAAAAAGAAAGAAAGAAAATAAAGAAGACAAAGAAGATAAAAGAAGATAAATAACTATAATAAATAAAGTTTATTAAGGATATAGAAAACCCAAAAAAAACAAAATTTAAAAATTAAAATTATAAAATAAAATAAAAGATCTTCACTTATTTAATTATGTATATATTTAAAAAAAAAAGTTAAAGTTTAAATTTAAATTAATTATATTTTAAATTAAATATAAATTAAATATAAATTATAATTAAATATAAATTATAATTAAATATAAATTCATTTTTAATAAAAACTTTATTTATATATAAATTTCTTCATACCGAACGGAAAAAAAAGGTGAGTTAAATTGAAATTGTTGTAAAGAAAAACATTTAAATATTATAATTAAAATTATGAAAATATTTGAGTTTGATCCCGCCCTTTGACAATTTTCCAGGTTTTTCTCACAAGAGGATTTTACGGAATATGGTGGTTAGTCCAGCAGGGACATTATCTGCCTCTACAAAAATATATTTAAAAAGGAAATAATTAAAATCAATTTAAAAAATATGTATATACTTAAAAAAAAAAAAAACATTTTTTAATTTTTGATTAAATAAATAAATATAGAATTAAATAGAACTTTGTTTTATAAGTTTATTAAAAAAAATAATGAAAAAAATTATAATAAAAATAATATTAAAAATAATAATAATAATAATAAAAAATGAGATGAAATAAAATGAAATAAAATGAAACAAAAAAGAAAAATTGTTTAAAATTATTTAAATATATTAAATAATAAAATAAAAAATTTCATTAATTATTTATAATTATAATTTCATTATTATTACTTTAAAAAAAAATGTAGTAATAATGATATTATAATTATAAATAATTAATGAAAGTTTTTATTTTATTACTTTTCATAAATATTTGTATAATAATTTGTAAAATATATATATTATTAATTTAAATGATATATAATATACAAATATTTATATTTGTTTATAAGCTATGTAGTGAAATAGTATAAAAGAATAAAGCATTAATAAAAATAAAGATGAAATAAATAAAAAAATTAAATAAATATAAAAGATTAAATATTTATTTTATGTATAATTTATTATTCTACTCATATATAAATATATATAAATATAACATTTAATATAAATATTTATATTTGCTTTATTGAATAAAAGATTAATATTATTTTATATTTAGTACTAATCAATTATACATTTTATATATTATATTAATATTTAATATTGAAATAAAAATAATAAAAAATATCATTATTATTATTTGAATTTTATTTTGATTATTTTTAAATTTTAAATTTGAATTTAAATTTTCATTGTTTATGTTTAAATTAGAATTGTCATTATTGTTATTTAAATTATTATTATTAATTAAATTAATATTTTTAATTTTATCATTTTCAGAAAATAAATTATTATTATAAATAATACATTTTATATATTATATTAATATTTATATAGAAATAAAAATAGTAAAAAAAAAAGATTTACATAAATTACAAATTATGGAATATTTTTTTTTATATTTAATTTAATTTATAAATTTTTATTTATATACAAAGTCGAAATTTGAAAAAATTTTTATTATAATACATTTATATATATTATATATATAATTTATATTTATTATTAAATAAAATCATATATATACAAAAACTGTTTTTTAATTTTTTAATACTAAATTATACATTTATATTTTTATATATATACTTATTTATTAATTTTTTATAATTAACAAAATTCATGATGATATTAAAAAGGCCAAGCTTTTTGTTTCATGTAACAAAAAATGTGTTTATGTAAATGAAGAAATGAAGTAAGATAAAAAAATAATTCTTTTTAAAAATTATAATTTTTATAATAATTAAATATTATTTATTAAGGTTTTTTTTTTTTTTTTTTTTGTTATTGTTGTTATTGTTATTTTGTTATTTTTTTTTTTTTTTTTTTTTTTTTTTTGTTATATATATATATATATATATTTTTTTTTTAATTTTATTATTAATTGAATTTTTAAAAATTTGATAGAAATAAAGTTTATAATATTTAATATATATATTTCCTATATTTATTCATTTTGTTAATTTAAATTAAGCGTATCATAAATAAGACCAAGAATATTATGTACATTACAAATAGTAATATTGTAGTAGTTTAAAATATACATGTAATAATTTAAATAAATATATAAAAAAAATAAGAGAAATCTATAATTAATATAATATTAAATAAATAAAAAAGTGATATTAAATTACATTCAAATAACAAAAAAAAAAAAAAAAAAAAAAAAAAAAAAAAAAAGAATTTAATTTATTAATATTTTTTAAAAAAATTTTTTTTTTTTTTATTTCTTTACATATACATTTTATTATTAATATTTAGTTTTCTTTTTTATAATTTGTATTACTTTTGGCATACTTTTTGAAAAAAAAAAAAAAAAAAAATTTCCTATTGAAACATTTATATATATTTTATATTATTCCTCTTTTTTTTATTATTATTATTCTCTTGCAATATTTAAATATATGTATACATCTATATTTTATATTGGTAACTCTAAATTTTGTATAATCATTCTCATGTAACATCTTAAAAAATTTTTTTTTTCATTAAAAGCAATAGGTTGTGACTGTTTTAAAAATTCTGATACTGAAATGACTTTTAAACGATAGTTTCAGTAATTATGGTGTCAAAAATGGTAAATGAGTTGTGATATTGTTGATGATTCAAGCTAATTCTTAAAATATGGATGTCTCTATTGTAATTCTAATTCCACTTCAGTTATTAAAACTGATAAATATGGTCAATGGGTTAGAGAATATGGTAAATGATATGGTATTTAAAAAAAAAAAAAAAAAAAAAAAGTACTTCAAGTATAAGAAGAAGAAGAAGAAGAAGCAGATGAAGCAGAAGTAGAAACAATAAAATCAAACTATTAATTCCATAATGCTCAACTAAGGTGGTTCCCAGTCCATACAAAGACTGTTATGACTCAACAAGCATGTTTACCATATTTCACTACTTACTGTCCAATAAATTTAATAGGAAGCAGCTAATGCTGAAGGTCGTTTACCAGTTATTTTATTCGGTAATGGTGGCTGTAGTCGTAATTTCTTCCCTTAACAGCAGTATTTTTCTTAACCGAACATGCTTCCTATGGTTACGTTATTGCTGCTGTTGGGCAATGGATTGGTAAAGATAACACTGATTATCTTTCCTTACCCTTTGAATTTCTCTAAAGAAACTATTCATGGTTTCAAAGGGGGATACTAATAGTTTATAATTGATGTTGCCTTAAATTGGTTGGAAATGGAAAACAAAGAAAGGCAATAGTATTTCCTTTAATTTCATGAATACCAATAGTTGGGCCCGCTATGGGACAAATTCTGTAGCGAATTACAATTTTTTAATTATCAGTACAAAAATATGATGAACTTATTAAGAGGACTGTTACCTTAAACAGTATATACAGTATATAACTAACAGTCCAGATAATTTATTATATTTCATTATGAACTTCGAAAAATTAATCAAACCGTTTATCTATATTATGTTATTGGAATTATTGGAGAAGAAGAAGATATTTCATACTAAAATGCCTTTAGATGATTTTTTAAATCATTATTCAATACGTTCCAGTAGTAGTAGCCTGTTAAGGATGATGATGCTGGATACAAGGGGAAACCCTACGGTTGAACCAAATGGTGGAACTTTCGGAAAGATGACGTTAGTTTGATTAAACTAACGTTTTAAAGAGTGAGTGAAAAAAGACATGATGATACCTTATTCTGTTTATCATTGAAAGTGAACTTGAAAGATAGACCATTCAACAAAAGAATTTTTTTAAAAAAAAAAATAATATATAGAATATACGTAGCGTAGTAAAATAGTGAAATACATATAAATAAAATAAAAATTTAAATAGAATTTAAATAGATTAAAAAATAAATATATGTATATAAAAAATTAAAATAACTAGGTAAATGAATAGATAAATAAATAATATTAGTAAAAAATTAGTAAAATAAAATAAAATAAAATAAAATAAAATGATAATAAAATAAAAAAAATTTTAATTTTTATTTATTTATTTATTTATTTATCTATTTATATGTATATATAAAAATTAATTATATATTAATTATTTTTTTTTTTGAAATTATTAGTATTAATCATTGTTGTTATTCTTAAATTGTTATTATCTCCTTTTGTAAATAAAAAAAAAATAACTTTTATAAATATATATATATATATATATATATTTCCAATTTATAAAGTTAAAATAACATATTAATTTTTGTTTTTTTTCTATATTAAGATTTTTTAAAAAAAAAATAAAATTAATTTATAGTCTTCATAAAAAAAAAAAAAAAAAAAAAAAACAATTAAAAATAATTGATTAAAAAAAATTTTTTTTTAAAGATATGTAAATTAAATAGATAAAAAAAAAATATATCTTCTTTTATTTATTTAATTTTTTTTTTTCTTCATTTTTATCTTATATAGAGGTTTATTAAAAATAAAAAAAAAACTTTTCTTTTTTTCTTTAGACTAAGAAAAGAATGCATTTCTTTTTCTTTATTTATTATTCAATTAAAAAAAAAAAAAAAAAAAAAAAAATTTTTTAAAGTAATTATGATATTATGATGTGAATCGAAATCATTTTTACCATTAAATTTATATTTATATATATATATATACTTACTACAAGGAAGTAACATCAATAAAAAGGTTACAATAACTCTCTCCAACTTAAACCAAGAGAAATAAAACATAGAATATAGAATCATAAGATTCAAAATTTTTTATTCTTTTTTTTTAATAGATATTCATTATATGAAGAAAAAATGAAAATTTATTAGACATTTAGGTTTAAGATGGACTTAAAAAGATAAGTCATAGAAGTTCTTCTTTGTCCTTATCAATTTGATGACATTGATGATTTTGACTTTTTTTTCTTTTTTTTTTTTTTTTTTTTATATATGACAAGGAATAAACTTTACTTTAATAATATTTATTATTAAAAAAAAAAAAAATGCTGTTTGTGGATATTCCTTTTTTTTTTTTTTTATTTTATCCAAATGATTTTAATTAAAATAGATTGATTATATCAGAAGCAAAGTTATTATCTCCTTCTCTCCTTCATCCTTCATACTCTTCTGTAAAAAAAAAAAAAAAAAAAAAAAAAAAAAAAAAAAAAAAAACATATAGGTGAAAATTTGAAATTAAAAATAAAAAAATAAAAAAATAAAAAAAAATAAAAGTATAAAAAAATAAAAAAAATAAAAAAAAAATTAAAAAAAGCTCAAAAAATATATATATATATATTATGTATTTCGGCAAGGTGTTCCTTATGTGGGAATTTTTCCCTTCCTAACAAATAAAAAAGAAATAAAAACCGAGAAGTAACATCTTTAAAATAGATAGTGGATGGTGTACCACTAAACTCTCCCCGGATTCATCATGTATTGAACTACTAGGGCAAGATTCATTCTTCGTAGAAATAGATGATGATCCTGTATTATCATTTATGCCTTATCAGTACGACGTCGACGCTCTTGGTTTTAAGTTTGGTATTTTGCAATACCTATCAGATAAATAGTTCAAACGAACTACTTATGATAGGTATTCCCCTTCAAGCCCACAATTTTTTTTTTTTTGGAACAGGTGAACTCAGATGAACCTTTGAAAAGTAGTTCATTTTAATTGTCTCTGTCTGTTCCCTTCCCCACTATCGAAATGTAGCTCATTTTTAAAGCTAAAGTTTCACCAAGAAGGAACAAAAGTATACTGTATAAATGATTGATATTAATCTTCAAAATCAGAAATAGAGTCATAGGAAGAAAGAGAAATTAAACGCTCTAATCTTTCTAAGGAATAAAACATAGAGATCATCGATGAAATTTAAAGAATTCCATCTAAAAGATGAAAAAGCATCGCATTTAAAAATCCACTTTTCAAAAAAGATTGATTATCTTCGCCACAACAGGGGCAAGACTTGGGACAATCTTCTGAAACTCTACCCATTCTAATAGCAATAGTAGTATTGTATTTATATACCACAGCGTAAACGTATAATCCACGAAAACCCTAAGTTGAATTGGGGGATATTTTAAGCTAAGCATAATTATAGCTTTATTGTTTGAGAACTTATTACAATCGTAATTTTGACCTTTAATACCTTGAAATTTGGAAACTGATTTCCAGTAACGTTCTAAAATATCGTCATATTTTTCACATTTATATTTTTTTGATTTTTTTATACAGTGTTCTAGATTCTTTAGTCCAGGAATAATAAGGCATTTTGGGAATAGATTTAATAAGATCCTTTATAATACAGTTTGATTTACTCCATTTTGCAAATGATTTAATCTGTAAGGCTGCACAAACACCAGCAATAGGAGGAATGCTTAGATCTCGAGATAAAGCATAAGTACTCATAGTAGAATTATGTCTAATATAGTCATTGTCTTCTGAACTTGTTTTACCATTTTTAGAGAAGGAGCCGATACACCAAAATAGACCAGTATTAATTAATGTTTGAATTCTGGCCGTTCTGGATTTGTTTGAACCAAGTAAAGGAGAATAATAAATTACTTTACTAATAACAAAGGATTGAAGAACTTTTTTCTTGTATGCAATAGGGATAAGTTTATTTGAGAAGAAATGTGTAAATGAAAGAAGGGATTTTCTAACTTTAAAATGCATGTGAGATATAATGTGTTCTAGTAAGAGATCATCAGAAAAAGGAATACCAAGATAAATATAACTAGAAACTTTAGGAATAGCATTCATTCCTAAATAGAAGGTTGGGTCACTATAGTTTGGAGGAGATTGGAAGTTCATTGGTTTTATAACCATAGTTGCACATTTTTCAATACCAAAAGTCATTTCATTTAAATTAGCCCATCTATGTACCTTTTTTAGTAATTTTTCTAAATTTTTTGTACTTGGAGCAATGAGAACAACATCATCATCAGCAAAGAGTCCACCACAACACTTTTTTCTTCCAATATTAACACCATACTTTTCACAGTCATTTAATATATCATTGATGAATAAATTGAATAAGATCGGAGATAATGGACAACCTTGACGAACACCTCTTTTAATAGGAAATTCATTTGATAACATTGAAGCAAATCGAGCACGAGCTTTAGATGAAGTATATAAATTACAAAGAAAATCAAAACATTTACCACGTACTCCATAATGATATAATTTAGTAAGAATGTTAAAAAATAGGAACTGAATCATAAGCTTTTTTAAGATCTAAAAAAGGCTAAATATGTGAATTTTTCCTTGAAATTTTCTTCTTTGGCAAATTTCTCTAACGGAAATGAATAAACTAATGCATTCTTCACGGTTGCGAAAGCCAAATTGTTCAGGTCTAATGAAATTGTGTGAGAGTGCGTAAGAAGATATTCTATCTGTTACAATTTTTGAAATGATTTTCAGTCCAACATTAATGAGAGAAATACCTCGATAATTACTACAATCTGATAGGTCACCTTTCTTAGGGATTGATACAATAGAAGCTGAGTTCCATTTTTTAGGAAAAGATCCATTCCATATTTTATTAAAAATCAATTTAAGACACTTTCCAGCAGCAGGATGTGTTTCTAGTAATTCTTCATTGCAAAACAGAGCTTTGTAGAATTCAATCGGGATACCATCGGGGCCGGGTGCTTTGTTGTTTTTCATAGATGAAATAGTTTTTTTAATATCGTCAATCGTAATGGGATCGTTGATATTCCAGGTAGAGGATCTAAGACTAATATTCCTTAAAGCATAGATCCAGAAGTTACGATTAAGGTTGTGACCTGAGGGATCAGAAGCTAGATCTTTATAATATTCAGCCCATCTATCTAATTGTTTAGTAGGAGAGATAATATCTTGACCAAATTTAGATTTTATGCATGTAGGGGAGGTAGATGAATACGATGGTTTAGCCATTTTTTTTAAACATCTCCAACCATTTTTGAAATCTTTATTCAAAAAATAATTACCAATTTTTACTATATTGGCTTTAAATCTAGCAGAACGAAATTTGCTCTTTGTTTTCTTGATTAATTTGCAAAGTTTTTCATATTTATTAAATTGTTCAAGGTAATTATCAACATTTTCACAGTTAAAGTAAAGCTTAATATTTCGAAATGCAATATGTTTTTCATGAGACAGTCTTTTAATGTAATAAGGACAATGAAAAGCAGAGCCCTTTAAATTTGTTGGAATGAAAGCCTTAATATCCTTCCCGATATTATTTGCTGTATTGATAAATTTTTCTACCATT
>JACVTC010000071.1:697500-720000 GCA_016946835.1 Neocallimastix lanati (nom. inval.) | reverse complement strand
CTTTTTTTTTTTTTTTTTCTTGTTAACATAGATTTTAAAAAAAAAAAAAAAAAAAAGTTTTATTCTCCAATTCAAAGAATTGAAAAAAAAAAAAAGTAATAAAAGATAGTTTCATTTTAATTTATTTTACTTACTTTTTTTTTTTTTTTTGTATGTTTGTTTTTTTGTTTAATAAATAAATATTGAAATAAAAAAAATTTTTTTTTTATTATTTCTTTAAAGAGAAACACGATATTTCTCTCTTTTTTTTTTTCACTATAAATATTACAATAATTTATGAAGATACTTCGTTGTTTTAAATAGCAACTTTGACATCCTTTGTATCTGGATTGTAATTAATTATATTTCTTTTACAAAGATTTTGACGAACATGTCTAGTACAAGCATCGGATCTAGCAAAACCTTTAAAGCAATTAGAACAAATATAAGGAGTATCTCCGGTATGAATACGTACATGTCTAGCTAAATCATGTTTACGACAAAAAGCTCTAGTACAATATTCACATTTAAATGGCTTTTCGGTCATATGAGTTCTTAAATGAGATTTCATTTGATAATACTTTAAGAATTCCTTTTGACATACATCACATTTATAGACAGAAGCCGAATTTTTCATAATTCTATTTCCATCTACTTTTCTTTTAGAAATTGATGAATTCTTAGTCTTAACCGGAATAAACTTTAAGACTGCTGGTTTATTATTCTTATAATTTTCTAAATGTGAATTAATAGGTTTATAATTTGCTAAATTAATAGTAATAATATTCTTTTCAACAGATTCTTCCATTAATGGAGAAGAAAGAGGAGTAATTACTTTGGGTTCTTCCTTAATTTTTGTTTCATTAATCATTGTATTTGATGAAAAACTTTCCTTCTTAATAGAAGCACCATATTCCTGTTTAATGGAAACAGGAGTAATTGGAGAAACTAATCCTTGATTAGATGGAATCATTATAGTTTGTTGATTTGCAGCTTGAATTGGAGAAACATTATTAACAACCTTGGAATTTGAATTCGAACTTGAACCTAAATTTGAATTTTTAATTGTTTGTAATTGAACTACAACTTGTTGAATGGTATTTGGTGAATTAGTTTGACATTGAATTTGTGATGGTAATTGTAATGGAGTTTGAGATGGAGTAGCTAATGGAACAGTTGAAATTGGAGTAGAATTTGAATTTGAATTCAATGCCACTGAAGACACTGCAACAGTAGGAACTTGAGATTGAACAATAACTTGTTGAATTGGTTCCATAGATTGTTGTTGTTGTTGCTGTTGCTGAATTACAAATCCATTCATGTTAAGATTATTATTACTAACTAAAGGAGTAACAGTAGTTGTCGTTGTAGCATTTGCATTAGGTTGATATACTAATTGTTGAGTAGCAGGTTGAACAATAATTTGTTGAACAGAAGTATTTGAATGAACAATGACTTGTGGTAAAGAAGCATTAGCATTATTATTCTGACCATAATTTATATCAGCAACACCAGCTGGACTAATTCTACCAGCTTGAGCATTTGTTTGAGGTTGTTGTAAAGAAACTTGAACTTGATAATTTGTTGGATATTGGAAAGATAATTTAACATCCTTTGAATTATTAGAATCTTGTGGAATCATAACTTGATTGAAAATTGGACTACTTTGACTATTAGTTGATGAAACTAATTTTGAAATTTGATTTGTTTCAACTTTAACTTTTTGAAGTGGAACTGGAGAATTAAGCTATACGAAATAAAATATAAAATAATATAAAATTAATAACATTAATAACATTAATGATTAAAAAAAAAAAAAAAAAAAAAAAAAAATAGAAATAATAATAATTAATAAAGTAAAAAATAATAAAATAATATTAACCATCAAAAAAAAAAAAAAAAAAAAAAAAAAAAAAAAAAAAAAAAAAAAAAAAAAAAACAATACTAATTGCATTAATAACATCAATAATAAAAAAAATAATTATTGCATTAATAACATCAAAAAATAAAAAAAATAATAATTATATAATTGCATTAATAACATCAATAATAAAAAATAATAATAATAATTGCATTAATAACATCAAAAATAAAAAAATAATAATAATTACAATAATAACATTAATAATAAAATAATAAAACTATAAAAAAAATAGTATAGAAAAAAATATTAATATATTATATATAATATATTTAATATATATAAGATAATATATATTTTTCCAGAAAAAAAATTTTTTTTCATTCTATAATTAATTTCATTATTCCTGATTTCTTTTCTCCCTTTCTTTTTTTTTTTTTATTCCCTAAACTAATATCTTTTTTTTTCCATTATTCATCATTATCATTATTGTTATATCATAATTTATTTTATATAAAAAATTTAATATTTACTTGTCTTAATTCTTGCTTTCTTCTTGCATAAAAACAACTATTTTCATGTGGATTTTGTAATTTCCATTGGCCATTAACATTTATATAATATAAATTTTGTGGTTGAAAAGATTGTGGACTAATAGTGGTAGTAGCCGTTTGTTGTTGTTGTTGTTGTAAATTCATATTTATATTCCTTTGATTATTAATATTGGAAAAAAAATTGGTTTGAGTATGATTCATTTGTGGATTAGTATTATAATAGTAAGTAGTATTTTTTGAAGTATTATTTTCATAATTACTTTGATTGCAAGCATCATCATCTACAATACTATTATTAGAGAGAATACTACCATTGTAGGTTAAAGAAGAAACAGGTGTAGAACCTTCATTTCTTGAACCTGGAGTTAATGTAACATTAGAATCAATATAGCTATAAGGTGAATTACTAACCATAGTTCTAAATTTTGGTGAAACTGGTGAAGGTGGAAAAGCTATTTATTAAATATATATATTTATAATATATATTAGTTGAAAATACAAATTATAAATTATTGTTCGTTGTTAATTAAATATTTTATTTTATTTTATTTTATTTTATTTCTTTTTCTTAAAATTTATTAAAATATTATTATCCTATATAATTTTAATTAATTAAATAAAAAAAATTTTTTTTTGAATATATAAAATTTTTAAATTTACCATTATTAACGTTTGTACGTTGTGGATTACAGTATTCTCTTGTTAAGGTTTGTTGAATAAAAGTAGATGATGGCGGAGTAGTTGTTACCGTAACACCATTACTTAATTCAGGAACTTGAAAATCTTTAGTTTCTGGAGTTGTACAGTTATTTTCTAATATTTATAAATAAAGAATAAAAATTATTAATTTTTTTTTTTTTTTTTTAATTTTTATAATTATTATAAATGTAATATATAATAATTTTATAATTTATATAATAATTATTATATAATATTTTTTATAATAATTATTACAAATATATATATTTTTTTATATAAATAATAATTATTATAAATTATTTTTTAAATTTATATATATATATATATTATTTATGTTATAAATTAATTTTATTTTATTTTTTTTTTTTTTGATAAAATATATACTTCAATATGAAATATATTTCCATTTATTATTATCCTTTCCTTTTTCCTCTTACAATACTAAATTCCAACATTTCCATTAAACCCATTTCTTTTTTTTTTCTTTTTTACTTTTATTCCTTTAATTTTTAATTTAAATTTTTTTTAATCTTTTTGCTTTTTTTTTTTATTATTATTATGATTTACCTCTATAGGCAACATTATAGATACCATAGGTAATCTTTTTGTCTGGTAATGGTAAAACATTAGTACCATCAGAACCATTAACTAAAGCACTAAAATATTGTTTTAATGGTTCTCCTCCTACTTTCTTTTCACTCATAATAGTTTCAGCACCTGGATAAAAGAGAGCACTTTTAGAAACAAAGCCGTTTGGATCGTTCATTAATATATCGTTACCAGAATTCATTATATTTGGAATACTTTGATTTAAATCTAATGAAATATCAAAACTATCAGATGAGATACTAAATGGATTTGAAAAAGATGAAATTTGTGGACTTAAACTGCTCATAAAATCTTTTTACTTCTATTGTTTTGATGTTTACTGGAAAAAAAATTAAATAATTCTATTTAAATAGAATTAAAATAAGATTATAAAATAATAATAAAATATTATATAATATATATATTTAATTAATAATATAATGTTTTATACTTTTAATTAGTAATATATTTCTTTTTTTTTTTTTTTTTTGTTTCTTTTTGTTTTTTTAATAATAAAAAAATTTAATTATAATAATTTTTATAATAATATTATTATTTTTATAATTATTTTTATTATTACTTCTTTTTCTTTACCTTTAAAATATAATAAAATTATTTTAATAAATTAGAATAAATTATATCTTTTATCAATAAAGATTTTCTACTGTTATAAATAATTTAGAGTTATTTTTTTTTGCTTAGTTTTTTTTATTATTTTTTTATTATTAAATAATATAAATTAAAATTAATTTAATCTATTACTTAATAAAAAAAAACTCTATATAGTTTTAAAAATAAATATATATATTCTTTCTTTAATAGTAATAATTCTTTAGTATATTTTTTCTTAAACAAAAAAATTTCAAAAGAATTATTTAAAAAAAAATATTTATTTATTTAAAAGTTGGTTGTTTTTTTTTTTAAAAAAAAATTATAAATATATTTTCGTTTGAAAATATTACTTAGGATTATATATTATTAGTATTGTTATTATTTGCTTTATTTATTTTTTATTTAAATAATAAAAACAAATTTTACTAAAAAATAAATTTCTATATGTGAAAAAAAAATATTATAGTAGTATTATTTTTGTTTTGATTACTTTTTCCTTATATTTGAAAAAAAAAATTCGATATAAAGAAAAATAAATCTAAAATAATATTATTTCTCAATACAATTATTTTTTTTCTGAAAAAAATAAAAGAATTAAATTTTTTTTTCTATTTATTGTAATACTTTTTTAAATATAAAAAGTTTTTATAATTAAAAATTTATTAATATATTATTGTTAGATAAAAATTTATTATTATTTTAAAATATTTATATATTTAGAATAGAAAACAATAATTTATTATAAAAAAAAGTATACTTTTTTTAATATTAATTCAATTATTGCACTATACTATTTAATTAATTTTATTGATTTTTTTATTATATCAATTACTAATTATTTATTTTATTAGTTATGATTAAAAAAATGAAATTATTATTTTAATTATTTGTATTAATTTATTTTGTTTGTTTTTTCTAAAATAAAAAAAAAAATTTTAAATTATAATTTGTTTTCTGAAAAAAAAATAACTTTATATTTAAAATAGGTTAAATATAAAATGTTGCTTCTTTTCTTTATTAATTAAAATTATATTATTATATGTATTTACTAAAAGTAAATTAATATATAAACATATTATATATACAAAGTATAATTTTTCTTTATAAAAAAAAATTCAATATTAAAATTAGTTTTTTTTTTTATTATATTATTTTTTTATCAAAATTTAATAATTTTAACAATTTTTTAAATATAAATTACTTTTTAATGAAAACTATTGTTTTATTATTATTAAATTAGTTTGTATTTATTTTTGTTGTTATATAAAACTTTTTTTTTTTAAATTAATGTATTATTGTTTTTGATTATTATTAAATTAGTTTTTTTTAAAAAGATAATTATATTAAATTAGATTAGATTTTTATTATTTATTATAAAGTATATATACTAGGGTAATAAAAAAAATATAATAATATTTTTTTAAAATGATTATGTATAATAATTTATTGTATTTTTTTTTTATTATTTCTCAAAAAAATTTTTTTTTTTACTAAAGCATATTATTTTTAAATAATAATTAAAAATGTGCTTTATTGGTATTCCTAAACTACTTTTAATAAAAAAAATTTTTTTAATTTATTTTCACTAATTGTAATAAATTATTATTTTTTTATCCTTACTAATTAAAAAAAAATATGTATATTTTTTTTAAAGAAACATCAATATATAAACTTTAAAAAAATTCTCTTTCTTTAATTGTAATTATCTTTTATTGTTTAGATTTTCTTTTTAGTTTTTGCTTTTGTAGTATTATTTATTTGATTGCTTTAATTTAAAAATTTATTGCATTATCTTTTTTATTTATTTATTATTTGTTTGGTTTGTTTTTTTATTTTATTTTATTAAATATGAAAAAGAAAAGTATATAAATAAAGTTTTTTTTTTTATTATATTTATTTATAATATTAAAAAATATAAATAAAAAAAATTAAATATTATTCTATATCATGAAATCTATTTTCTAAATATGTGAATATAAAAAAATTAGCGTTTTCTTCTAACATTAAATAATGAATAGAATTCTATATAAAGCGTATTTAAATAATTTAATTACTAATAAAAAAATTTTTTTTCTATTTTACTCTATTGTGTGAAATTGAAAAAAAAAATATTAATATTATATTGTAATTAACTTATTTTATAATACTAATTTCTATTTATTGAATAAATTATGAAAAAAATTTTTATTATTTTTTCTTTAATAATATAAATAAAATTATTTCATAAATAAAAAACTTATTTCTTATTTAAATTTAAAAAAAGGACAATCTTTTTTATTTTAATTAAATTAAATAAATCTAAATAAAAAAAGACTATCTTCTATGTTTTTTTTTTCTTTTTTTAAATAAAATAAAGCATTTATAATACTTTTGTTTTTCTTTTTATGTTTTGTTTTTTTATTAATTTTTTTTTTTTTGTTTTGTTTTTTGTTTTAAAAGAAAAAAATATATTTTTCTCTTTTATTTTAAAATTTTATTTTTTTTTTTTATTAAAAACAAGTAAAAAATATTTTTATATTTTTTTAATTAAAAATATTTTCAAAGAAAAAAGAAAAAAAAAAAGAGAAAAAAAATTTTTTAACTATTTGAAAGAAAATGCCTGTCTATTTATATGAAAAACAAAATAAAAGTGATTAAAACCTTAATTACTATTTTTTAATCAATAAAAAAAAAAATATACATATATATATTATATTTTTTTTTATGTAACATAATTTTTATATAATTTTAAAAAAAAAAAAAAAATTAAATTAATAAATATATAATTAAATAAATAATTTATTTATATTAATTATAAATATTACTTTATCTTTTATTATATATTTAACTATATTCATTGACTTCATTTATGAAAATGGTCATCCATGTTTTATAACTTAATCCTTATTTAATTAATCTAAGATTTCATATATTTAAATTTAATTTTACTTTTAAATTTATAATATATTAAAAGTATAATATATCTATATACATATTATTTTATAAAAAAAAAATAAAATATTTATTAAATTTAAATTATTAATATAATTGAATTTTTATTATGATTTAAAGTTCAAAAATCTAATACATTTTTATTTTATTGAGGTTAGACAAAATAATTAACTCATAATAAATTATTTATCATCTGTAATATATTAAAATATAAATATAATAAATTTATTTAATTATTTATATCATATATTAATGAAATAATCCATTTTATTTACAATTTAATTAAATATATGTAAATTTTGATGATCTATTTAATTATATTTTGATTTATTTGATAATATATTATATTTTAATATTTTTGAATATTTTTTTTTTTAAAATTTTTCAAATAAAAAATCTATTTTGAAGCTTTTTAATAAGATTATGAAATTAATTATTAAATTAAATTGGTATAAAACACTTTATATTGATTAATATTAAAAAAAAATAGTATTCAAATTTTAATAAATTTTTATTTGTTTATTATATTAAAATACATATTAAAATATAATAGATAAATAAATGGGAAACTTTTTCAAATTATAAAAAGAAAAAGTTAAAAAAGGAAAAAGAGAAAAAGAAAAAAAAAAAAAACTTTAAAAAAAAAAAATTCCAAAGCTTTGCAAAAAAAAGAAAAGTACAAAATTTTTTTTAATTTTATGAAATATATGATTTAATCTATATTAATATATTAAATAAAATAAAATAAAATTAAAATATATTAAAATATTAATAATTAAAATTTTTAATAATAAATATTAAAAAAAAATAGAAAATATGTATAAATATGGTGAACTGTGAAATAAATAATATAACTATAAAACTCTTTATAAAAACTTTATTTATCCATATAATTAACTATAATATAATATAAAACGTCTTTAAATATTCACATAATATAGTGTAACCTATTTTCATATATTATAATATAAAATGATATAAATACTTTATATATTTTATTTTTACCTTTTTAAACTTTTTTATTCTTAAAAATAGTGATAATTAATTCAATATCAAATGGAGATAAAAAGAAGGCTAAATTACTTTATTATTAAAAATAAAAAAAATAAAATAAAAAAATAAAATAAAAGATAAAATGAATATTTATATATATTTAAATATATAAATATATTATTATATATATTATCTATATAATTTTATATTATATAAATAAATATTAAATAATTAATTTTATATATCATGAATAATAATGCATGAATATATATATATAAATATATATATCTAAATAAAATTAAACCAACTAGAATAAAATATATGATCAATATATAATATATAATAATAAATAAATAAAAATATTTATAATAGCATAACATAAATATAATAAATTAAATATTAACTAAATCTAAAGATATAAAAAAAAAATTTATAATATATATTTATATATTTAGATTTAAATAATAAAAAAATAAAAATGCATTAATAATTTTATAAATTTATGTTTTATTTATTACTATATATATAATATTATATAAATCTTTTTTTTTTTTTAGGTTTATTTCAATATATCCAACTTTAATATAAAAATATATATATATAATATCAAAAAAAAAAAAAAAAAAAAAAAAAAAAAAAAAAAAACCTTTTTCCTATGCTTTATGTTTGATACTTTTTACATGCTGCTTTGATGGCTCTGACAATAACATAACCAATTAAATAATCAATAATAAAACAAAAAAAAACATTAAATTTAATAATAAAAGTTTTGTATTTTGTATTATTATTATTTATTATTATTATTTATTATTATTTATTAATTAATTAATAAAATAATAAAATAAAACTAAAAAAAAAAAAAAAAAAAAAACCGAAAGAAATAAAAATAATAATTAATTAATTATTTTTCCTCATTAAGCAAAAAAAAAAAAAAAAAAAGGCATCAATATTTAAATGGTCAAATTTTTAAAATATATAATTTTTTTATTTTTTTTTTTAATTAAATATGAATGAAATAAATTCTCATATCTTTATTATCATTATTATTATTATTATTATTATTATTATTATTATTATTATTATTATTATTTATTATAATTATTTATTTATTATTATAATTATTTATTTATTATTATAATTATTTATTTATTATTATAATTATTTATTTATTATTATAATTATTTATTTATTATTATAATTATTTATTTATTATTATAATTATTTATTTATTATTATAATTATTTATTTTAATTTTTAACTTTTCAAAAAAAAAATTTTTTTTTTATCATGGGGGAAGAAAAGAAGAACGAAAGAAGAAAAAAAATTTTTTTTTCATAATTGAATATCTTTTTTTTTTTTTTTTTAA
Organism: Neocallimastix lanati (nom. inval.); assembly: GCA_016946835.1. Taxonomy (NCBI): domain Eukaryota; kingdom Fungi; phylum Neocallimastigomycota; class Neocallimastigomycetes; order Neocallimastigales; family Neocallimastigaceae; genus Neocallimastix; species Neocallimastix lanati (nom. inval.). The sequence continues at coordinate 710,417 of JACVTC010000071.1, read as the reverse complement.
CTTGCATCTACATCTACATTTTGCATTTGCATTATTTATAATTAACACAGTTTAATCCATTTAATTGCATAAAACAAAACAAAACAAAACAAACAAAACAACAACAACAGCAAAAAAATGAACCAGTAAAATATTAAAAAAAAAAAAAAAAAAAAATAAAGTAAAAAAAAAAATTTTTTTTTTATAAACTTTTTTATATAATAGAATATCACTTTTTAATATAAAAATGAAACGACTTTTAATTAATCTCAAGGTATTTATTTATTTATATATCTATTTATTTATTTATTTATTTATTTAATAATCTATTAAATTATTTATTTATTTATTAAATTATTTAATAATCTATTAAGGTATTAATAATTAATGACTATTCAATTATTAAATGATTCATGGAATTTGTAAAAATAAAATAAAATAAAATTTTTTTCTTTTATAACTCTTTATTAATATGAATTTATTTTAATCTAAAGAAAGTAACAAAAAAAAGAAGGTTAAACGAAACCTTTTCCTATACATCGATAGATAAATTGAATAATAGATTCATTCTAAAGTATAATGAATAGCATATTGATATATATTTATATACAACTTTTATATATATTTTATTTCTGAACACAAAAGATGACAAAATATTATGTAAAAAAGTTTTTGTTTTAAAAATTTTATTAACATTCTTACAAGATGCTTTATTCATCATTTCAATCAATTATTTCATTTCTATTTTAATTAATAATTAATTAAATTATCTTTATATTCAATTTATTTATTTATTATTATTCAACTATTTATCATTTATTATTTATTAATAAATACTCTTTATTATTATTTATTATTTATTAATAAATACTCTTTTTATTATTTATTAATTATTAATAAATACATTATTATTTATTATTTATTATTTATTAATAAATACTCTTTATTATTATTAATTATTTATTATTTATTAATAAATACTCTTTATTATTATTAATTATTTATTATTTATTAATAAATACTCTTTTTATTATTTATTATTTATTAATAAATACTCTTTTTATTATTTATTATTTATTATTTATTAATAAATACTCTTTTTTTATTATTTAATTATTTATTATTTATTAATAAATACTCTTTTTATTATTTATTATTTATTATTCATTATATATTATTTATTATTTTTTTATTTATTATTTATGATTTATGATTTATATATATAATTAGTAATACTATTATTGTGTTCAATATTAATATTATTTATTAGAGCTTATTTAACTAACTTTATTAAATGTAGTTTAATTATTTTAAAAATGAAATAAAATTAAATAAAAGTTTAAAAAATAAAACAAAAGAAAGAAAGGAAAAACTTTTTTTTTTCTAAAATAATATAATGTCTTCTTAAAGCTAATATTGGTTTTACAATTAAATTAATGATTTAAATTCAATCTTGTATTTTTAATTTAATTCTTTATATTTTTAATTTATTCATTTATATTTTTAATTTAATTCTTTATATTTTTAATTTATTCATTTATAATTTTAATTTATTAAATAAAAAAAATAATTTTTTTTTGGTAATATCTTTAAAAAAGAGAAAAAAATTTTTTTTTTGTTCTTTGTAATAATTTAATTTTAATATATATATTTTATTTTTTATTTTTTATTTTTTTATTCTTTTTTAATATCATTACCAAATATGGATTTAGTTTCAAGAGAAATAATAATAATAATGGTATATGGAATTAATATTGAAAATTATCTAATAATTATTAGTTATTTTTTTTTATTGAAATTTTATGAAAAAAAGAAATAATATAATCTTCCATGATTTTTGAAAAAAAGTTTTACATATTATAATAGAGATGACAAATTTTGTTCTTATATATATAACATTTATTAATTGTAAAAACATATACATTGATTTAATATTTTAATTTTTTTTTATTTGTTATTTTAGATTTTATATTTTAAAAATTTATAAATACCTTTGTATAAAAAAAAATAATAAAAAAGAATTAAAATATTAGAAAAATTAATTTTGTATTATATAATATTTTATCTTTTTTTCTTTTCTTAATTTTAATTGTTTGAATCATCGCTTATTTATGAACTTTAAAAAATAAATAAATGAATGAATAATAATTAATTAATTAATTAATTAAAATTAATTAAATAACAAATAATTAAATAAATATTTATATATAAATAAATAAATAATAATTATTTAATTATTATTATTTTACCTAATCACTAATATAACTATTTCAAGCATTTTGAAACAAAAAAAAAAAAGAGAAAAAAAAAGTTTAACAATGCAATTAATTTAATTTACATAGTAATATTAATATATACAGTAATATATTATAAATATATTAATATATATCACATATATTACAAATATAATGATAAATATAAATTATATATGTCCTCATCTATCTAACATATATTAATGTATAATGATAAATATATATATTTAAATTGATTAATATATAAAAATAAATTTTAATTTTTTGAAATTTAATTTTTATTATAAAAAAATGTTTTTTGGAAAAATGGTAAAAAAAAAAAATTCGCAAAAATAAAAAAATAAAATAATATAAAATAATACAATAAAAATAATAATAAAAATAATATAAAAAATAAAAATAATATAATATAATATAATAATAAAATCATCAGAGATTTTTATTTTTCTTTACTTTTATCTATTTCTAATAATGAAATATAAAAGGATAAAAGTATAAAATTAGGTTTAAAAAAAATAAAAAAAAAAATATTAAAAATAAAGTTTTTTTTATTATTCCGAATTTTTTTTTTTTTTTTTTTTAATTTTTTTTTTTTTACCGAATGTGGATTTCAATCAATGATAGTTAATATTTAATTTTTAAATGTGTCATGATAAATTTTTAGCACCTTGAAATTATAAATAGAGTATTGTCATACTGTTATTTTAATATATACATTTCATTCATTGATAATAACCTATAGCTTCTTATACTGCTTTATCTTTTATCTTTAATTTTCTTTCCTTCTTTCTTTCTCTTTATCATTTAAAATAAAATTTGAACTAGATAAATATAGATACATATACCTACCCTAAATAAAAAAATGGTTTGAAAATAGTAAATAAAAAAAAAATTAAAAATTAAATAGTTCAATATTTTTGTTATTATTATTATTATTATTATTATTATTATTATTTTAATTTTTTATTAATTATTTATTTATTTATTAATTAATTAATTAATATCTGTTATAAATAAATTTTATTTTTATTATATATTCAATTTTTTTTTTTTAAAAAAAAAAATTAATTTCATTTTTATTATAATTATATATATATATTTTTTTTAATTATTAATAATTCTATTTAATATTTCAATTAAAATCTACATTTTAAATTGATTTTATTTTATTTTATTTTATTTTATTTTATTTTATTTTATTTTATTTTATTTTATTTTATTTTATTTATTTTATTTTATTTTATTTTATTTTATTTTATTTTATTTTATTTTATTTTATTTTATTTTATTTTATTTTATTTATTTATTTTATTTTATTTTATTTATTTATTTTATTTTATTTTATTTTATTTTATTTTATTTTATTTATTTTATTTTATTTTATTTTATTTTATTTTATTTTATTTTATTTTATTTTATTTTATTTTATTTTATTTTATTTTATTTTATTTTATTTTATTTTATTTTATTTTATTTTATTTTATTTTATTTTATTTTATTTTATTTTATTTTATTTTATTTTATTTTATTTTATTTTATTTTATTTTATTTTATTTTATTTTATTTTATTTTATTTTATTTTATTTTATTTTATTTTATTCAATCTGTATTTATATTTATATTTCAACTATTTATTTTATTTTATTTTATTTTATTTTATTTTATTTTATTTTATTTTATTTTATTTTATTTTATTTTATTTTATTTTATTTTATTTTATTTTATTTAATTTTTTTATTAAGAAGTTGTCTCAAATGTGGTTCAATACATAATGAATGATTCATGAAGTGATCAGCATCTTTAAATGCAATTCTATTAAAATAAAATTTAAACACAAGATGCAATAGAATAATCATTATTAATAGTTGATAGCTAATAAAAAAAAAATTGTGTTTGTATTACCTTTTTAATTATTACTATTTAACTATTAAATTATTAAATTATTATATATTAATTATTGATATTAGGCTATTAAATTATTAATTATTATTATTATTAAATTATTAATTATTGCTATTCAACTATTAAATTATTAAATTATTACTGTTAGATATTAATAATTGATATTAAATTATTAAATTATTGTTAATAGATATTAATAATTGATATTATATATTAATTATTTACTATTAAGTTTTTAAATTATTGATATTAAAAATATTACTATTATATTAGTGTCAGTATTTAAGTTAATTAATTATTATTATTAGATATTAATAATGAGTGATTTAACATTTGTACAAATATTATACTTTTAATATTTTATTATTAACAAATAATACCTTTAAACTAACCATCGCTTTTTATTTGTTATTTTTTTATTTTTCTTTAATGAAATATCAATTAAAAATTGAAAATAAAATAAAAATAAATATTTTTTTAAGATCTCTTTGAAAATATTCCAGTAATATATATGTTTTTTTTTTTTTTAATTATGCATTTATTTAATTATAATTATATACATTTATTTTTTAATAAATATTTTTTTTTTAAAATTAATTTTATTATTTTTTAATTTTTTTTATATAATTAATTTTTTTAATTAATTATTTATAATATTATAAATTTTTTTTAGTAATTTTTTAATTATTATTTTTTTTTAGTTATTGAGAAAGGTAATTAAATATTATACTATTCTATATATTATTATATTATTAAATAAATAAATAAATAAAATTAATCATTGATATATGGAAATTCAACCATTAAATCGTGTAACGTTGAACAGGAATGAATAAAGATGAAAAAAATCAAAAATATTCCAAAAAAAAAAAAGTTTATTTGAATAAATTAAATAATTAAATAATAAAATAATTAAATAATTAAATAATAAAATAATTAAATAATTAAATAATAAAATAATTAAATAATTAAATAATTAAATAAATAATTAAATAATAAAATAATTAAATAATTAAATAATTAAATAAATAATAAAATAATGAAAATTTGAATAATAAAAAAAGAAAATTAAAAAAAAAAAGAAAAAAATTAGTAAATGAATCACTAATAATTCTTTCTATGAAAATTATTAATTCTATAATAATTATAATCAAATGAATTAAAAAAGAAATTCATAAAAACAAAAAACAAACAAAAAAATAAAACAAAATTAATAAAAAAAAAAAAAAAAATTGATTAGAATACTTGTTTCAATTTCATCTTTAATTAATAGTAATAATTCTTATTTTTATTTATTTTTATTTGGATAAAAAAAAAAAAACTTTTTTTTTTTTTTATATTCATTCTTCCATAATTAGGATTAATTTTTAGATTTTTGATATAATAAATATTTTTGTTTTTTTTTTTTTATATATATAGATAAATATTTTTGTTTTTTCTTTTTTTTTCTATCGAATGACATAAAATAAAATAATAAATTTTAATATATTTTAGTGTAAAAATAGAATATAATAAAAAAAAATATACATGGTATAGTATAAAATGATACCAACTGACCAGCCTTGAATGAATTCTATTTGACATGATGGTGTCATAATAAGGATGTAAATCTTTGGGTTTTAATATATATATATACTAATAATAATTTAATAGGAAAAAATAATGATGATGAATATATCATTACATATTTTATAATTAAAAATCAATTAATAATTATATTTAAATATTTAAAAAAATATATATATTTAAATAGATAGATTAAATAAATAGATAAATAGATAGATATGATGAATATATATAAAATAATAAATAGTAAAAAAAAATGATAATGATAAATGAATTATTAGTCAAAAAAAAAATCATTATTTTTTATTATCATTATTATTACATCATAAACTCTAATAAAAAACTTTAATAAAAAAAAATACTAATAATAGTAATGATATTACTAATAATTGTAATATTAATTGATATAATAATAATAAATAATAAAGTATTGAAAAAAATATAATATAAAAAATAAAAGTAAAATATATATATATATAATATGAATATTAAAAAAAGATAAGTAATTATATAAGGCATCATAAACAAAAAACATAAAATATAATATAAAAATATATAGGAAAATTAAAATAAAATTTTAATAATATAAAAAAAAAATTAATAAAACAATGTAAAAAAAATAAATAAAATAAAATAAAATTAAAAGAAATGAAAAGAAATGAATAAAAAATAATAATCACAAAATGCATATTTATTAAAAATAAAAAAATAAATACTTTTTGTACAAAAAAAAAAATAATAATAATAAAAATAAACATAATAAAATAAAATAAAAATTATTAAAATAATATTTGAAATATTAAAATAATAAAATTAAATTATATATATATAAATATATATAAAAAAAATTAAAAAAAAATAAACCATTTATATTTTTTTTGCTTTGTTTTGTTTTTATTCTTTCTTTTTTTTTTTTTTTATTTTTTATTATTTATTTATTTATTTATTTATTTATTTATTTATTTATTTATTTATTTATTTATTTATTTATTTATTTATTTAATATTCATTCTATAAGATTTTTAGATGATTATAAGTAGAAGAAAAAATAAACCTTTTAAATAATTTAAAACATATTATATGTATATTAAATATAAAATAATTAAATAATAAGAAGAGTATTTATTAATAAATAATAAATAATAAATAATAAAAAGAGTATTTATTAATAAATAATAAAAAAAAAGAGTATTTATTAATAAATAATTGAATAATAAAAAAATAAAGAGTATTTATTAATAAATAATAAATATAAAATAAATGATTATTTCTATTATAATTTATATATAGAATATATATAATATAGAATATATTTAATATATGTATATATAATATTGATTTAAAAATTTAATATTAACTATATAAAATATATATATAATTATAAAATATTAATATCTTAAATAATTACTAACCCCATTTTATTTTATTTCAAAAATAATTGAATTAATAGATTTATTGATTTACATTTAAATATAAATTATACAAAATATTACAATACAATATTTATATATATTAAATATCTTCTTTTTTATTTGTTTTATAAAATTTAAGGTTTAGTAATAAATAAACAATTTTCCGGTTTATTCCGAATTAAAAAAAAAAGTATGGATGAATTAAATAATTAAAAAAAAAGGGATGATCCAAAAACGGAAATTGTTCTACTCTAAAAATAAAAATAAAAATATTCAAATTAATAATATGTATATAATTAAAGTAATAAAACTTTAATAATTAATAAAACATATTTTATTTTGAATTCATTTACTTTATTATAACTTATAAAAATTATTGGATAAAAAAAAAATTAAAATAATTCAAAAATTTTATATATATTAGTTTAAATTAAAAATGAAAAAATAAATAATATAATAAATATAAATATCCATATAAATAAATAAATTGAACTTTAATAAAAAAAAGTTTACTAAACTTTTTTTATTTTATATTTATATAAAGATAAATTTTATTATTTTTTTTTATAGATTTAGTCCTAAAAATCTTTATGTACTTTTAAACTAAAAATAATATTATTATTAAAATAATAAATATATTATAAAGAAAAATTTTAATTGATATATTACATATCTATATATACTTTTTTCTTATAAAATGTTAACTTTAAGATTACTATTTTTTTTTTGTTATTTTTTAAATAGTCATTTTCAATAATTTGAGTAAAAAAGAAAATTAATTAATAAAAAAATAATAAAATGTAATAAAAGGAAATAATAAAAAAAAAAAGCAATAATAATTAATTAATCATTTGAATTCTTTTATAGTAAAATCGTTTTATTAATTCTTAAATTAATTTAATAAAAAAAATTTTTTTTTGAATAAATTAAATACTCTAGAACCTTTTTTTTTTTTTTACTTAATTAACAATATATAATTATATATTTAATATTTAATATACTTTATTTATTTATTTATTATTTATTATTTATTTATATTATTTATTTATTTATTTATTTTTTAATAATTATTTTGTTTTAATTTTTTTTTTTTTTTTTTTTGTTGTTTTTTTTAATTTTATGTTTACTTATTTTGTGTTTTTTTTTGTGTTTTTTTTTATTATTTAAATTATTAATTAAAATTTAATTTACCCTTTTTTGTAAATTAAAAATTAAATTTTAATTAATAATTTAAATTTAATAAAAATTAAAATCAAATCAAATGAATTTAAAAATAAATTTTTTAAACTTTATTTATTATATTTTTAGATTATTTCGATGGTTGTACAAATATTTTCTTTTCATTATAAATATAAATCAATTTAGATTAAATATATAATTTATCATAATTATTAGGATAGAATTAAAAAATTCTCTCATTATTTAAACTTCTTTTATAGATTTATAATAAAAATAAAATAAATATATTTCAAAATAAAAATAAAACATAAAAGTAAATAATAAAAAAATTTTTTTTTCTCTTATTTAATAATTTGTTTTTAAAAATTAGTTAAAATGACTTTTCATAAAAAAAAATAATAATAATATATAAATAAATAATTAATTAATTAATAATTTTGGTTTTTTTTGGTTTCGCTTTTATTTTATTTTTATTTTTTTTTAATTGATATACTTTTCAAAAAATAAAGAAAAATAAAAAATTTAAAATAAATGGTTTAAATGAATTTAAAATAAGTAAAAAAATAACAATAAAAAAAAATAAGAATTAAGGATTATAATAAAATAAAATAAAATAAAGTAATGAAAATTTTACAAGTTCTAGATTATATTTCTTTTTATTATATATTATTTCGATCATTTCAATAATTATATTATTCCATTATTTCTTTTATTTTATTATTTCTTTAATTTAATATTATAATATTCAATGATCTATTGAATAATTTATCTAGTATTAATCTATTAATAGAAAAGATTTATTCATTTATTAATAATAAGTGAGATGACTTTTTTTTTTTTTTACTTTATTTTTATATACACTCATTAATTGAATTTGATACAAGGATCAATTTAATGAACCCTTTTTCTTCTAAATAAAAAAATATAAATAAAAATATAAAAATATAAAAAATTAATAAATAAGTAACAAGATTTGATTTTAAGGAGTTAGAAAACAAAAAAAAAAAAAAAAAAAATTAAATATTTTTATGTTTTCTTTTGTATATTTGTTTTTACATATTTTTTTAATATTTATTAAATTTATATTAAATTAAATAAAATTAAATTAAATTAAAATCAAATATGTATAACCGATATTTATTAAATATTAAATATTAAATATTAAATATTATTTATTATTTATTAAATATTAAATATTAAATAAAAATAAAAAAATTTTTTTTTCCTTTTATTTTATCAATATTTTAATTTTAATTAATTTTATTTTTATTTCAAATTATTTTATTCAATCTGTATGAAAAAGTTTGACTTTAAAATAAAATAAATAGTGAAGTAATATAAAAGAGTAAAGCATTAATAAAAATATAAATAAAATAAAATAAAATAGTGAAGTATTATAAAAGAATAAAGTATTAATAAAAATATAAATAAAATAAAATAAAATAGTGAAGTAATATAAAATAAAGTACAGATTGAATAAAATAAATAGTAGAATAAGATAAATTTAAAGGGATTATCAGATGATCTATTCAAATTAATAAAAAAATTTCAAAAAATATATATATATATTAAAAATATAAATTATAATATAAATTATAAAAATTTAAGTCTAATTATTTTGATTTATCTTTATTCTTAACTTTCACTAGTTGTTATATTTTTATTTTCTTTTTATTTAATTTTTTTTATTTTTTTCAATAATTTTTAATATTCTTTTTTTTTTTTTTTTTTTTCCTTTTATAAATATATATTTATATAATAAAATAATTATTTATTTAATAATTTTTTATATTTTTATTTACTTTTTATTTAATTTATTTGTAGAAAAAAAAAAATTTGAAAACTTAATAATATAATATGATAAAATATAGAATCTAGAATATATAAATATTAATGGAGTGTGTTCACTTTTATTGTTTTCTTTTTAATTTTTTTTTTTTTTTTAATTTTTATTTATCTTTTATTTATTTATTTATTTATTTATTTATTTATTTATTTATTTATTTATTTATTTATTTATTTATTTTCTTGTGATAACCATTTTTAATTTTTTTTAATTAATTTCTTTTTTTTTTTTTTTTTATTTTTTATTTTATTAAATTTATTAAATTTATTTATATTTATTTTATATAAATATAAATTTATATATATATATTTTATCTTGTATTTATGGAAGGAACATCTCCTTTTTTTTTTTTTTTTTTTCTTTTCAATAACATAAAAATTAATAAAAACATATATATATTTAAAAATCTAGACTTTTTTTTATTTTTTATTATCTTTATCTTTATTTTTATTAAAATCTTTAATAAAAAAAAAATTTAAAATTAATTAATAAATATTTAAATTTCTTTGGTTAATTTAATGTAAAAATAAAACAAAAAAAAATTTTTTTTTTTTTAAATTATTATTATGATTAAAAAAAATTAAATAATAATAAAATAAAATAAAATAAAATAAAATAATAATAAAATTTAAGGGGAAAAAAAGTCTCCTTCTTTAATTCTACGACCGAAAAAAAAAAATTAATTTTTTTTAATAAAAAAAATTTTATTAATAAAAATAAAAAGAATATTAAATAATAAAACACAAATATACGGATTAATCAAATATTTTTAAAATATTTTTATGTTTTATCATGTATAAATTTTTAAATTAATTATCATTTTATTTTATTTTATTTTTTTTTTTTTTTTTTTTTTTAATTTAATTTTTATAAAATAATAATAGATAATAATAATAAATAACAATAAATAATAATAAATAATAAATAATAAAAATTATAAAAATTTAATTAATAAAAAAAATAATAATAAATAATAATAATAATTAAAAAATTTTAGCCAAAGTGTAAAAAAAAGAAAATAAAAAATAAAAATTTTTTTTTAAATTTTTAATTATTATTTTTCTTTTATTTAATGAGAGGAAAGGGGAAAAAAAAATTAACCGCTTATTATTAAAAGTTAAAATATAGATATAGGAATGAATAGATATAAATATAAGCCTTATTCATCTATAATATAAAATTACATAGTTATAAATAGATAGAGAGAAAGAGATGATAAAGAGGTATAATTAATTCATAAAATAGTTGATTATTGATAATAAAAATCTTTTTCTTTCTTTTTTTTTTTTTTTTTTTTTTTTTGTTTCTTTATATAAAAATTAAATATATATTAATCTAAATATCATGGATGATAAATAACTAAAAATAATAATAATAACAATAATAATAATCTTTTTTTTTCACTCTTGTTTTTATTCTTATTCTACTTTCCTTCATACATTCAAAAATCAAAAAAGAAAAAAATAAAAATAAATAAAAATAAAAGTAAAAATTCTCCTTAAAATTTATTTTTTTAAATTTTATTTAATTTTTTTTTTTGTTAGCGTATATGTATAATTAAAAAATTTTTTTTTTCGACTTTTTCTTTTTTCCTTTTTTGTGGTGAAGTGATAAACTACATTATTTTAAAAAAAAATTAATGACAAAATTTTTATTTATTCAATTATTCAATTATTTATTATTCAATTATTTATTATTCAATTATTCAATTATTTATTATTTATTATTTATTATTTATTAATAAATACTCTTTTTTTTAATTATTTATTATTTTATTATTCAATTATTCAATTATTTATTATTCAATTATTTATATTTATTATTTATTATTTATTATTTATTATTATTTATTAATAAATACTCTTTTTTTTTATTATATTTATTATTTTATTATTCAATTATTCAATTATTTATTATTCAATAATTTATTATTCAATTATATATTATTTATTTATTTATTATTCAATTATTTATTATTCAATTATATATTATTTATTTATTTATTATTCAATTATTTATTATATATTATTTATTTATTTATTTATTATTCCATTATTTATTATTTATTATTTATTATTTATTATTTATTATTTATTATTTATTATTTATTATTTATTATTTATTATTTATTATAAGAATTTCTTTATATAGTAATAATTAATGAATTTATGAAAAAAAAAAAATATATATATATATATATATATATGTATATAAAATATAAAATAAAATAAGATGAAGATAATGTAACATTTTTTTTAAATATATAAAATATAATTTATACTAATATAAAATAGAATAGAATAGAATAAAATAAAATACAAAATATAAAGTTTATAATGAAAACTCCAACTAATCAATAACTCTTACAAACCTTTGAATTAATTTAACAGAGAAAAAAAAAAAAAAAAAAAAAAAAAAAAACTTATTAAAGTGACCAAGTTATTTCAACCTTTGAACTCCTTTAAAAATAAAATAAATTTAAGAATAAAAATTAAAATTAAAATAAAATACAACTCAATAAATATTAAAAAAATATATATATATATATTTTTTTTATCTTCTTTTTTTTTTCATGTAATCAACTTTTTAAAAATAAAATTAATATTATATAATAAAACTTATAATTTCCTTTTTTATAATTGCTTTTTTTTTTTTTTTTTTAATAATTTTTTAAAATTAAATTGAGTCTTAAATTCATTTTCATTTCCTTTATATATATAGATTTATTCCTATTTTAATATATTTTATTCTTCCTATATATATTTTTTTCTCTATTATTAT
>JACVTC010000071.1:687500-692500 GCA_016946835.1 Neocallimastix lanati (nom. inval.) | reverse complement strand
TATTTATTAATAAAAGTATATTTATTTAGAATAACGTATTTATAATATCTTCTTATGTTTACTTTTTTTATTTTTTTAGGGTATTGATTACAATTATTTGTAATAATTATAAAAAATTACTTTTTGATATTAAAAAAATAAAAAAATAAAAATTATAATAAAAAAATTTAATAAAAAAAATATATATATTAATAATTTATAATTAATGAATTTTAATTTTATTAAAAATTCAAAATTTTTATAAATAATTATATTTTATAATTAAATAATAAATAATTTAAAATATTTCAAAATAAATGACGTGACTACTTTTTTATGTCTATTAAACATATATTTAAATATTTTCTTTTTTTTCATATATATAAATATGTAATATGTTAGTAATAGATCTTTAGTATTTATGTTAAATATTAATTTTTTTTTTTTTTTATAGCCGAAACCTATACATTTTTTTTAAAAAAAATAATAATAAAAAAAAAAAAATAATATAATAAAATAATCATTTTTAAAATAGTAAATGTGAAATAAAAAAGTAATATTCAATAATAAAGTGTATAAATAAATTCAAAAAAAAAAAAAAAAAAAATTATATGCAACGAACCTCACCTCCAGATTACTTATTCTTGATTAGGGTTTGAATTAACTATCTTAAAGAAATTATGGTCTTCTCCTTCAGAGGAATTGGCCCTGCTAGTCTGGCACATAATACTATGTCATCTGCAAAGAGACCTCTACAACGAGAGTGGGGAATTTCGCCATGTTGCATTTTGCCTAATTTTTTTTTTTTGAAAGCATGTAGCGTATTAAAAAAATGTTGTATTTCTCCAATTGAAAATTATTAAATGAATAAATAAATAAATAAATTAAAATATTATTAATAATTTTATAGTAAATATTTAAATACTAAAAAAAAAAAAAATTCATTTATAGATATCTATACAGATATCTATATATCTCTTTAAATAAATAATAAATAATTGATAAATAATAAATAATAATATTAGCAGTATAGTAATAATTATAAAAGGATTTTCATTAATAATAATTTTTTTTTTATAATTAAATATTATAAATAATTATTTTATTACTATTTTATAAAATATTAAAAATATATTATTTGTAAAAATAATATTAAAATAATATATTAAATAAATATTATAGAAAAAAAAAAGTTTTAAGAAAACATATTTTGAATTTTTATTAAATATAAATATTATAAAAAAAGTTTAAAAAACATATTTTGAATTTTTATTAAATATAAATATTATAAAAAAAAAAGTTTTAAAAAACATATTTTAAATTTTTATTTACTTATATCAATATATCACTTGGCGAAATGAAACCTGGCGAAATACAACTCTTTCCTCCACAGAAGCGTTAATCACTAATCAAGATTTCAAATTTATCATATTTATTAAAAATGTGATAGCAAAACTAGAAAAAAAAATTATTCTTTTTCCTTATTAAATTACTAATTGCATTAATGTAAATATATAATAAAAAATAATTTTTTTTGAAAAAGATATTTATATCTTTTTCCTAATTATTGAAATTTCCTGTATCAATTAATTTATAATTTTTTTTTTCTTTTTTTTTCTTTTAGACTTAGAGAATAACTTTATTTAATTTATAATAATAATAAAATTACATGATATAAATGAAAAATAAAAAAATAAAATACATGAAATAAAATATTATATATTATATAATTATAAAAGTGCGTTAGAAGCAATAATTTCAAACTTTGCCCATTCAAAAATAATAATATTATTATTATTATAAATAAAAAATATATCTATATATAAATTATTTACCGAACATAAAATTTATTCAAATAAGTAATAAAAAAAAATTCTTTTTTTTTTTTTTTTTTTTGAAAATAAGATTTTATTATTTTATTATTACAAAATATTATTATTAAATAACTGGTTTTTGTTGTTTTTTTTTTTTTTTACATGTCATAAAAATGAATTTAAATAATTTTTTTCACAACTTTTATAATTTGCAAGTAATGTTTAAAAATACATAGAAAAAATATTTAGGTCAAAATAAAAATTGATCAAAAAAAAAAAATATAAAATTATCAAAAAAATGACTTTATATTATTATAATAATTATTTGTAATTACTATTAGTTATTAAAAAAAGAAGAAAAGAATAAAAAATATCTTCTTTTATAAATAAATAGTTTACTTTTTCTTTTACACCTTATGATTTTCTTTAAAATATCATATATATTAAAATATATTTAAATATTTTTATATGAAATATATTTTGTAAAGGGTAAATAAGTTTTATATGCATTATATTTGTATTGACCATAAATATATATATATTATATTATATTTTAAGTAAAGAAAATCGATTTGAATTTAATTAAAAATAAGTTAATAAATAAAAAAAATATAAATAATATATATAAATAAATATTATATGGTGTAAAAAAAAATAATAATAATAAATATAAAAAACTTTCATTTAAAAAGCTTTTATAATTTTTTTTTTTTTTGAATCATTTTTTTTAAAAAAAAAAAAAAAAAAGATGCTTGGATATTATAATATTTAAAATAAAATAATTTTTTTTAAAGAAAAATCATTATTATCTTATATATGCTTTCATTTTTTATGATATTTTTTCTTTTTAGTCTTTTTTTTTTTTTTTTTTTTTTTTTTGAGTAAGATTTTATTATTAGTATTAAAAAACGCGTGTTTTTTTTTTTAATATTAAATAATTTACTTTTTGCTTTCACTTTCGATCTTTTCATTCTTACTACTCTTTAATACACCCATAATCTTTTCTGGACCTAAAGAGTTAATGGTATTGCATAAACCTTTACTAAGAATTTCACTATTAACAACACTTTTGAGTTGCTTTATGTTAGAGGTATCAACATTCTTTAAGATATCCTTACGCTTTTGTTCATTACACTTCTTAGAAACTCTACTTTTACCTGCCTTTTTACCACCACGTTTCTTATATTTATTATAATTTGGTTTTGGAGTGATTTCACTTGGCTTTGCACCATTTAAGTTATTAATTTCATTGTGTACCTTCTTTCTTGCGTTCTTTAATTCGCCATCTATTTCTTCGGCTTCTCTTTTTCTGTTTCTCTTTGATGGGGAGGTTGGAGATGCTTCTGAATTGCTTAATTTAGCCTTTTTGGTGGGTGAAGCTAAAACTTCTTTCTTATCAGTTTCTCCAGCACTGAATGGTTGGTTCTTTCCGCGAAGTCTAGTGTTGTATGGCATGATTCTAATTTTAGTTCATTTAAATACAATATTAATATTATCATTAATAATTATTGCTTCTATTTTTTTTAATTATCATCACATTTTATTAAAATTAATTATTGTTATGATTATTATTTTTATAACAATTTATAATTATTAATATAATTTATCATTTTAATTATTATATATATATTTTTTGTACTTTATTATGAATGAAAATTAATCCATAAATGAAAATATTTATGCTTTTTATATAAATTTTAAATATAACTTTTTGATTTAAATATTCTAGTTATTTTACTAATTAATATTTCTATTATTTCAAATATTGGAAGAAAACCAGCTTATATTGAATATTTTTTTTTATATATTACTTCTTTATATTATATTTTTTAATATATTACACTTTCATATTTTATTCTATCTTTTTTTTTTTTTTTTTTTTTTTTTTAACATTTAATTTTGTAATATTTCTTTCCATATTTATTTATTATTTTTACTATCCATACTATCTAATTCAGTAAAGAACGAATTTTATCTTCTATCTTAATTAAATTCTCTTATTAACAACTATATTACTTGCTTTTTTATATATGTTTAATATATTATATACATAAAATTTATTTGTTATATAAAATTTTTATATATATAATCTTTACCTAATATAAGTCTTAAAAAGAAATATAAATAAGAAATAATTTAATTACTACTTTTTTTTAAAAAAAGAAGACTTAAATATAAATTAAATGAGATAAAAATTTATATAAAAAAAAATTACAATAAAATAATTTTTAAATCTTTTATAATAAGAAAAAAAAAATTGAGCTTTATTTCAGTGCAATGAAAAATATATACATTTATTCAATCATAATTAATTAACTATAATTAACTATAAATTTTAAATTATTTTATCTATTTATTAATAATTATAATTGTATTATTTCTACTAATTAAATAAAAAAATAAAAAATAAAAAAAAAAGGTTTAAATGAAAATTAAAAATTGATATTAAAAGGTAAATAATATTTATTTCTTTATATATATATATATATATTTAATCTCTAAAGTTTAATTTAATTTTGAATATTTAATTATTTTATCAAATAATAATTCTATTATCGTTATAAATTTACAAAAATAAGAAAAATTATTTCCTTTTTAATTTATAAATTGAAATTACTACAAATTATTTTTTTTTTTTTTTTTATCATATAAATTTTTATCTCATTTAATTTATACTACAAAATATAATATATATTATTATAAATGATAAAATATTTAAATAAAAAAAATAATAATAATCATATTATATTTTTTATCTATCTAATTATGATATTATTATTATAATTTAATATATATAAATAATTTATATTTTATTGAAATAAATTTATTGTTAAAAGAAAAATTAATTATATGATATTGATAATTATTTTAAATTTATTTATAATATGTTTTAAATAATAAAAAGAGAATTATTAAATTTCTATAATATATTATATATATTATGTTTTCTTTTTTTTTTAAATTTATTGTAATTAATATCTTAATTATCTATTGTATTATACATCTATTATAATAAATACCTTTATAAAATATTTTTTAAAAAATAAAATGAATTTACTAAATGAATTTACTATATTACAATGAAAATAAAAAAAAAACTTTTTACGTACTATGGTTTATCTGAGTTTAAATTAATAAAAAATTGTAATAAATGATAAATTTAAAAATTTTTAAAAACTTTAAATTATATATATTTTTAATTAAGTA
>JACVTC010000071.1:415000-682500 GCA_016946835.1 Neocallimastix lanati (nom. inval.) | reverse complement strand
GTAATAATAATATATATATAATATTCATTTAATATTAACATCAATTTATAATTGGAAAATTATTTACTTACCATATATAATTGATACAATAACGGAATATACTTTATTTATACAATTAATATTATTAAAATTTCGATATATATTAGTTATAAATAAAAAATATTTATATATATGTATTTATATATATTTAATAATTTTTTCTTTTAAAAAATATAAATTCTTACAAAATATATATATACTAAGGAAAAAAGGTTTATTTTGAGTTATATATGTTCCTATATGAATAATAATAATAATAATAATAATAATAATAAAATAATTGTAATAATAATAAAAAAATAAAAATAAAATAAAACTTTTTAGTATTTTTAATTATATTAATATTTAAATATATATATATAAAAAAAAAAAAAAAAAAATACAAATTATTATGTAATATAAATTATTTAATTGCAATGTATTACATACCTAAAGCAGAACAAACACAATTTGCAAAAAGAAAAACATTAATAAAAAAGAAACAGTTAATTAATCCCCCGACAGTAAATTTCATATCAGCATAAATAAGTGTTATTGGTACAAAAATAATAGAATCTCCAAAATATTTAGTAAGTGGAGTTATAAAGGTAAAAAGGGAAGCAATAGTAAAAGCTAAAGAAGCTTTAAAATTATTTCTAAATCTTCTTGATTTTAAATATTTTATTAATGCATCTTTTGAAAATTTGATATTAAATGGTGTCATTTTATTTCCAGGTATAGTGGCCGGAATAGGATAACCATTGGGATTATCATATACAAAAGTGGAAAGATCTCTTTCTTCATTTTGGTCTAATGGTGTAATATTTGAAGGTGATAACTGGGAAAATGGGTCAAATGCTTTAAATTCATAATTATATTCAGAAAAAGCTCTATTCAACTGTACTCGAAATTTCATTTTTCTATTACTAACTTCTTTTTTTTTTTTTTTTGGATTTTGATTTTAAGAAATAAAAAATTTATTTAATTTTATTAAATATAATAATAGTTTATTTTGTAATTTTTTATAAAATTTACTATTTTATGGTTTATTCTATTATAATAATTTTTTTAAAAAAATTTCTATTCTGTTTAATTTTATTTAATAATTATTGTTATTGTATAAGATAGTAATTAAAAGAAATAAATGTTTTATTGTTATATTATATTTTATTATTATTATCCTTTTCCATAATTTCTTTAAATAGTTTTTAATATATATATTAATTTAACTTTTATAATTTTAAACAAAATTGATTATATAATTAGCTTATGTTTAATAATGAATATTTAAAATAAAAGAAAGCATTAAAAAAATAAATAAATAAATAAAATAACTATTTTTATTACTTATATTTCAAATATTCTCGGGGTATATGTGAATATTATTAATTAAATTTAAATACATATAATATTTTATTAAACATATTTTTGTATAATTAATAATTACTATATGGAAATATTTTTTATTTTACTTTATATCTCGTTTATATAAAGCTTATAATGTTATTACAAAATATAGAGAAAAATATTATTTATATATTAATAATAATAATCATATAAAATAATTTAATAATATATTTTATAAAAATTATAAGATTGAAATGTTAATTAATTAATTATTTAATTAAATTTCAATTCAATCAATTTTTTTTCTTTTTTTTTTTTTTTTTTTTTTTTTTTTTTTTTTTTTTTTTTATTATTATTAAAATAATAATAATAATATAACAGAAAATATTTTCCTTGTTTATTATATAGTTTATTTTATTATTATTATTAAATATTTATTTATATTTAACAAATAAAAAAATGGAAAAAAAAATAAAATAACAAAAGTAGTGTACCAAGTTGTATTTTTAATTTTTCTTCAATAATAGCTGATGTGCTAGAAAATTATTAATAACATTATTAAACTTTTTTAATATTTCTATTTTTAATTTGATTATCATATCATATATATGAAAATAAAAAAAATAAAAATAAAAATAAAAAAAAAAAATATATATATATATATATATATATATTGATTAAAAAATAAAAATGATAAAAAAAAAAATGAAAAAAAAATATTGGAAGAACTTTAATATTCTATTTCTTTTATATATTAGAAATTTTTTTTTCTAAAAAAAATTTTAATTTTAATAGATTAAATAAAATATTTTAATGATCAATATTAGAAAAAATTTTCAAATTGATATTTTAAAATGTATACAAATGTATACAATATAGAGTCAAAATTTTGTAATTCAGTAATTTCTGTATTTTATATATTAATTATAATTTTGGTATTTTTTTTTTTATTTCCGGAATGTACAGCCTTTGGTTTCAGCCCCCCTCCCTCGGGGGCAGTAGGAATATTGAGGTATTCACACACTTCCATATAGGCAAATATTGTCCTTTCTGGACAACCTTACTGGGTGTTCAGCATTAGCGTTCTTACATGCATATTATTGCTGAGAATTTTTCTAGTACCTTTTCTTGAAGTGCTTATCCATTTATTAACTTCCCTTTGATGTGAGTTAAGTGAGACCAATATAACCTAACACATGGAGATTTGTAAAAGCTCCCTTGGCAAAATGCATAAACGTCAGAAAGATTGTAATTTAGTAGAATATATATATATCACAAATAGAATATATATCAGCATGGACACATAAAATCATGTACCCAAATGATAGTAATTCCCTCGTAAATGTATTAAATTCGAGTGCTCGCAAAACCCTCTCAGGCCCACCGTTAGTACAGTATCTTTTCTATATTACCAAAGAGATTTAGAATAATAATATATATACAGGGATATACTTACCTTTAACCCTTAAAATGGTCATAGGGCGAGATCGAACTAGGAGATTTATGTATGCTAGCCCACGGACTAACGACCAGCATAGAACATGGTTCAATTTGTGTTTAATAAATCAACAAGTTATTACAAATGTATATACATATAATAAATAATATTACAATTTTAATAAATCTATAACAAATTATCATCTTTTATTTTATATTATTGTTTGTTTAATAGTAATATAACAAAATTTTTTAATATGTTTAATAAAAAAAAAAAATTAAATAATATCTAATTAATATTATTAGATATTAATTATAATATTATGGTACAATAATATTATAATTGCTACTATTATAGAACAAATATAACAAATTTAATTACTTTTAAAAACTTCTATAGATTTTAATATACAAATAAAATTTTATTACTAAAATTTTACATTTTTATTATTAATGTTTATCATTAAATTTGTTTTATTTTTGCAAATTTATTTGTTATTTTGTAATTTATTGAAATTTAGATGTAATGAAATAAACCTTTTTTTTTTTTTTTATTTATAAAATAATATAAGGTTCTTTTTTATATATATATATCATGCTACAATTACATATAATTATTTATACACATTTTACACAAATTATATAAATGTAGTGAAACAACATTTCTAATCCATAAATTTATAAAATACTTTATTAATACAATATTATAAAAAATAATTAATCATAATAAAATAATATTAAACTTTATTGATATGCTGGACTTTTATGTGCTATTCTTTTTACTTTGTATAATTATATCATTTTCTATTAATATTAATATTTTTTATCCTAGAAATTAACTAAGACAACCTCCGTTTTATAATTACATGAAGGACCTTTATTATTATAATATAATATATAATAACTATTAATTATAATAAAATTATTAAAGCTATATATATTAAATTTTTATTATAAAATATATAAAATAAAATAACTATTTTAATATATTATAGAATATATATTAATATAATAATTCAAAAAAGAAATTATTTTAAAAATTTTATTAAGAAAAGATATAAATTTAATATTTAACAATTACTATTAAATATACAAATATGTTATTACACATATTAGTTTTATATCATTATTTTCATGTTACACATACAAATTTTTTAATAGTTAGTTATTGAGGGAAGAAAGAATTTAAAAATATTATTATTAAATCATTTTGTTTTTATATGATTTAAAATATTTATTCAATAGGTTTACTAACTAAATAAATAAATAAAAATAAATAAATAAATAAATAAATAAATAAATAAATTAAATTTTGTGTTAAATTTTAAATTTTTAAGTTTTGTTATATTTTAGAGTTTAATAATAATAATGATATTAATAATTAGATTTATAGAACTTGTTATTTAAATAATTCAATAATCTAATAGATTATTATATTAAATCATATTTTTGTTAAGTCCTTTCCCATTATTATTATTATTAGTAATAACATTAATAGTAGTTTAATAATAATATTATTAATAGTTTGATTAATAGAATAGAATGTATTATTTAAATAATTCAATAATCTAATATATTATTATATAAAATCAATTTTTATTAAGTCCTATTCCATTATTATTACTATTATTATTATTATTATTAACAATAACATTAGTAATAATAATGGAAGGTGATTCAATAATAATAATTATTTCAGGAGTATTAGTATTATTCATCTTTCACTGAAAATATACAAAAAGAACTTCTTTTTAACACCATAAAAATATGACGATCTAATTGAGCTACACCATAAATTAATTCTTCTTTTTGATCTTCTTTTGTCATTTCATGGGAATCTTGATTTGAAACGTCAATAAGATACTGAGAAGCGGAATTTCTTTTAGCTTCTTCATCTGAAGGTTGACCATAAATATAAACAAGCTTTGATGTTTCTACTATTAAAGCATATTCAAAATCATTAGATATATATGCAAATTTTTTATTACGTTTACTAGCTTCCACAAAACCAAATGCATTAAATACTGCACAATGATTCATTTTAAGATGACTTTCTAGTTTTAATATGACACCATCAACATCTTGCTTCAAACATAAATAGTTAACAATAGAAGGCTCTTGGGATTCATTTGGATTAAGGACATAATTATCATCATCAGACATAAAATATGGAGTATCTAATGTCGGAAAACTAGTACAAAGCCATTCAAAACCAGAACCTTGATTTATATCTGTAATTTTTCCTGATTTAGTTACTCTAACAAAATTAATAGGTGATTTTTCCATATCACATTCTTCTGTTTGTTGAATACTATTTATATTTTGATAAGGACTTTGACCTTGATCTTCCTTTCCAGTAAACATAAGTAAACGTTCTTTTATATTAGCTAATTCTGATGGATCCACTGTTTCTAGTACATTATCATCATCTTTAAACATTTGAACCCAATTGATTTGATTTTTCTTTTCAAAATGAAGAGTAATTATACTACCATTTTTTGATTTATTTGCTTCAATAGTCCATATACATTCCTCAGGAACAACTTCATCCCATAATTCATCATCAAAAAGTTCAACTATTTCATTATTTTTATCTAACACACTTAACTCAATTTTTTTTTTACTAAATTTGCAATTCACTTTTTTCTTATTTAATTCAAAAATATTAAGATAAAGCGTAATATCGTCCATCTCTTGATACCATTTATATATATTAACATGTTTTGGTTGTTGATTTCGAAGCTGTTCAGATTGTTTTTCTATTATTATTGATTCATCATTCTCTGTTTTCGATGAATCATTATATTTACCTTCATTTTCATTAATTATTGATATATATTCATGGAAAGCATCATTTTCACTGATTATTACATAATTTCCTTCACTAATTATCTTACTATCACTTTCAATAATATAATCTTCTATAGAACCATAAATTGGTGAATTATTACATTTTGAAGCTGATAATAATTTAAGATCTACAAAACCCTCTTCATTTGAAAGGTTATTAATTGGTATTTCACATAAAGAAACGTAAAATTCTATCTTATTTTTTTTATTCATTTTACTTATTTCTGGTGGTGTCGGATTATTAGCATTAGAATTATAAGTATATCCTAACAATAATATATTTTTTTTGTCTTCTGTTAATTTAGCATACATTAAATTAACCGGATAAATATTTTTCTCATAATAATTATTTTGTTCTAAAAGTTTCTTTTTAGAAATAACCTTTAAAACATTAACCATTTTATCTTTATCTGAAAAATTTAAAACATAAATATTACCATTAAAGGCTCCATCAGATAAAATCATAAAATTTTCATTTACAAACACCAAAGTTGGAAATTCATTTTTATTTTCATCTGATGGTTCATCAATTTTAAATAAATTATAATATGTTGCTTCAAAAGTTGTCTTATTTTTTTTTTAATTTCAATTTTTATATATAATAAAATAATAATAATAATAATAATAATAATAATAATATTTTAAAAAATTTTATTTAATCCAAAAAATTAATAAAAAATATTTTTTAATAATAATATTTTTTAAGAAATATATATATATAATAATTTAAAAGATTTTTAAATAGTAAATTTAATAATTACATCATCTATCAATATATAAATTAAAGAATATGATTCATCAATATAAAAAAAGCCATAAGAATACCAAGGATTTTTAAACACAAAATTTAATCTATTTCTTGCCTCAATAATTTTAAATGGAGTATGTGAATATGTCTTAACACAATTAACATCTACTTTTGATGGTAAATTGTGATGAATGATTTTTATATCAGTGTTTAAATTTAATTTATACCCTTCAAAATTAACATTATATAAATTTCTGTTTACATTGATTTGACGATTAATAGGAATATTTTTCATTATCTTACTTATTATAATAATAATTATAAAAAAATACTTAATTCCAAAAAAAAAAAAAAAAAAAAAAAAAAAAAAAAAAAAAAAAAAAAAAAAAAAAATATTTAAATTTAAATTTATTATTTATAGTTTCATTTATATTATTCATTTATATTATTCATTTATTCATTTATATTATTATTCATTTATTAATTAATTTATTTATTTATTTATTTATTTTGTTTGTTTACTTATTTATTTATTTAATATTTATCTATTATACAATATACTATTAATAAAAAAATATTTTAATATATATGAATTATGGTATTGAAAATAAATATATATAAAATTATGTAAATTATAATTTAATAAATTATATATGATATATAATATTTTATATTTATTTATATATTTAATATTGGTATATGGACTAAGGATTAATAAATCTTATTTAATTATTTTTTTAAAGATTATATTTTAATACAAATTTATTGATTATAATTAAATATTTTTTTAATGATTGATGGATCTTTTATATAACTGTCTAAAATATTTATATATATTTATTCAAACGAAAAAAGTAAATTAATTAATAATCAATTATATTAATTTTATTTATTGCTATAAATAAAAATAATAATAATTCGATAGAATTTAATAACTTACTGACTAAATTTATTAATAGCAGTATTTCCTATTACATAATAATAAAATATAATAATTAGATATTTATACCACTGATTATAATTTATAAAAACTTCATTTTTTAATTATTACTATATTACTATTATATATACAATTTTGGATAATTTTTTTATATTATAAAATTATTACTTCTACTTGATGAACTAGTATTTAAAAATCTAATATATTTTCATATATAACAAGAGAATTTTAATTTCTTAATATTATTATTAATAAAATTATATTCAATATAATATTATATATAATTCACATATTAGATTTTTAACATACGGAGATTCATTATCATCGTCATATTCAAAGAAGTTTGTTTCTACTGCAGAATCAGCTGTTGGTATAAATATTTTATTCACGAACTTTAAATTATATTCACTATTAATGAAAAAATAAATTATAAGCATAAAAGTACATTATATATATATATATATAATATATCTTATTTGTAAATATTAGCATTAAATAACCAACATACTTATAAACTTGTTCTGTTATAACTTGCTTATCTTTTATTAAGCCTAAAAAACTATGAACTGTAATGAACATCTGAAGAAAAATAAATTATTTTAAAAAATTTCAATATTAATATATATAATAATCATTATTAATTACTATAAATTACCATTAATGAAAGAAAAGCTATAACAAATATAACATATTGCCAATTATTACTATCCATTAAATATAAAATTCCAAAATGTGCTGGTGAAAAAAAGCTATTATTTATTCAATGAATTAATTATAATTAGATATTAACAAAAAAAAAAAAAAAGTAAATATTAACATTATACAAATATATATATAATATATTTACCAAAATAAATTTAAAGAAAATATTGGAGGATCCCAAGCTGTTAAAACAAAAATATGTGGAGCATTTGGATTATCTTTTTTATTTGGTATTATGAATAATGAGTTAAACCATGAACTATAATTATAATTTTTGTAATATATAATTAATTAATATATATAATAATTATAATATTTATTATTATATTGATAATTCATACAGTAAACTTTTTTGTTCCTGAATTTCAATATCACCATCATCATCTGTTTCTGAAACAAATTTTATATGTGAACCTGTAGGCGGAAACTTCATTATTAAAATATTATTCATTATATAAAGTAGTTTTAGAATTATTCTCTTAAAAAATATATATTCTTAATAATTAATATATTTGATTTATAATAATTTACTTTTTCATCTGCATTTCTTATCTGATATTGCTTTTTACGAGTAAAAAGATATAAAGTATTAAATATACAAATAAAAAATAACGTAAACTGTAATAATTCAAATGAAGAATAGCCTGGACTCAATCTAATATCATCTCCCCATTCATCTTTACTGTTAATTTTTATTAAAATGTATAAGAAATTTAATGAAATTCCAAAAGGAATGCTAAATATTTTTTGTAATTTATCCCAATTTAAGGCTAAAAATAAATAATTAAAGTATTATTTTTTTAATAAATAATTCTCATTAATATATTTATTAATATATAATAAAATTATTTTTCTATCTATATATATTATAATAAATGAATAATATAAAATTAAATATTTATATAAAATAGATTATACCTTCATATTCTTCTTCTATTTGCATAAACCAATCTTGTGGTGAATTATAAAGATTTGACCATACTGAACGTTTTCTTATTAATTTTTTTCTCGATTTTGAATTACTTTTATTACTTTCTTCAACAATACTCATTTTGTTTCAACCAAAAAATAATAATTTATTTTTCCACTTTTTTACGTTTCTTAATTTAATTATTTATTATTATTTTTTAAATTAATATAGTTCTTTTCACTTTTTTAAAAAAAGCATATATATAATTGAAAATAAAAAATTATACAAACTTTTATTTTTAAAAAAACAAAAAATATTATTTAATAAAAAAAAAAAAAAAAAAAAGTTACTACTTTACTTAAATTTTTTAATTAATTATATAGAATAAATTTTAAATAAAAAAATTTTAATAAAAGATTTAAAAAATATTTTGAACAAACAATAAATTAAATGTTAAAGGTTAGATTTGATTGATTAGGACTAAAAAATTAAGATTGATCAATGTTAAATTTTAAAACTTTCTAAAAAATAATAAATTTTAATATAATATTACAAAAATATTAATTATATTTAATAAAATCTAACTAATTTAATAATAATAGAATTATTGAATATATGAAAAATAAAATAAAAAAAAAATTGAAAATTGAATGTATAAAAAATAAAAATATATAAATATAATAAAAAAAAATTGTTTTTAAATAATAAAAGTGTTTATTTTAAAATTGTTTTATTCACAATAAGATTCTAAGTTTGTCCTTATTTTACAATGATATTTTATTATATTTGAATCAAATTAATGTACTTATATATGAAATTACATAATATAGTATTAATACTTATTTTAATTATCTATCTTTTTTAAAACATATTTAATTTTCAATTTTCTCTAAAATTTTATTATTTAAAATATTTAATTATTTAATGAAAGATTTAGAATAGAAAGCTTTTATAAATAGCAATATTAAAGCAATTTTAGTTTTATAATTGAAACGAAACTTTTATTAATGTATACATTTATTTATGTATAATAAAAAAGATTTAAAAAAAATTCTTTAAAAACTCTAATTATTAATAAAAGATTTAATATTAAAAAAATTTTTTTTTTATCATTAACGAATTATTAAAAAGTAATATAATTATATATTAAATACCTTTTTTTTTTTTTTGACATTACAATTATTTTATTTTGAATTATTAAATTATTTTACAATTATGGATTAAAGTAATAAAAATATTAACATAAATATATTATTTTATTTTAACTACTATATAATGTATTGCTTATTATAATTTGAAAAACATTTCAAAATAGAAATGATATTCTATAATTTAAAAACTATATTGTTCCATATTTAAATTTATATATATATATATATATATATATAAAAACTCAGATTATTTAACAAATTTATTTGAAAATATATTTACATTTATATCAATAATATATATATATATACATACATACTTTTTTTCTTTTTCTTGAAGAAAGGAAATCTATATAATCAATATCTAATTATATTTAATAATTTACTTTATATAAAACCATTTATTTAAATTAAAACTATCAAATGATTTAGAGAAAAAAAAAAAGATAATACTTAAATTTATTCAATCCTATAGAATATTATAATAAATGCATTTATGATATTGAATAATTAATTTAATGGTAATACAATAAAAGAAAATATTTGAAAATTGAAATAAAATTTTGTGATTTATAGAATATATTCAAAGAAAAATGCAAAGTCAAGTTAATGTAAATTTATCCAATTTGTATTTTTTTTTATTTAAATTTTTTTATAAAAATAAAATTATTATATAATTTGTTCAATTTTTAATATATAATTATATATATATTGTAAAAATTTAGACTTTATTACAATTACCTTTTCATCATTTAAAGGTAGCAGATTTAAAAGACATTCTTAAAACATTAGGATTGAAAAGAAGTGGTAATAAAGAAACCTTGATTGATAATTTAAAATTATATTTAAGAAAAATTGGTCAATCAAGTGATATTAATAGTTTAACGGAAGTTGCTGGATTACTCGATCGATGTCTACCTAGGAAATCATCGTAAATATTTTGTTATATATATTTGCATTGTATTCCTTTTATTATTATTGGTCTTATATATTTATCAACTAAATAATATCAATTCAAAAAATTTTTAATGTAATAATAGTATAAGTCATAGTTTTGGTAATAATAAAAATAATAAAAATTCAAATATAAATGAGCTAAATTTTTCCAAGGAAAGTAAAATTCCTGATGAAAAAAGATTTAAAGAAGTTAATTTTGTTATAACACCTTTTGTGAAACCTATTGATACTATATATTGCGATATTGTACCTTATTGTTGTGAGTTAATTATATATTAATGAAACGAATGCTTTTTTAATAAAGTTCATATATTAAATATTTTTAAAATTATTATTATTATTATTATTATTATTATTATTATTATTATTTTTGATAATTTATATTAACTTAATTAATATAAAGTAAGTTTAAAATTTTCATTAACCGAAGAACAAACGAATTTATTTCATCAGTAATATAGATTTTATTTTATTTTTTTATAATACGTATATTTTTGATATTAAAAATAAATATTAATATATATATATATATATATAAAATTTTTTTTTTCCTCATAATATAAAGTAATAGTAATAAATATAAAATTCTTTTGTATTGTGCTACTCAAATAAGTGCTAAAGATTCATTTCAAAAAAGAAAAGATTGTCCTATTCAATATCCATGTAACCCTGTACTTAAAGTTAATGATGTTGATGTTTCAGGAATGGAAGTATGCATTTTTTATTAAAAATTATTTTTAATATAATATTAAAGTTATTTTTGCTGTTGATAATGAAAAGTCAAATATGTATATATATATTATATTTAATATATAAGGACAATATAAGAAAAAATAATAAGTCTTGGACAACGAAACCGGTGGATATTACAACATATTGCAAGAAAAAATCTAATATGATTAACGAAATAAGATTTATGTCAACATTTATATCTTCAAAGGTATTAATATTTTTTTTTTTTTATAATATTGAATTATATAAATAGTTTATCAACATTTTAATTAATAATAGTTATAAATGAAAGTGATTATTAAAATAATAATAATAATAATAATAATAATAATAATAATAATAATAATAATAATAATAATAATAAAACTTTTTAATATATGTAATTAATTAAATTATTTCTAATATTATTATTTTTTAATAGTGGAAAGAGTTTGTAGTAAAAATTATTATATGTGAGTATCTCTCACTTCAAGAAGCTGTTAATAATATTAAAAAACATTTTGTATCAAAAGAAGATTTATTAAGACAAAGTAAGAATTTATTATTATATATTGAATAATTTTATTAAAATAAAAAAGTTTTCAATTTATTTTTTCAATTTTTTTTTATTAAATATTATAATTTATTATTGTAAAAATTGAAATTATGAAAGGGTTAGAATTAAAGAAATCAAGTGATGATGAAATCGAAACAACAAGTTCAATTGTTTCACTAAGGTGTCCTGTATGTTAATAATAATAATAATAATAATAATAATAATAATTGTAATAATAATGAATATAATAAATAATAAATAATAAAATAAAAATAATAATAATATAATAATAATAATAATAATAATATAATAATAATAATATAATAATAATAATGATTATAACAATTAATAATAAAATAGTAAAAATAAATACTCTTACTAATAATAATTATATAATAATAGTGATAATAATAATAAAATAATTATAAAAATAGTTATAATTATAACATATTAATATTAATACATATATTAATATAATTAGTTAAATAATAAAATAATAATAAGTGGTTATAATAAAAACAATACAATTATAAATAATAATAATAATAATAATAATAATAATAATAAAATGAATAAGTAATAATTATAATGTTAAATAATAAAAATAAATTAAAAAAAAAAAAAAAAAAAAAAAAAAGAATAAATACTTATTATTTATTTTTTTTTTATTAATAATTTTGATATAGATATCGAAAACAAGAATAAAAACCCCATGTAGATTTAAAGAATGTACTCATGTACAATGTTTTGATGTTAGTTCATATTTACAATTAAATGAAAAATCACCAAACTGGAAATGTCCTGTTTGTAATATTAGATATTATTGGAAATCTTTAGTTATTGATGGATATATGCAGAATATTCTTAATAATGTTTCTTCGGATGTAGATTCTGTAACTGTTGAAGTTAATGGAACTTGGCATATTGAAAAATTTCAATCTCATTTAGATAAAAATCTTCATTATGAAAGTGAAGAAGATGAGGAAGAAAACCGATTTTTGGCAAAATTGGAAGCAGGTAAATAAAATGTCATCATAATAAGTTAATATTTAAGTTATACTAATTTAAATTTATTATTAATATTATTATCAATTATTTTTAATATTAAATTATAATTGTTTTTAATTTATTTATTGCTATTATTAATATTATTATTATTATTATTTTAATTTAAATTATATTTATTATATTTATTATATCTATTAATATTTAAACTCAAAAAAAAAAAAAAAAAAAAATGTATATATATAGAAATCAAAGGTGAAAATAGTTCAGTTATAGATTTAACATTAAGTGATGATGAAAATAAAAATTCAAAATCGTCAAATTCAATATCATATACAATATCTTCTTCATTACCTTCATTATCACCACCCTCAAAAATTGAATCACAGACATCTTCAGAGTTGGACCAATTAAATTCACATTCAAGTAGAAAAAGATCATTAGGTGATTTAGTTGCACCTCATAGAAAAAAGGCTAATGGAAAATCAGAAAATTTAAGATTTGAAAATACTGAATCATCTAATCATGACAATAATACAAATATCATGACATCGTCTTCATATTTTAATCCAATTACAAATACAAATGATATAAGTAATTCAAATCCCACTTCATTAAGTTTTTATAATTCCCTGATTAGTACAACTACTGATAATTCAAATTATGGCTTTGATTTATCGACATCTCAGCCATTATTTACTGACATTAATTATTCATTAAGTAAAAGTTCGAAACCAATGAATGTAGATTCAGCAACATCTTTAAATGATGTAGTTGTTATTAGTGAAAGCAATAATTCTAATCAATTAACAACCATAAGAAATAAGAATGCCTTACCTTCGAAATCATTAAATATTCCTGCTAATACTAATACTCTTTTAGATTCTTTAACGCTTCCTGATTCTTCTTTCAATACTTTAGAATCAACTTTATCTGGTTCATCAACATTGCCATCATTGAGTCTTACTTCATTAGATTCTACTACCACTTCTGGTGGTAGTACGACAATTAATTTAGCATTCAATAATAAGAATACAAATTCTCTTGATATTTTTAATTCTAATCTATTATCTGGAAATTTAGGAATCAGTCAAAATTCACTAACGACACCAAGTTCCGTTCCACCTACGACAACAAAATCATCATCAATTACTATACCTATGAGTTCTAGTACAATTACTAGCCCCACCTTAAATATGAATACCTTAAATCCAAATCCTCTCCTTAGTATACAAAATGATTCATATAATTCCCTCTTAAAATCAGTTTTGTTGAATCAATCTTCAAAAGTTTCAGCATCAACCTATTCTCCTTCAATTAATAAATTATCTCTTAAAAGAAAATCACGTTCTTTAACTAATTCACCAAATATGAGTCCTAAACATATTCATACTTCATTATCGGCTCAGTCTTCACCAAATTTAGGTCATACACCAAATAAATTTAAGAATATTTCTCCTAGGCCTCCTAAACCAAAAACTTCGTCATTTGATCTCACTAATTATTATAAAATGCTTTCCTCAATGAATTATTCTAATTCTCTAACCTCAACAACGCCAACTTCTATGAACCTAACAAATCCATCTTTATCCCTAACAAACAGTCTTTTACCATTAAATAATACTACAGATCCTACAACTTTACTTTATTATAATTCCTTAGCTAATAATAATTCACTTTTTAATTCAAATTTATCTCAATTGGCAACCCCACCTTCAATACCAAATTATTTTGATCCTTCATTGCTAGCCAATTTTCAATCAAATCCTTATAGTACTGGATTATTTGGTAATAATTATGCATTATCTATGGCTTCTGCTCTGACCGCGGCATCAACAACACCAGGCTCTAATACTACAATTAAAAAAGTAATGAATTCTGTTAATAAAGAATTACCATTAATTAATGCTAAAACGTCCAATATTACTGCCTTAACAAATACAGGTACAAGTACAAATAAAAATTCAAATACAAATTCAAAAACCACTATGACATCCACAGCAAAAGCATTAGAAAAATTACTAAACGAAGTATCGCAAAGTTCAGATTTAATTACAAATCCAAGTACTCTTATTAAAACTGATAATAAAACTTCTCCTGTTACATCAGTAGATACATTTTCTTTAGATTCAAATAATATTAATAGTAATTTATCAACTGCTCTTTTAAATGGTTCTTTGTTAAATTCTTCATCATCTATAGGGAATCCTTCAGCAACAAATTTATTAAATTCATTGAATTCAAAAACAACTTCAACTACAGATGTATCGACCCTTGCATTATTAAATTCATTAAACACAGGAACTACGGCATTAAACCCAAATTTACCATCAACTATCCCAATTACTTTAAATGAAATATCTACTTCTACTTCAACTTCTACTTCAGTTTCAACATCTCTAGCAGATGCTTTAGTAACCACTTCAACTTTAATGTCATCATCTGAAAAAGATGCAACTAATTTATCTAATTTAAAAATGTTACAAGCCTCCATAAATCCATTATTGGGATTAAATTATAATAATCTAATACAAACTAATAATAATTTAGCTACAACAGTTAATCCATTATTAAATTCATTAGTTTCTAGTTCAGGTATAACTAGTATTACCAATACCAATTCTATTTCCTCTACTACTAACAATAGTAATAAAAGTAAAAACGATAACTAATAAAATATGATAATTAATAAAGATGATTATTAATAATAATTATCGTAAACATACCTTATCTACCTACCAATTTTTCTGTTTTTCTATTTTTTAATTTTTTAATTTTTTAATTTTTTTTTTTTTTTTTTTTTTTTTTTTTTTTTTTTTTTTTTTTTTTTTTTTTTTTTTTTTCTTTTCATTTCTTATCTTAGCCAATATTTCATATATATATAATTTAATTTTAATTTTTTTATATTAAAAAAGTAGAAAAAAAAAAAAAGTAAAGAATTTATATATATTTATTTATTTATTAAAATAAACTTATAAAACTAAATTAATATATTATTATTATTATTGTATTATTATTTTATTATTATTTTATTTTATTTTATTTTATTATATTATCTTTTCTTTTTTTTTTTTTTTTTGTATAATTTTTGTTTATTTCATTTTAGAGTTATAAATTAAAATAAACCAAACAACTCTTATAAAAAAATTAATATAAAAAAATACAATAATACTATGCAATATAATAAAACTATTTATTAATAAAACAAAATCTAGTAATTCACAATTATCTTTTGTAAATTTTATATATTTGAATCATTAATTTTTTATTTAAATAATAATTCATATATATTTATTACAATATAATGAACAGGATATACTAATTATGTAGTTATATAATTTCAAAAATCATTATTTTTCATTTTAATAAATACAACATAAATTATATTTTTGTATAAAATAATTTTTATGAAAATTTTAAAATTTAAAACTTTAATTTATTTAATAACAATTATTTTTCAGTTCTATTTATTATTCTTTAATAATGTATTTGGTATAAATATTGTTTTATATGTTTTCATATTATATATATATATATATAATAGTAATAATAGAAGGGATTATTTTGAAAGTGGTAGATAAGGATATACAATGATTTATTAAAAAAGGTAATTCTGACTGTTGTATTATAATAATACAAATAATAATGATAAATTAAAAATATATGTAGATTTAATTTTTGCTGGGGATAACAATAGCAGAAAATCAACATCCGGATATGTTGTCTTTATAGGAATGGACCTACAAGTTGGTGTTCAAAGTTAACCTGAATATTTTTATTACGTTGCATCAATATTAAATAGGTAGAATTTTCATTCTTACTAGCAGCCTTACTTAACAGAAAAATAATAATATAATGGGCCTTGCATTTATTGCAAGAAATAAATAGACTTCCAATAGCTTGCTTGTAAATTCTGGGAGTAGTCTGAGTACTTCTTTTTCATTTGAAATAGTATTTGTAGTAAGTCTTAAATTATTAATATTAAATTTTCGTAATATGCCGTTTAGGAATCTTTTTTGATGAATAATGTACCTATCAATAGATTTTGTAATTTTAATATCTCTAATAAAATCAGTTGTTTTAAATTATTTAACTTATATTTACCTTGGAGTGAGTTCTTTACCTTCGATATTTTCGTATTAGTTCTGGTAATTAAGATATCGATAACATATACATCTAGAAAATAAATTATATTATTATAGTTATTTTTCTTCACATGCAAGCAAGATTCACTAATTAATATAATAAAGTTTGATCCTATTAGTGGTATACTTTATTTGTTATTCCACATTCGATTGCCTCAGACCATATAATGCTTTATTTAATTTGAGTATACCTTTTTTGTACATTTTATGATCTTTTGATACATTTTATATATTATATTATTGTTATGAAAATTTAATTTATTATTTTGATTTAAAATTATATTGATTAATATTATTAATATGTTGGTCCGAATTATTTAAATAATTAATATTTTTAAAATTATTTTTATTATAATTAATGTTCCTTCTATTTTCATTAATGAAGTTATTATTAGTATTATTATCATTATAGGTATTATTAATATAATTACTTTTATTGTTCGAATTATTATTATTATTGAAATTATTTATATTATTTATATTATTTATATTATTTATATTATTTATATTATTTATAATATTATTAGTATTAAAATCCTCTGAATGATTATCGATATAAAATTGTAAATATCAGGAAGAGATGAAGGAACAAATATATTAGCAGAATAATCTTCGAAGAACACAAGGGCTTTTGAAAGTTTAATTTTATTATTACTTGAATCATAAGTACGAGAGACAGATGGGCTTGTATCGTATCCAAGAAAAATTCCCGAAAAGGTAAAGTTAGTAAACTTATTCTAAATTGTTTATGAATAAAATAAAAGGCTTGACAACAATGTTTAGAATAATTGTCTTTTTTCTTTTATTACACCTCAAAGGGTACCTTGTTTTGTACAAAATCTTTATAGTTCCTCATAAAGGTAATAATAACAGATTATAATAAACCCCCAAAAAATAACAAACACAAGTACAAACACACAATTAATTTAAATATAATTTTAAAAAGAATTTACTTTATTATAACTCTCTTTTATTAATAATCTCTTAAAATATTATTAACTAAATAAATGTTAATAACAAATACATTATTTTAATTAGTACATATTATTGCTATTAATAATTTATTGATTACTAATGTTAGAATTTTTATATTATTTAAATTATTTAAATTATTTAATTGACTGTTACTATTCTTTTCCCCCTCAACTGAGTAATTCGAAAGAAAAATAGAATTTATATATACTTCTGAAAGGAAGGTAGTATTAATAATTCCAGGAATATTTTCCAAAAATAGACATCTCTAGTTAAAATCATGCTGTTTAAAGATAGATCTAAAATACGATAACCAGTAGAATCCGTGATATAACTAAGAAAAGTTCTAGGTTTAGAATTATTTTCAAATTTATTATTTTCATAAATTGTAAAAACACACTCTGCAATCAGAAACACGTGGGTATGAGATATTAATAGTTTTGTTGAAAAAGACTTCATTTTGGGTTTTTGAATCATTACCTTGATGGGGATTGAGATTGTAAAAACAACTATTAAAAGTTTGGTTGATTTGCTACGATCATACTATTGAGGGTTACCTGAAGTTTGAGTGAATTAATTTAATAGCATTTTTTGAAAGGAACTTTTTGAAATTTTCGTTTGTTTATTAGGTTCCATTATCAGTTTTTAAAGTTTTAATTGTAAATTCAATAGTATTATTCATTAATTAGTGAAAGTTAATAAAAACATTATAAACATCAGATTTTATTTTTTAATGAGGTAGATTCAACATTTTCTACTATAGTTATCCATAAAAGTTAAATAATAATTAAAATCATTATATGATGTTTTTAATTTACTAACTACATCGGAATGTACAAGTTGTAGAGGTTGAGTATTACTATTTTTTTTAAATATAAAATTATTTTCTTCTTATTTTGCTAATTTTAAATAGAGAACAATCCTTCTTGCTGTTGATACAAAATTTTTGAATATCTTTTGTATTGTTGAAATGGCCTAATCGTGTGTGACAAAGTTAATAATCGAAATTGGTAATATTTAAGTTTTATGGGTTTTAAAAAGAGTAGTATATAATGAGAAGATATTTTTTTTTATTGGAATAAATTCTTTGCAATTAGTTTATTATCTTTGAATAATCGAAGTCTATCTTCATTTAAATATTCATTGTAATCAATAATAATTGTGAATTGATAAGATAATGAATTGAGATTGATTTCTTTTGATATTAGGTGCATAGTTAACCTTTGATAAAATAAAATCAAAATCATTAGTATTATCATTATAAGTTCCTACTTCTTTAATTCGTCGTCTGGGTAAGTTATAATTTTATCTTGTATCATCTTGATCTTTGACTTCCTTTGTTTGACTAGTATTCGATATGTCATTGCGAAAAATATTAACGTTAATATTTCTTGAAAATCCTGAGAAAATTTATTTTCGCTAAGAT
The DNA here is from genome assembly GCA_016946835.1 of Neocallimastix lanati (nom. inval.). Lineage (NCBI taxonomy): Eukaryota > Fungi > Neocallimastigomycota > Neocallimastigomycetes > Neocallimastigales > Neocallimastigaceae > Neocallimastix > Neocallimastix lanati (nom. inval.). The sequence continues at coordinate 662,628 of JACVTC010000071.1, read as the reverse complement.
CATCTGATTCTTCTAATTCTTTAATATTTCTAATTCCTTCAACGTTCTTTGATCGATAATTCTTATTTCTTGAGTTATTTTTTGATAAATTGTTACTTTCTTGATATTTTATATTTTCTTTTAGTGGATTCTTATTTCCTTTATTATATTTTCTTCTTGGGTTTAAGAAGCATTCATCTGTAGTGTAACCATGTCTGTGGCAAATATGGCAGCGTTTATTTTTTTTTTGGCTTTTTTCAGAATCATCATTAAATTTATATGATTATTTATAGTTTCGAGTTCTATTGATTGAAAGTTTTTTTGAGGATTCGTTATTATCATCAGTCCTCTATATATCTTTATACATCTTTTTATTTGATCAAAAGTCTTTTATTCAATTAAAAGTGTTAGATGGACTCCAAATTTGATAATTTCTTCAGTTGAAAATAAGATTTCTTGTTTCTTCTTCTAATTTTATTTTTTCCGCATTTTTTAAATTCCTTATCATGAAGGGCGAATAAAATAACTTTATTTATTTATATATAATTTAATATCATCGTTTTCGATTTCTAAAGTTTTAATTTAATATTTAATTTAATATATAATTCTCATGGTCCAAACTACATAAAATGATTTTCAAGTTGTTTTATCATTTCATAAGAGGTATCACAACCTTCAATAAATTTATCAGTATGCTGTTTTTAATAATGGATCGGATAGCATAGTGGTTCTTAAGTTCATTTTCATTCGTTTTTTCAAGATCTATTTTATAGCTTATAAATTCAATGTGGTCTAGAGCAGTTAGGTGGCGCTTAAATGCTTTGTACAATCTTGGGAAATTTTCTATGGTTAATTTAAAGTTCTGATCATTAAATACTGATTTGTTGGAAAGGTAGTAAGCTTTTCTCTTATTAAGTTTCTCATTATTTTTTTGATTTTGGAATATATAATTTTAATTTTTACATTTTTTTTGAATTTATTAAAATCTTAAAATTGTTATTTACGTATTATTAACTTTCATAATTATTGTTTTGTAATGCTATTTACTTCTTTAAAATTTCCTGATTTTTTTAATTATCATATTGGAATTTGAAAATTTTGGAATTTAATTAATTATAAAAAATTTTAAATTTTAAATTTTAATTTGACTTTTAATTTCAATAATTACAATAATTTTTAAATTTTTAAATATATCTTTAATAGTTAATTTATAACAAGATTGTTATATTTTATTTTAATATTTTTTATTGCTTATAAGTTCGTTAGGTAAATGAGAATCTTAAAGAATGTAATTACTATATCACATTTTCAATATAGATTAATTAATACAAATAATTTACATTTTCATAATGTGGCTTATTATATAATATAGATATTATATTATTATATAAAGTATAATTGTAATGTTGCTAATTGCTAATACATAACAAATTTATATATAGTATTATTATAGGGGATTATGTATTTCACAATATGGCTTATAAATATTAATAAAATAACGCCATACATTTTTAAGATATTCTATACAATCATAAATATATAAATAATAATATATTTTTTTTACAATTGAAAATAAATTATATATAAAAAAAAGAATATTTATTATTTATTTAATTATTTATTTAATTATTATTTATTTATATATAATTGTAAAAAAACAAGCCACATTCAAGAATACGCCATATTGTGAAATTGATGATTTAGAAATAGATTCATTATTGTATAATAAAACTAATATTAAATATATTTAAATTATTTATTTATTTTTTATTAATTAATAGTATTAAACTTTAATTTATAACAGTTATAAATAAATAGAAATAAATAAAGATTTAAACTAAGAAATTAATATAAATTTCTCCCAAATGTTATTATTGAACGGAATTTATTTATCATATTTAGGGTTACTGAATATATATATATTTTTTTATAAATATTATAGTTTAAAAAAATTTAATATTTTGAAACATTCTTTGTATTGACCGTAGATAAAAATAAAATTTGTTAATTTTAAAAAAAATTTTTAAAATCTTTACAATTAAAGTTTTATTAAAATAAATAAATAAATAAATAAATAAATAAATAAATAAATAAATAAATAAATAAATAAATAAATAAATAAATAAATAAATAAATAAATAAATAAATAAATAAATAAATAAATAAATAAATAAATAAATAAATAAATAAATAAATAAATAAATAAATAAATAAATAAATAAATAAATAAATAAATAAATAAATAAATAAATAACTTTTACTTGTAAAATAATAATTAATACGAATGTTAATTTTTTAGAAATGGATACAATATAAATATATTATGATTATTATTAAAGATTTGTATATATATTAATATTATTAATATATGTAATTATTTTATAAATACATTTGTATATATATTAATATTATTAATATATTTAATTATCATTTTATAATTGTATAAATTTAATGACGTAATAAGTAAAATTATTTAATATTTAACTAAATAAGAAAAAAAAAATTAAAAAATGAAAGCAAAAGATATTAAAATAATATTATTATAAATATTTATGTAATGTTATTATTCTATATAATTAATAATAATTTAACATTTTTTTTTATGTAAACATTTATATTTAAATTTATATATCTTTATATATATATAAATTACTTAAATGTAATATTCTTATATATAATTTAATTAATTAATTAATAATGTATATATATAAGAACTTTTTTTTTTTTTTTTTTTGAAAATGATAAATTACTGGAAATATAATTTTGTATACTAATGTTATTAAATTTAGCTTGTATGTTTTATTTATTTATACTTATTTATATTTCATTAATATTAATATTATACGTAAATTACCAATTATAATGTACTTTGAAATATATATTATTGAATCTTTTATTTATTTATTATTATTTGTTTTTCAGTTTGGAAAGATAAATCATAGTTTTATAATAGTCTAAATTATTATTTCCACATATTTATAAAGATGATATTGAATGTAATATTATTACTACTATTAATATTAAAATATTAATATTACAATAATTATTACTTTTGTTAATATTTATAATCCATCTAATAAAAACATTTGTAAGAAATTCATACATATTTTTAAATTAATATTTTATTTATTACTAATTTTAATTTTATTGATTTTTTTATTTCCAATTAATGTAAGTTTAATTATAAAAATATTAATATTAATCTTTTTTTTTTTTTTTTTTTTTTTTTTTTTAATTGGAATATTTAATGAATTAAGAAAGTTTTGTATTAATGAATTAAATATAGTTATTGTTAGAAGTTTATTTTACTTTTGTTCTTTCTTTATTTTATTTTATTTTTTTTTAATCAAAGAAAAATTTAAAAGGATAAAAAAACTTGAATTATGTAATTTTAATTTATAATTTTGAGAAAATTTCATAACATTATATATTTAATAATTAGTATTTATTTTTCAATATTTAATTATAATATAGAATTTTTTTTAGTTTTCTTTAATATAAATATATAATTTATACTAATTTATTAAGCAATAAGATTATTTTTTAATAATTTAATGGAAAATAAAAATATGTGTCATTGTAATTTATATTTGACTTAAATAACAAAACAAAAAAAAAAATGATACAAAAATTGTAATTTTTTTTTTTTATTTAATTGTTTTAATGTATTAGAAAAATTTAATAATTAAATTGGTTAAAATATATAATAAATAAAACATATGTAATATAATGAACTTAAATTTTTTTTTTATAAGATATAATTATTTATATCATTATCATAAGAATTATTATTAAATATTTTAGATATTCACAACATTATTAAAAATTTGAATAATACCATTTGTAATATATGACTATGACTAATAATAAAAATTTGAAATAGAAGAGATATATGTATATATATATTATTTTGAAATATTGAATTATATTTAAAGATTTTAGTCAGAATTAATTAATTAATTATTCAGTTTTTTTAATTAATATAAATTTAAAATTAAATTAAATTGAAATTTATGTAATTAAATAAAATAACTGAAAAGATTAAATGTCAGGTCTTTTAATGCTGAACTTTATGATGTATTTATCTTAATATGAGCTTAATTTATTATTATTTTTTAACCATTATAAAATAATTAATACTTTTTTAATGAAAATATAATTGCTCATATTTCCATTTTAAACAAATATTATTATTATTATTATGAAAGTATTTGTAAATTTAAAATAATTTCTTTTATCAATAAGTTTTGTCATCCGTTTATGTATTATTTTGTATTTTTTTTATATAATTTTTTTTATTTTTAAAACTATCTAATTTATAAAAATTTACATTTTTAATTTAAATGAAAATGAATAATAATTAATAATAATTAATTATTATCCATTCAACTATTAATATTAAATAAATATAATTTTTAAAGTTCAAATGAATACCAAAAATTAGTAATTATAAAATAACTTTATAAAAACTTTAATATATATACTTCTTACAATTTTAATTTAAAAAATTATAAAATTTGATTAAAATTAATTTTTTAAATAAATATAATTTATATCTTTCAATTTCAATCACAATTTCAATTTAATATATGTATATATATTTTATATCTTTTTTTTTTTTTTTTTTTTTTTTTTTTTTTTTTTTTTTAGATGTATAATTAAACATTCGAAAAAACTATAGAAATAATTATAATATATTTTGATATAATGATTTTATTACTTATATTGTAAAATATGAATATTTATAATTTTATTAGTAATTTATGTTGATTATAATAGTAAATATTAAATATTTATACATTAATACATTTTCTAACTTATAATAGTTGATAAAATCTCATACAATATCTATCCTATAATAGTGATTAAAATTTCATACAATCTCTGTCTTATAATAGTGATTAAATTTTTATACATTGTCTATCTTTTAATAGTTGACAAAATTTCAAACTATATAGTATACATTGATTTATATGAAATAGTTTCAATAATAAGATAGATTGTCAATTATGTATATATATATATAAAGTTTATTTATTTATTTTTTTTTTTTAATTAAACTTTTTTTTTTTTTTTTAATAATTAAATATATAATTTTATATTCAATTAATTAATAACTAATAAGAATTATACAATAAATGTAATTGTCAATTTTTTTTTTTTTTTTTGCTTTTTAAATAAATATAAATATATATACATCTATATATATTTTATTTAATTCATTATATATATTAGATTAAAATTTTAGATTAAGATATAACTCAAAAAATAATTATTTCATTTGTAGTTAATATATTCTTTTTTTTTTTAAATGTTTTTTTTTTTAATTATTCCAAATGTATCTCATTATTAATTATTATATTACTTGACTTACAAATAATATTAAAAATTTAAATTAAAAATAAAAACTTTAATTTATATGATTTTTAAAGAACTATATTTTATTGAAATATTGAAATTTAAACATTTTTATTATAAAAGGCTATTAATTATAAATTTTTATCTTTAAATGAACTAATGAATGATTAAATTACTATTACTATATATATGCTTTTTTTCATATATAAGGTTAATCTTTTCCCTTAAGTTTATTAATCAAATAAAACTAATAAAAAATATATATATTGATTATATATATAATATTTAAGAACAAAATATTATATTGACTATAATATAAAGTTAGAAAAAAAAAAAATAGTTATATATATATATATACTTTTTTAAAAATGAAATTTAGCACAGCGAATAAAATTTTATTTTCAAGTTTAGTTGCATCCGCCAATGCATATGATTTGTTAAAAGATTATGCTGGTGATTTAAAGGTTGGTGTTGCTGCTAATTCTATGAGATTTAGTAATAGTAACTATGTTAATGCTATGAAAGCATTCAATATGATGGTTGCTGAAAATGATTGTAAACTCTCAGGTATTCAACAGCAAAAGGGTGTTTACAACTTTAATGGTTGTGATAATCATTACAACAAAGCTAAGGAATTAGGTATGGAATTCCGTGGTCACTGTCTTATTTGGCATTCATATCAACCATCATGGTTTCAAAATGCTGATGCTAATACTTTAAAAAATGCTATTGTTGATCATATTACTAAAACATTACAACATTACGAAGGTAAAATTAAGGTTTGGGATGTTGTTAATGAAGCCATTGATGATAATTCTAATGGTAATGGATGGAATATGCGTAGGTCCTTCCTTTACAATAAGGTTCCAAACTTTGTTGATCTCGCTTTCCAAACAGCCCGTAAGGTTTCACCAAATACTAAACTTTTCTACAATGATTATAATGCTGAAGGTGTATATGCCAAGGCTGAATCTATTTATAACTTTGTAAGCGATTTAAAGAAACGTAATATTCCAATTGATGGTGTTGGTTTACAATATCATGTTGGTGCTAGAGAACAACCATCATACAATAAAATTAATGACTTAATTGGTCGTTACTGTAAATTAGGTCTTGAAGTTCATATTACTGAACTTGATGTTAAACTACAAGGTGACCAAAATGGTCAATCTCAAGCCTTCTCTAATGCTTTAAAGGCTTGTCTTGCTAATTCATGTTGTAAGGCTTTCCTTGTTTGGGGTGTTGGTGATAATGATAGTTGGTTAGGTGCCAATGAACAAGCTCTTTTGTTTAATGGTAACTATCAACCAAAGCCTGTTTACAATACTCTTCTTAATATTTTAAAGACTAGTGCCAGACCAGCTTCATCTTCTGTTAAGACTATTCAAGGTAACTCTAAGTCTAAGACTTTACCTAATAATTCAAAGACTCTTCCAGGAGCTTCCAAAACCCTTCCAAAGACTTCCAAGACTCTTCCAGGAAATTCCAAGACTCTTCCAGGAAATTCCAAGACTCTTCCAGGAAATTCCAAAACCCTTCCAAAGACTTCCAAGACTCTTCCAGGAAATTCCAAGACTCTTCCAGGAAATTCCAAGACTCTTCCAGGAAATTCCAAGACTCTTCCAGGAAATTCCAAGACTCTTCCAGGAAATTCCAAGACTCTTCCAGGAAATTCCAAGACACTCCCAGGAAATTCCAAGACACTCCCAGGAAATTCCAAGACTCTTCCAGGAAATTCCAAGACTCTTCCAGGAAATTCCAAGACTCTTCCAGGAAATTCCAAGACTCTTCCAGGAAATTCCAAGACTCTTCCAGGAAATTCCAAGACTCTTCCAGGAAATTCCAAGACTCTTCCAGGAAATTCCAAGACTCTTCCAGGAAATTCCAAGACACTCCCAGGAAATTCCAAGACACTTCCAAAGACCTCCAAGACTCTTCCAGGAAATTCCAAGACACTCCCAGGAAATTCCAAGACTCTTCCAGGAAATTCCAAGACTCTTCCAGGAAATTCCAAGACTCTTCCAGGAAATTCCAAGACTCTTCCAGGAAATTCCAAGACTCTTCCAGGAAATTCCAAGACTCTTCCAGGAAATTCCAAGACTCTTCCAGGAAATTCCAAGACACTCCCAGGAAATTCCAAGACACTTCCAAAGACCTCCAAGACTCTTCCAGGAAATTCCAAGACACTCCCAGGAAATTCCAAGACACTTCCAAAGACCTCCAAGACTCTTCCAGGAAATTCCAAGACACTCCCAGGAAATTCCAAGACTCTTCCAGGAAATTCCAAGACTCTTCCAGGAAATTCCAAGACTCTTCCAGGAAATTCCAAGACTCTTCCAGGAAATTCCAAGACTCTTCCAGGAAATTCCAAGACTCTTCCAGGAAATTCCAAGACTCTTCCAGGAAATTCCAAGACTCTTCCAGGAAATTCCAAGACTCTTCCAGGAAATTCCAAGACTCTTCCAGGAAATTCCAAGACTCTTCCAGGAAATTCCAAGACTCTTCCAGGAAATTCCAAGACTCTTCCAGGAAATTCCAAGACCCTTCCAGGAAATTCCAAGACACTCCCAGGAAATTCCAAGACACTCCCAGGAGGTTCTAAGACCCTTCCAAAGACCTCCAAGACACTTCCAGGAGGTTCTAAGACCCTTCCAAAGACCTCCAAGACACTTCCAGGAGGTTCCAATTGTAAGCCATCCACTGTTACTGTTACTCAAAGGGTTACTGTTACTGTTACTGTTGAATCACGACCAACTCAAGGTGGTCAGAACCAAAGTGGTGGTAATTGTGCTGCTAAATGGGGTCAATGTGGTGGTAATGGATTTAATGGTCCAACTTGCTGTCAAAGTGGTTCTCAATGCCAATTTGTTAATGAATGGTATTCACAATGTCTTTAAATTAAAATTTGATTAACAATGTAAATAATTATGAATAAACATAATTTTAATACGTTTAATAATTCATTTTTAAAGTAGAAATAATGATAAAATTAATTTATTTTTTATTTTTTATTTAAAAAAGAAAATATAAATTAAAAGTCAATAAATTAATGAATGAATGAATAAAAAAGAATTAATGATAAAATAAATTTATTAAGAAAAAAAATAAAAAAAAGAACGAATGTTAAAAAAAGGAAAAAAAAATTTAATAGCTTATAAGAAAATGGAAAAAAATAAAAATAAAAATAAAAATAAAAATAAAAAATAAAAAAATAAAAATAAAATTAATTAATTAATAAATTTAATATAAAATTTAAATAAAATTTATAATATAAATAATATTAATAAAAAATTTGAATTTATTAATGATTATAAATAAAAATAAAACAAATGTAAATAACCTATATTAATATGAAATAAGTAATATTATTATATTGATTAAATTTATTGTATTTAATTGTGGGATCTAGCTTAATTTTATTATCAAAATAAAATGTATATGTATATTGATTAATTTCACTTTTAAAGAATTTTTTTTTTTTTATTGAAAATTTAAAATTGTTCAGTATTTTTTTCATAACAATTTAAAGTCTCAAGTCCTGAAATTTTCAAAAGAGGAAAATTTAATGATCAATTTACCTTTTTTTTTGTTCTTCCCTAACATCAAAAAAAAAAAGAATAATATAGAATCAATTACTGATTCTGATAGAAGTAACGAAGTATTTAATAAAAAAAATGAAATGGTCTGTTTATCAGGTCCCTTGAGGGTTGATGAAAAGGGAATAACCTATATATCAGGTGTACTAATTACAATTTTCTGTAATTTTGATGATAATCGATAGTTATCCTCCCCAATGAAGTGGACTGTTTTTCCAGGTCCATGGAGGGTTGATGGAAAAGGAATAACCTATATCAGGTGTACTAATTACAGCTTTCTGTGATTCTGATGATAATCAATGGTTATCCTTTCTAAGTGGCTTCTAGTACGAAGAGAGAAATCTGGAATACTGGAAGACTGTAGAAAGTGAACTTGACGTTCTATAATGTCTTAAACTGGATATGTAGTAACATTGGAGTTGTATAATTAATAATATCATGTAGTTTCTACATATTATCATTGTAATGAATCTATTGTATTTTTTACTTTAGCATTATTTTGTACATGTTTTTTTCTATAGTATTATTTATACTCTCATGTAGCTATTGTAAAATGGAAATGTAGGAGATTGATTCACTCCAAAGCTTGTGTTTGAGATATTATTTAACGGATGGGAATCTTTTTATAGTTTTTCACAACTATTATTTCATTAACATTTAAATTTTATATTATATATGATTATTTTACAGAAATTTTTACATAAAACAGGAATTTATAATTGAAAATCATTAATTAAAAACTAGTCAACACAAAAAGAAAGAAAAACAAACAAGTTTTAGCAAACAATATACACGAAAGAGAAGACAACAGCAATAAATTTTTATTTTTTTTTAATTTTTTAATTTTTTACTAATTTTATTTTTTTATTTTTATATTACACTTACCTTTTATTAATACAGATAAGTTTTTTATTTTATTATGTCAACTATACGAAGAGGTCTGCGACTTTATGGTCCTGACCATGATAAATTTGTTTTAATTTTCATTCATGATCTTGAATCTTGGACTGAAAGTAGACTATGGGAATTTTTAAGCAAAAAGATATCAAATTGTAATGAAGTTGTTCATGGAATCGTTAAAAAACACTATATTAATATGGAAAACTACTTCATCCTAAGAGTTAACTATAATAATTGTACTGATTATTTGAAGGTTATTTATTTGATTACTAAGCACTTACCTGTTAAAAGAATAAAATGGAAGATTACTTCAAGGATACGCACATTTAGCAATGTTAATCATAATAGAACCAGGTATTATTCTGAACCCTCAATCCCCATTTCTGAAAGCCTCCTGTATGCTAACCCTTTCTCGAATACTAAATATTTCAACCTCTGTATTAGCTGGAACATAAATGGTTGGAATTCTGAAAAACGTGACGGACTTACCAATTTTAATTCAATCTTTAATCCTATTTGTATTTGTCTTCAAGAAGTCGGTAATAGTTCATTCCTTAACTCCTTTTCTAACTCATATCCATTCCTTAATCATTATAGAACAGTACTGAGACGTGCGGACAAAAAAATCCCTGGTATGAGGGGCCTTTATATAGGTGTGCACTCCTCCTGCCAATTCACTAATGATGATTTTGAATATAGATATATACTCTCAGTAAATATATTCTCTTTTTGGGGTGTCAGATGTTCTTTAGGGAACATTTACATCCCTAGCAAAAAACACAAAGACTCTAGAGAAAAAGCGGAAACTGATTTTGCTAATTGGCTCAAGAACCATCAGAATAACCCTTCGGCTATTGTTGGTGATTTCAACATGACTAAGCAACAACTCAAAGATCTTATTCTTAGAATTTCCCCTCAATGGTTTGTTATGGATATGGTTGGTCATCAATTTACTTGGTCTAATGGTGGAAAGAATTCTTGTATTGATTTTATAATAGTGAACGATAAATTAAGAAATTATCTGAATATTGCTTCTGTATGCTACTCTTTTAATGACATCTCTGACCATTTACCACTTATTCTTTCTTGTAAAAAAATTTCTCCTGATGGTTTTGTTACTCCCCCTCGGGATAAACAAGTTAAGTGGTCTAATCGAATTTGTAGGGATAAACGTGAAGCAATCTTCTCTCATAATAAATTCACATGTTTACTGGATGAATTTGAACATAATGATAATCTAGACTCTAATACAATGGTTAAAAAACTTCTTGACACAGCAAATAAAATAGGCGATGACATTCATGCAAGAGTTCCTACAAATTTACAGGGTTCAGCGTTCCATTGTCCTGCTTATATTAAGAAATTATCACATGAAAAACATTTATTTTATAAAAGGATTAAAAATTTTAAACTTAGTAATGATTTGTCAAATCTTCAAGAATTTTGTGATCTCTCAAAAGAATATAGAGTTCTTTCTGATTATATCATTAGTATTAAAAGAAATATTAGGAATATTAGATTTAAAAATTTGATTCATTCCATCGGCGAATGTTTCTTAAAAAATGATGCCCAGCGTGGTTGGTCTGGACTTAAGAAAATTTCTAAACCTTCTTACTCTCCTTCCCAATCACCTGTATACATTAAAGATAAAGAAGGTAATGTTCTAGTATCCCAAGAAGATCAACTCAATCGTTTTGCAGAACACTATGAAGAACTTGCTTCTGATATAACTGGTCACAGTCTTAATGAAAATTATTGGAAAAGAATACTTAATAATTCTTCTACTCCTCAGGAATCATGGGATATTAATCAACCTATTTCCATGTCAGAAATTCATTCAACTGTTCTTTCAATGAAAAATAACAAAGCACCTGGTCCTGATGGTATACCTACAGAATTTTTTAAAGCATTTTTTAATTCTGAGAGTAGAAATTCTTCTCAGGATGACTCTAATCAAGAGGTTACTTATTCCGATTGTGCAAAGTGTCTGTTATTACTTTTTAATAAAATTTGGGATGGTGACTTTCCTAATGAATGGAACTCTGCTTCTATTGTTTCTATTCCTAAAAAAGGGGATCTTTCAGATTGTAATAATTATCGTGGTATTTCACTCATCAATGTAGGTTTAAAAATTCTATCAAAAATTGTCACTAAAAGAATATCGGACTATGCTTTTTCTAATGGAATAATTAGACCAGAACAGTTTGGTTTTAGAAATAAAGAAGAATGTATTAGTTTATTTGTATCCATTCGTGAAATTTGTCAAAGAAGAAAATTTAAGGATAAATTTACCTTTCTTGCCTTTCTTGACCTTAAAAAAGCTTATGATTCAGTTCCAATTTACAATATACTTACTAAACTAAATTATCTTGGTATTCGTGGTAAATGCCTTCAATTCATTACTAATCTATACCTTACCTCGAAAGCTCGTGCAAACTTTAATGGTAAACTTTCAAAAGAATTTCCAATACACCGTGGTGTTCGCCAAGGGTGTCCTCTCTCACCTATTTTATTCAATATATTTATCAATGATATTTTTGATAAATGTAAAAGTTATGGTGTGATTACTGAAAAGAAAAAGTGTTGTGGTGGATTATTTGCTGATGATATTGTATTATTAGCTCCTACAAAATCTTCACTTAAAAACCTTTTGAATATTGCTCATGATTGGGGTATTAAAAATGAAATGACCTTTGGAATCAATAAATGCGCTACACTAGTTGTTAAACCAAAGAATTTTATACCTTCAAGACATTATGAAAATCCTACTTTTAGACTTGGTATGAACTATATACCAAGCACTAATCAATATACATATCTTGGTATACCTTTTAATGAATCGTTGGATTTAAAACCTATTATTGCTAAGATGAATAGTAAAATTAATTATACAGTTAACTCTTTCTTTAGATTTTTAACCAATAGGAATGTTCCTTTCTACTTTAAAACTCGTATACTAGTTTCTTTTGTCCTTAGTTCAGTTCTTTATTATGCTCCCTTACTTGGTTCAAATAAAAAGAATACTGAAAAAGCTCAAACTGCTTTTAATCGAGGTTTGTATTGGAGTTTCGGGTTTAAAAATAAAACCTCCAATACTTCAATTTACAATATGTCTAAGGAACTTTCTATACCTCCTATAGCTAGTTTTTGTGCTAAGGCGATGATTCGATGCTTTAAAAAGTGGAAAGATTCTTCTTGTATTATTTCTCATTTAGTCAAAAATATACCTACACTTTCTCACTATTCATGGACGAAAAAAGCACGGAGTTTAGCAGTACACAAGCACAATAATAAACTTCCTGGAGAAATAAGGAAGTTTTACTGGGAAAATATTCATTATTCAAGCACTCCTGCGATCAGATCTACAAAATACAAGAAATTTAAATTTGGTTTTAAAAAATTTATTCAACGTCTATCACTTAAATTTTCACAATTTTCTCTTGGATTTTTTTGGATTGGACGAATTAAATGTGGATTCAAATTTGATGTAAAAACGTATGTTAAAAGTAATCTAGTATCAGAAAATTGCCCAACATACTGCCCTTGTTGTGGTGAGAGTAACAGCATTCCTAGTTTTACACACTGGATACTTTTATGTCCTAAATTTGAAGAATTTAGGCAACATTTCATTCCCTTTGTTGATGAAATTTTTATTAATTTTTCTCTTATTGTTCATGAGAAATCATTGAACATTCCTGATGATAAAGAGGAAGATTTTGATGATAATATCAATTTTTACGTGCTGTGTCTCCTTCTTGGCGGAAATGCAGTATTTGAAATCTTAAAGATCGGCTCGGGGGAAAGAAGGCGATATATTAATAATATTTTTCAATCACCTTCGAACGAGTCTTCTTTCCCGATTTCATATTTTGTGGGGCTTGCGGAATTCCTTACTAACGTTATGCCTATTGTGATTGGTGATTTTTACACCATGATCGATTTGTATAGTGTTAGACCTACCGTTGTCAAGAGCGTCGACGTCGTAACAATAAGGCAAAGAAGAAATTCTGATACAGATTCGAATGATAATTTTCATCCACATGGAGTTATCTTCGATGAATGGGAAGAGTTAGAGGCCTTTTCGTCCTCGAATCTTATAACGTAGTTTTTTAATATTAATATAAAAAATAATTTCATGTATTTAAATTTCATGTATTTTTTAAAAAAAATATTATTAAATAAAGTTTATTCCTAGTCTAAAAAAAAAAAAAAAAAAAAAAAAAAAAAAAAAAAGATAGTTATCCTTTCTTGAGTAGGAAGAGAGTAAATTGGAATACTGGAAGACTGTTGAAAGTGAACCTGATGTTTTATATTGTTTTAAACTGGATATGTAGTGACATTGAAGTTGTATAATTAATAATATCATGTAGTTTTTACATATTATCATTATAATGAATCTATTGTTTAGCATTATTTTGTATATGTATTTTTCTATAGTATTATTTAAACTCTCATGTAGCTATAGTAAAATGGAAATGTAGGAGATCGATTCACTCCAAAGCTTGTGTTTAAGATATTTTTTAATGGATGGGAATCTTTTTATTGTCTTTCACTACTAATATTTCTTTTTTTTTTTTTTTTATTTTTTTTAAATCTACTTTTAGCTAATTTATGATTATTCAAAAGAAAACTTTTAACCTTTTTAAGAGCTTTATTAATTGAAAGAATTACAATCATTCAAAAAGATAAAAAGAAATGATTATTCATTTTAACAGTATATATAAGTAGTTTTGTATTAATAACTTTCTAACCCTTGTGAAAAATTATAAATATTATAACAACAATACCGGATAAAATCAATTATTTACAAAATCAAACAATTACAAAATCAAACAATTACAAAATCAAACAATTACAAAATCATTAAGAACAACGATATATTTCAAGCTTTCATATATTCAACACTAACAATTTTTTTTTAATACTATTTAAAGGGAGTTTTCTTTTTCTTTTATTATTTTATTTTTATTTTATTATATATATATTAAAAAAAATAATAAAAATAGATAAATTTTTTTTTTTTTTTTTTTTATTATCATTTTTTATTTTATACTTCTTTTATTTTATTTTTTTAGGCTTTCTTCGAAATAGATAATACTTCTTCAAATACAGCAACTATACCTGTTTTACGGCGAGGCCTTCGAAGATTCAGTATTCAGAATAAAGATTTCATTCTTATCTTTATTCATGATCTTCAATCATAGTCTGTTAGTAAACTGTGAGTATTTCTTAGTAAAAATGTATAAGTCTTTACACTTCATTAAGAATTATATGTCAGAGACAAAAAATTTTTGAAAATAAAGATATTTATCTTGCCTTTATGGACTTTAAAAAAACATATGACTCAGTTCCTATTATTAATGTATTCATCAATTAGGCATCAGATGTATGTGCTATAATTTTTTTTTTTTTTCAGATGTGTACGCAGTATTTTAATATTAATGTAATAAATAAATAAATAAATAAATAAATAAATAAATAAATAAATATAGAAAAAAAAAACAGGAATGAATATTATATATATATATATATATAATATTATATTATTTTAAAGAATATTATATATATATATATATATATATATATAAAAGATTTATTCAATAACAATTTGAAAAAACTTTTATAATAAAAAAAGAAATATAATTATTAAATATAATTATTATTATTATTATTATTATTATTATTATTATTATTATTATTATTATTATTATTATTATTATTATTATTATTATTATTATTATTATTATTTTATATTTATTTTATTAATATTAAAATTAAATATTTAATATTTAATATTAGGTTAAAAAACAAAAAACAAAAAAACAATAAACATTAGATTACATAGTTGTAAATAATTTAACAAAACAAAAAAAAAAGTGCATATTTTAAAAGGTAATGTTAAATAAATACCTTTTTCTTACTTTGCAATAATTACAACTCTTGTATAAATAATGAAATATTTAATATTGTTATTTTATTATTATTACTATTATTTTTCTTTCTTTTTTTTTTTTTTTTAATAAAAAAGAAAAAAATAAAAAAATAAAAATAAATAAATATTAAATATAAATATGTATTAACTTCAATAAAAAAAAAAAAATTCAATTATTTACTAATTTATTATTTTTTTCATATTAATAATTTTTTATATTTTTTTATATTATTTTGATTTATTTATAAAAAAAAAAAAAAAATACAATTAAATATAATTTTTTTTTTTTTCAATTAAAAATATTATAAACATTTATTTAATAAAAATTAGTAATATTAAATTCTCAATTTTTTTTTTTTTTTTTAAAAAAAAAGATACAATTATTTTTCTTTTATTTTTTATTTATAATTTTTTTTTATGTATCTTGTTTATATATTTTTTTTCTAAATATATTTTATTTACTTATGTATTTATAATTTTTTTATATTTTATTATTATTTATTTAATAATAATTTTTTTTCTTATTCTTTTATTTTTATTTTATTTTTATAATTTTTTATTAAATACTTTATTTTATTTTATTTTTTTATAAACATTTATTTATTCTATTTATACTTAATATTCTATTTATTAATTTATATATGTTTCATATTTTTTTTTTTTTTTTTTTTTTTATTTTTTTTTATTTTATTTTATAAAAGATATAAAAAATTTAACAATAAACAAAGATGGTAATTATATCAACTCATAAAAAGTTGATATTTATTATTTGTATTACTCGGATTTTTTATTAAAAAATTAAACATCTTAAAGAATACAAACCAAAAAAAAAAAAAAAAAAAAAAAGTATCATCAAATAGAAAATTTTTAGAGCTATTATTATTTTTAAAACTTTTTCTAATATTTTATTTTTCCTAATTTTTTTTTTTTTTTTTTTTTTTTTTTTTTTTTTTTTTCTAATTTCTAATATATATATAATTTTCTTTTTAAGAGCTATATTACTATTTTGGATGTGAAAGTGCAAGTTTCAATAGAAGATTTTTACGAGCTTGATCAGTTACCTTCTTTTTGAATTCTTCTTCTTCTTGTCTTTCTTGTTCTTCATCTTCTAATCTTGCTTGATAAACACGTACTAATCTTGGAACCATACGTCCATTACGAGAAGGCTCAATTTCTTCACCTAAACATTGAATTGGGAAAATACCATCCATACGTTTCTTTTTAACAATACCATATGCCCAGCCATCTTCAAATACTTGTTTAATTTGTACTATATCACCTTTCCTTAATGGAATTTCATCAGGTAATTGTGGTTTATGATCATAAACAACTTCAAATTGCTTATGTCTACTAATTTTGCCAATGGAATAAGAATGAGATCCACTAGAAATGGTAGAATCTTCAGAAGGTGTTGGGGATATACATTGATCACGTAAAGAATCTGAATCTGATGCTGTTGATAGTGAAGGTGATATACTATGACTATAATTATTGTAAAATCCTGTTGGAGTTGGAGATCTAAGTTGATTATGCAATTGGAAAGCAGTAAAAGAAGATGGAGTGATTGATGGACTTTGTTTATCTGGGGTATTATCTTCTTTAAATGGTTGAATATCATCTACCGATGTATCAATATTAAGTGCTAATTTTGAGGATTGGATATTATTTTTTGATTTTTCAATTTTACTTTTAGAGTCATCATGAGAAATTTCTGAATTTTCATTTTGTAATATATATGTAGATAGAGCGGATGATCTTCTTTTATTCAATGAATTAACAGAAGTATCGGATTGAATACTATTTCTTTTTTCAACATAATCATTAAATTTTTCTTTAATAGAATCGTTATCTATTTCATTTGCAATAGATTCAATTTCTTCATTAATTGATTGTTGAATTTTCTTTGCTTTATTTTGCTTATTTTTCTTGGAAGAATAGTAGTTAGCTTTGGAACCTATTGATTCTCTTCTTTTCTTAATATGAAGATTTAATGAAGATGTTCTTTTGTTAAGTTTTATAACTGACTTAGTTTCATCTTCATCTTTGTTATTTTCTTCGGTTGATTTCTTTGCATCATCATTAATTTCATATAACGGTGGTTTAATATCAGTAATTTCATTTTCTAATGATGCTTGAATTGTTTGAATATTTTCTTCAATTTTTTCCATTTGAAGTTTTTGGTTATCAACTTCTAATTTCTTTTTATCTATTGGTTCAACATCTGAATCATTTTGTAAATCTACTCTTTCAATTTTAGGTTCTGTTGAATGAACAATTTTATTTAATGATTCAATTTCATCGACCTTAGTATCAGCTTTAACTTCACCATTTTCAAATTCTGTTGATGGTTTAATGATTTCAAAAGATGATTTTTCAATTTCACCTACTTCAATTTCAGATGATGGTTTTTCGGTTTCATTAACCTTAGCATCAACTTCAATTTCAGAGGATAGTTTTTCGGTTTCATCAACCTTAGCATCAACTTCAATTTCAGAAGATGGTTTTTCGGTTTCATCAACCTTAGCATCAACTTCAATTTCAGAGGATGGTTTTTCGGTTTCATCAACCTTAGCATCAACTTCAATTTCAGAGGATGGTTTTTCGGTTTCATCAACCTTAGCATCAACTTCAATTTCAGAGGATGGTTTTTCGGTTTCATCAACCTTAGCATCAACTTCAATTTCAGAGGATGGTTTTTCGGTTTCATCAACCTTAGCATCAACTTCAATTTCAGAGGATGGTTTTTCGGTTTCATCAACCTTAGCATCAACTTCAATTTCAGAGGATGGTTTTTCGGTTTCATCAACCTTAGCATCAACTTCAATTTCAGAGGATGGTTTTTCGGTTTCATCAACCTTAGCATCAACTTCAATTTCAGAGAATGGTTTTTCGGTTTCATCAACCTTAGCATCAACTTCAATTTCAGAGGATGGTTTTTTGGTTTCATTAACCTTAGCATTAACTTCTATTTCAGAGGATGGTTTTTCGGTTTCATCAACCTTAACATCAGCTTCAATTTCAGAGGATGGTTTTTCGGTTTCATCAACCTTAGCATCAGCTTCAATTTCAGATGATGGGTTTTCGGTTTCATCAATCTTAATTTCATTTTCAATGTCAGCTTTAATGTTTTTAACTTCAGTTATTGGTTCAATATTTTCAGTAGAAGGTTTTTCAGTTTCAGTTTCATCTGGAGATGGAGTAATAATAACTTCAATACCTCCTACTGGTTTATTATCTTTGATAATTACAAAGGATTGACTTTCTTGATTCTTTTCGTAATATTTTTCAGGAACTGGAATAGATAATAATTGAGAATTATTATTTGATTCTAAAACTTCTAATGATTCAACACTAGATTGGTTTATATCTTCAATATATTCCTCATCTTCCTGTGAACTATTAACTTCCTCTAAATCAAGACTACTCATTGAATCATCATTTGTATCAATTGGATCTATTTTGGCACCAATATTTGATATACTTTCTTCAGAACTACTGATAGAAAGTTCTTCACTACCATTAAATTGATTTTCTACTTTTAATGACGATGAATGAGTAACAGAAATATCATGATTCTGTGATGAAATAATTAAATCATTATCTTGAACCGAAGATACTGGCTCTTCATTTTCTATTTGAGTTATAATTTGTATTTCATCAGATGATTGTTCTTTATTATTTTCCTTACTTTCATTAGATGAATTTGAATCATTCGATAATTTTTGATTATTTTCTTGAATAGAAGTATCACCATCCAACGATAACGGCTTTAAACTCTTATTAATTAATGTCTTTTCATCATTAATATTTATACCTGTATTATTTATAGATTCATTTTCATCACCATTTTTTTGATTTTCATTTTTATGACTCTTTTCATTTATTATAGATTTTTTACTTTTCACTGATTCACATTTTTCTTTTTCAATAGAATTTTGATTTTCTAATGATTCTATTTTAATATTAGGCTTAACTTCAATATTATTAATACCTATTAAAATTTTCTTGGAAATTGAAGAAGATTCATCTAAATTATAATAAATAATAAATATAATAATTATTATAAGAAAATTATTTAATAATTTTAATATAAATAATTTGTTGTATTCATGTATGATTAATTAAATATATAAATATACATATACAACTAAGAATATATAATTAAAAAATATAAAAAAAATATATACCATTAAGGAAACTTGGTGAATTTTCAATATATGAAGTTTCGATAGGGATTTTTGAGTCAGTAATTTCTTGTGTCTTTAAATTATTTAATTCATCTTCAAAGATATTATAGTTTTCAAGATTTGGAGATGAATAATTATTGCTAATATTTATAAATGTTTTACTATTTGGTCTAGGTGTGCTACTTTGTGATATTGAACCAAGTTCAATAATTGAAGATAAAGATGTACTATCTTTACTAGTATTAATATATTTTTCAATTATATTTGTAATGTCTATAGATAGATATGAATTACCATGTATCTCTGAAAAGTTTATACTATCAAATTGAATATTTTCAAATGTTTTATCAGTTATGTCTATATCTGAATCTGAAGGTTTTGGATCATTTTTCTCTTTTACAAACAATTTCTCAATACAATTGTACCATAAAGATTTTGTAAAATATAAAATAGAACCAATTATAAACAATAATACTATAATAAGAAATACTTTTAAAGTATTATTATTATTTCCTCCATTTTCGTTTCTTTTATAATTATTATTATCTTTGTTTACTGGTTTTGATTGAATTAATTCAATGTAACTGTTTAATATTAAAAAAATAGTTGTTAAAAAAGATGACATTTTATTATTAATTTAAAAATAAATAGTATAGAAAAATTTTTATAGCTATTTTTATATAAAATTTCAAGATATATTAAAAAATATATATATAAATAAATATATTTTGAAATTATTTTTTACTATAAAAAAAAGGAAAAAAAAAAGGAATTAGAAGTTTATATTAATTTTTATAGAATAAATAAAATTGTTATTATTTAATTATATGAGATAAAATTAAAAATGTAATTAAATAATATTGATTTATTATTGTTTTAGTTATTAGAATTATTAATTTTAATTTTTATTTTATTATTCTATTTATTTTTTATTATTTTTATTACTATTATTATTAATTTTTTAAATATAGAAAAGAATAAGAATATTAAATACTTTTAAAATGATATAAATATATTTTATATTAATAAAAGCATTGATTAATGAAAATTAAAAAAATTATGATTATTAAAATTATCTTTAATAAAGTATTTTTATGTATTTGTATTGATGTTTTAAATTGACTTTAATTATTTTTAATAAATAAATTATAAACTGGTATAATAAATACTATTTATTTTTGATTTTATTAATTTATTTATTTATAATTACTGTTTTTTTTTGTTTAAATAAAAAGTTTTTAAAACATATATATTATTTTATTGATAAATATACACTTTTATTTTTTAAGATATCAATAAAATAATTTTCTTTTCTATAATAAAAAATTTTTTTGATTATTAATTTTATTTTTAGGTTTTATTATATAACATGATTATTTTTTTTTTATATTTAATCATTAATTTTAAACTTTTAAAAATATTATAATTTTAATTAACGCTTATTATCATAAATATATCTTATTGAATTAATACATATTATTTTTCTCAATGTTCAATATGAGTTATGAATAATAAGTATAATTATAATTATAGTATTATATATTTATAAATAATTGAAATTTAAAAAAAAATATATATATATATATATATTTTTTCCCTCTTAAAAGTTATATTAATTTGTAATTTTGTTTTAAAAGAAAAAAAAAGATGATTGATTTATTTTCAATTATTTATCTATTAAAATTTTATTATTTATTTATTAATTCATTTTATTATCTATGTTGTTTATTTTATTTTAAATTATTTTTTAATTTTATTTTAATGCCTTTTATTTATGTTTATTATTATTTTTTTTTTAACTTGGCATTTCTTTTTCTATTTTTATTTTATTTTTATTTTATTTTAATTTTTATTTTAATTTTTATTTTAATTTTTATTTTTGTTTTAATTTTTATTTTTATTTTTATTTTTATTTATTTATTTATTAATTTTCTTTTTTTTTCTTTTCTTCTTTTTATTTTTAAAAAGAAAAAAAAAAAAAAAAAAAGAATTTTTTATATTAATAAAAATTATTAAAATCTTTTTTAACAAAATTCAAATTTATTAATTATTATATATAATTCAAAATATTATAATTCTTTGCCTTAATATTTTTATCCATATTATAAATGAAGTTTTTATTAATGTTATATGCTGTTTTACATTATAAAAATATATACAAAAAAAAAAAAAGATAATAAATGTAATTATATTTATTATATATATAATAAATATATTTTCATAATTTTGATATATATTTAAAAATATATTTTAAAAAATGAAAATAAGATTTTTTTAATTTAAAAAAAAAAAAGATTTTATTTAATATTAAGTACTAATATTTAATTAATATATCATATTGTATAGTGTAATATTTATAATTAAAGTATTATTATTATTTATTTATTATATATTCTATTACATTATATACTACTATGATATGGAATAAGAAAAGTTTTATTATTTAATATACTTTTTTTATAATAAAAATAATAAAATTTAATTTTTATTAATTTAAAATTCATTAATATTAAATTTGTGTAACAGTTCGATTAAAATATGATTAACCTTTCTATTAGAAATTAATAAATGGACAATAAAAACAAATCAACACAGAAAAAAATTTAAAAAAAAAAAATGTTGTAACAAAATTAAAAAATTGGGAAATAAAGAGGAGGAATTTTTTTTAAAGTTATAATTGATTATTATTATATTAAGTTAGTTTTTATTTTTAAATATAAATAAATTTTAAATGTTAGTTTAAATATATATATATTATTAAATTAGATATACCGTTTTTACAAATAAATATAAAAATTTAAGAAATATTGTTCTTCATTTTATAATGTAATTTCTATAATTGAAAAAATAGATGAATATTTTTATAGAAATTTTAATAATAAAATAATTTATATTAATAGAAATGGTTACGTTTAAATTTTTATTTTTATTATTATAAAAAAATATTTAAATAATAGAAGAAAAAAAAAAAAACAATGGTAGGTACAAACAGTAATTATATGTTTATTACTATAATATATTTAATTAGCTATTAACTACTTTATGATATTATATTATTTATTATTTTTAAATGAATAAGCTAAATTTAATAATTATAATAATAATAATATTATTATTATTATTTAGTTTAATCTCTTAATATTAATACCCTTTATTATTATAATAATAGTATAGTAATAAATATTAATATTAGATATGATAAAAAATATCGTTTTTTATAAATAAAAAATTAATTTATATTAATGTGCCATGTGATAATAATAATAATAAAATTTTCTATATATTAATAAAGAGAAATTATATAACATAACATTACTCATTCCTTTCATTATATTTTAATATTAAAAGATATAATAAATGAATAATGGTATTATATTATTAAAAAATATTATTTTATTTTATTATTATCATTGTTATTATTTTTTTTAACATATAAATAATGAAAATATGATTATAATTATTTATTCATATAGTTGTTGATATAAAATTTTGTAAAGTTTTGAGATAACAATTTATTTTTATACAAATATTGAATGAAGAAAAGTAAACTCTATACAAAATTTTAAAAAAATAATACAATAAATTAATATGTTAATAAAAAAAAAAAAAAAAAAAACTATATATAAAATATAAAAATATTAGAAAAATATTTTTATCTTTAAAAATGCTTTAATAAATATGAAAGACTTTTGTTATACATATTAAATTAATATGGTGAAAATACTCTGTACAATAATAATAATTAGATTAAAATATTATTATTAAAATAATTAATTATAATAGTTATTATTATTATTATTATTATTATTACTATCATTTTATTTTATTTTATATTATAATTTTATTTTTATTTTAATTAAATATAATTTATTTTTATTTATTTGTAATTATTATTAGTATATATTTAATTATAATTTTAACTTTATTTTATTCAGTCTGCATTTTATCTTAAAATTTTAACTATTTATTCAAATTCTACTTAATATAAAATTTTAGTTTAGACATTAACATTGTATGGTTCTAAATACAACTGTAGATTAATATATAATTATTTTAGGACTATAGGGTCAAATTATTATCGTAAAATTTTATGAGATATTCCCATTGCATTTAATAGAATATTCTGAGCTTAACTAAGTTAGGACTTACATATGAGTCAAGTATGGTTAACAGTTTGGTTCCACTTGATTTGAGAGGAGTGTAACATTGATCTACAAGTTCTTTAAGAAATAATATGTAGTAAATTCTTAATGAATGGTTTATATCATAATATGTCAATATATAATGCTATTCATTTTAGAAATTTATTTTAAATATATTTATATAGTTATATTTTAGAAGGCAAATTTTATTTATTATATTTCTTTAATTATACACAAAGGTGTTTTTTATTTTTCTTAAGATTATCAATTCTTTTATACATGTAAATATTATTTAATATAAATTTATTCATTATAATTGGTTAATATATAATGAACTTATTTTTATCTTCTAACATTATGATATATATGCAATAATTTTACTATATCCATTTTACTAATTTTAACATTTTTTATATACTTTGATATACACTACAATTAATGTATTTAAAATATGTTTAATTATATAATTAATAAATAGTTAATAGCAATAAATAATTTACTTTATATATATATATATTTTTTTAAAAAAAAAAAAAGAAAAAGAAAAAGAAAAAAGAAAATAAAAATAAAAAAAATAAAATAAATAGTGAAGTAGTATAAAAGAGTGAAGTATTAAAAATGATAAAATAAAATAAGTAGTAAAATAACATAAAAGAGTAAAGTACTAATAAAAATAAAATAAAATAAATAGTGAAAATGAGTAAAGTATTAATATAAATAAAATAAAATAAAATAAATAGTGAAAATGAGTAAAGTATTAATATAAATAAAATAAAATAAAATAAATAGTGAAAATGAGTAAAGTATTAATATAAATAAAATAAAATAAAATAAAATAAATAGTGAAAATGAGTAAAGTATTAATATAAATAAAATAAAATAAAATAAAATAAATAGTGAAAATGAATAAAGTATTAATATAAATAAAATAAAATAAAATAAAATAAATAGTGAAAATGAGTAAAGTATTAATATAAATAAAATAAAATAAAATAAAATAAATAGTGAAAATGAGTAAAGTATTAATATAAATAAAATAAAATAAATAGTGAAAATGAGTAAAGTATTAATATAAATAAAATAAAATAAATAGTGAAAATGAGTAAAGTATTAATATAAATAAAATAAAATAAATAGTGAAAATGAGTAAAGTATTAATATAAATAAAATAAAATAAATAGTGAAAATGAGTAAAGTATTAATATAAATAAAATAAAATAAATAGTGAAAATGAGTAAAGTATTAATATAAATAAAATAAAATAAATAGTGAAAATGAGTAAAGTATTAATATAAATAAAATAAAATAAATAGTGAAAATGAGTAAAGTATTAATATAAATAAAATAAAATAAATAGTGAAAATGAGTAAAGTATTAATATAAATAAAATAAAATAAAATTAATAGTGAAGTAGTATATTAGAGTAAAGTATTAATGAAAATAAAATAAAATAAATAGTAAAGTAATATAAAAGAGTAAAATATTGATAAAAATAAAAGAAATAGAAAAATAGAAAAAATAAAATAAATAGTGAAGTGATGTAAAAGAGTAAAGTATTAATAAAAATAATATAATAGTAAAGTAATATAAAAGAGTAAAGTATTAATAAAAATAATATAAATAGTAAAGTAATATAAAAGAGTAAAGTATTAATAAAAATAATATAAATAGTAAAGTAATATAAAAGAGTAAAGTATTAATAAAAATAAAATAAAAATAAAACAAAATATAGTAGAATAAATTGAATGTCCTTTTTTTTTTTTTTTTTTTTTTTTTTTTTTTTTTGATTTTCCCTTTTATGCCTGAAAGTAGATAATTATTATAATTAACTACAATAAGTAGCCTCGATGTGATCCAATTCCTAGGAAAGACTAATAAATTCAAGATTTTCCCTTTAAGGTATGATCAAGTAGGTGTCTTTGATGGTGATCTCCTTATTAAATAAAAGATACTCAAAAGCATAACTAAAATTTTTTGTTATTGTATAATTTTTTTTTCTTTTTTGTTTGTTGGAAGAGAATTTTAATATATAACTATAAACTATAAATTATATGGTAAATTAATTCTTTTTTTTTTTTTTATTTAAGAGTTTTTTTTATTTTATATATTAGGATAAAATGATAACTTTTAAATAAAATTAAGTAGAATTTTTTTTTCTTGTTTGCATGTTTGAAGAGAATATCAATATATAACTACAAAATATAAATTATATGATAAATTAATTCTTTTTTTTTTATTTCATATATTAGAATAAAATGATAACTTTAAAAAAAAATAAAGTAGAATTAACTATTATAAAAGAAAAATTCATAAATTCAAAATGATATAGAATATTTCAATATTTAATTTATTATAAATCTGTATAATCTATAGTAAATACTAAAGTAAAAATATTTGAATAAAAAAAAATATTTTTTTTTTTTTTTTTAAATGAGTTTCTTTTATTTTGTTATTATAATATTAACAAATATAAGTTTAATATTTTAGAAATGAATAAAAAGCAAATATGTATATAAAACACTATAAATAATTAAATATTGTTAATGCATTAATATAAATCACATTTATTATATTAAAAAACAACTTTTAAATAAAATTTTTTTTTTTTTTTTTTTTTTTTTTTTTTTTTTTTTTGGTTTTTATTATTTATTTATTTTTTGTACAGTTATTTTATTTTATTATTCTTTTAATTTATAAAAATTACATTTACATATACTTTAAACTTTTTAATATTACTTTTAAATTATATATATATAATATTATCATATAAAAATTTAGATAATTAAAAAATCTTTAAATATGTACATATATATTTATATATATGCATTTCATTGAGAGAATTTAGTAATAATATGTAGTAGATTTATTAATAATATTTTTCAATCATCTACAAAGAGCTTTCTTTTCTGATTTTATTTTTTATGGGACATGAGAAATTCCTTATTAAAATTATGCTAATTGTGATTAGTGATTTATACACTATGATTAATATCATTAGACATTATCAAAAGTGTAGAAATCGAAACGATAAGCTAAAAAAGAACTTCTGATAGAGATTCGAATGATTATATTAATCCATAAAGAGCTATCATCAATGAATGAGAAGAGTTAGAGGCCTAAATATATTTTTATTAATTTTAATATAAAAAAATTCATGCAATTTTTTTTATGTATTTTTTCAATCAATACTTATAAATAAAGTTTATCCAAAAAAAGGTAATAATACGTAATTTTCAGGTGATTAATAAATCAATAATTTATAAGAGTATTATAATTTTAATTTCATGAAATAAGGATAATAACAAGCCATTTTGATAAAAGAAATTATATTATTTGTTTATCATGAAGAATTTTATAATTAAAAGTAATAAATAATAATTAAAATTTATCACTAATTTAAAGAAAATCATTAAACAAAATTTAATAATTAACATTTTAATAATAAATAAATAAATAAATAAATAAATAAATAAATAAATAAATAAATAAATAAATAAATAAATAAATAAATAAATAAATAAATAAATAAATAAATAAATAAATAAATAAGTAAACAAATAAACAATTAAATTATTTATTGATCATACTCAATAATAATAAAATAATAATAAATAAATAAATAAATAAATAAATAAATAATAATAATAATAAATAATAAATAATAAATAATAAATAATAATAATAATATATGTAACGATAGTAAAAATAACAATAATTGATATATATACTTTTATATATAAAATATAAGACTTTTCACATAATACTGATTTTAACGAAGAGAAAAAGGTGTAATATTTTATGTATTATATTATTATAATAAGTATAATTATTTCAATATTCCGTTTAGTATAAATAATATAAAATTAATTGTCATAACTGAATCCTATTTGTAATAATATTCATAATTAAAGAACTATAAAAAAAATTAATTTATTAATAAAACAAATACAAAAACAAAAACAAAAATTAAAATAATTGAAAACCATCTATATTTTATAAAATTATAATAAATACTTATTAATAAAACAAATACAAAAACAAAAACAAAAATTAAAATAATTGAAAACCATCTATATTTTATAAAATTATAATAAATACTTCAAAAAAAATATATATATCTATATATATTTATCAATATATTTTATTTTATTTTATTAAAATTTCATAAAATGATGATTTACAAAAAAATAAAATAAATAAAAATATTTTAAATTTCAAATATCATTACATAATTTTAAAAATTTTTTTTTTATTTAAAGATATTACTTTTCATATTTTTTATATTAATATATAAATCATATTTTATTATTTTTATTAAAATAATTAGAAATTTTATTGATTAACTTTTTTAACATTAATATATGATCAAAGTTTAAAATTTTTATTTTTATTAATCATAATCATTATTATTCATGGGACTAAAAGTTTAAAAAAAAGAAAAAAAAAAGATTATAAAACTGAGTATAAAAATGATGTTTATTCATATATTATATTATTTATATCCTATATATAATTGAAAGTAATTAAATATACAAAATTACTATTTTTATATAGACTGAAATAGTTTAAATATATAAAGTTTTAATAATATTTAAAAAAGTTATTTATAAAAAAGTTTTTTTTTAACATTTATTTTGAATAACAAAGAAAAAAAATTATTCAATATAGATAATAATATCTATTTATTTTTTATTTAACATTTAAACTATACTATAATTTTATTATTTATTTCTTAACTATTTTATATTAAAAATTTTTATTCATTAAATATTATATTTCTATATAAATATAAATAAAAAGATATATAGGATAAATATATATATTATAGAATCATTTCTTTATTAAAAATTAATTTGGTTAGTTACAGTTATTAAATGAAAAAGAGAAGTTAATATTTGAAAATAAAAAGGCTTTATTTTAATTACCTAAAAATTCTCAATTATCCTATTCAAAAAAAATAAATAATATAATCTTCCATTTAATTTATATAACCTTGAACTAATATATTTAATATATTTTTGATATTAATTACAAATTATTTATATCCGATTTTTTATTTTTTTAAAAAAGAAATTATTTAAATTAATTAAAATTAATTAAACTGTAAATATAAATTTTAAAAAATTTTAAATTTTCAATTGAAATAGTTTTCCAATATCCTCATCCTATATATCCTATTTAGTACAATGTAAATATCAATAATAAATTAATTATTAATTAAAATATAATTTTGTGGATTACTAAAAAAAATAAGTAATAAATAATAAATAATAAATATATATAAATAATAAATAATAAATAATAAATAATAAATAATAAATAATAAATAATAATAAATAATAAATAATAAATAATAAATAATAAATAATAAATAATTGAATAATAAACAATAAATAATAAATAATTGAATAATAATAATTGAATAATTGAATAATAAATAATAAATAATAAATAATAATAATAATAAAATAATAATTATAGTAATAAATAAAAATAAATAAAAATAAATAAAAGTAAATAAAAGTAAATAAAAATAAATAAAAGAAAGTAAATAGAAATAAATAAACAAATTAATAAGTAAATAACAAATAAATATAATAAGTCTATATATAATTAAAATTTAGTCCACTTTCCATTTTAATATTGAATTACCTGCTTAGTTTACTAACAATAAAAGAATAAAAGAACTCTCCATTTTTTATAATTTTTCATTATTTTAAATATAAACAATTATTATATATTAATTTATGTATGTATTAAATTTTTATTATAATAATATTTATTTATTTTAGGAAAATTATTTGTGAGATTCAAGTGATTTAATTGTTATATTAAATATTCTATAATTTTCCTATAATCTATTCCATAATAGTATTGATATATTTTTGTAATATTAATTAACCATATAAAGTAATTTTAAATTATAAAAATTGTTATATTTGTTATAAATTAATAAATAAAAATTAAATACAATAATTAATAATATAAAAATAAAAATTAAAATATTAAAAATTGCTTGTAATAACAATAGCCTTTAATAAAAATAAATAATAAATAATAAATGAATAATAAGTAATAAGTAATAAATAAATAATAAATAATAAATAATAAAAAATAATAAATAATAAATAATAAATAATAAATAATAAATAAATAATAAATAATAAATAATAAATAATAAATAATAAATAGATAAATAAATAATAAAAAAAGAGTATTTATTAATAAATAATAATAAATAATAAATAATTGAATAATAAATAATAAATAATAAATAATAAATAATAAATAATAAATAATAAATAATAAATAATAAATAATAAATAATAAATAATAAATAATAAATAATAAATAATAAATAATAAATAATAAATAATAAATAATAAATAATAAATAATAAATAATAAATAATAAATAATAAATAATAAATAATAAATAATAAATAATAAATAATAAATAATAAATAATAAATAATAAATAATAAATAATAAATAATAAATAATAAATAATAAATAATAAATAATAAATAATAAATAATAAATAATAAATAATAAATAATAAATAATAAATAATAAATAATAAATAATAAATAATAAATAATAAATAATAAATAATAAATAATAAATAATAAATAATAAATAATAAATAATAAATAATAAATAATAAATAATAAATAATAAATAATAAATAATAAATAATAAATAATAAATAATAAATAATAAATAATAAATAATAAATAATAAATAATAAATAATAAATAATAAATAATAAATAATAAATATTTATTTTATTATAATAATAATTAATAATAAATAGAAAATAAAAATATTTGTGTAACATACTTTGGAAATCCAATCATTAATGTAATAATCCATAAGATGAATTGCCCAATCATTAATTAAAATATTATTCATAAGACTTTTTATAAATGAATGAAATTTAAATTTTTTATAAAATTAATATATTTTATAATATAATAATAAAATTTTTTTGAATAAAATCAATATATTTTATAATATATTAATAAAGTCAATGATTTAATAAGAGTGTATTGCCAATATATATTGAATTTGATTTAGAATATTATATATTAAAATAAAGATTACTAAGTAAATAAATTAAATAAACATTAATTAAAATCAAAAATATAAAAAAAAAAAAAAAAATTAAACTTTATCTTTTTGTAAAAATTTGTTAATATTTGAAGAAAAATTAAAATGTAGTGATTATTCTATTAAATTATAAAACTCTCCCTCTTTTTTTTTTAGAACTTAAAAGCTATAATTATAGATAATTAAATAATAATTGACTTCAGTTATTGAAATAGTTGCAGTGTATAATTAGAGATATTTTTAACTTTATCATAATACCATTTAATATTTTTTTTGTTAATCTAATAAAATATGCTTTTATATAAAATTTAATAATATAATAATATATTAAATATTAACTAAAGATTTTATATATATCTAAATATACTATTTAAGTACTATTTTGGAAGTTGTATAAATAACGAACGTGTTGGTTTAATATAATTATAAAACTGTTAATAATACAAAACAAACCTAATGCTAAGACAATATATTGAATATTTAAAATAAATATTCTTAAAATAGCTAAATTATCACCAATGCTTATTATTTTATTCATATCGTATACTTTATAAAATATTTATTATATCAATTAATAACTTTTAATTGTAATAAATATTAATAAGATTATTATAATCAATATTAATAAATAAATAAGAACTAATAATAATGATATAAATAATTATAAATATTGACAATAATATTAATAATTTAGAAAAAAAAGATAAAAATAAATGTGAAGGAATAAATATATAAAGAGATAAAGAGAAATATCAATAATATTAATATATAATGATATTATGATATTCATAAGCTTAAATTACCTTTATAATATTTTAATGATTTATATAATAAATGATTGTGTATTATTATTATTATTATTATTTGTTATAACAAATATAACTTTTTTATCCCTTTTTTAAACATTCGCTAATTAAGGAGGTTTTTTAAGGAATTTTTTGAAATTCGGATCTTTTTTTATTTGTTAATTTTTAATTTTATTTCAAAATATCCTATTAATAATACACAAATCAATATATTTGTACATATATTAATAATAAACTTTTAAAAAACTCGACTTAGTATTCTTTTAAAGTTTATTATTATATAATTGAAAATATTGATAATTTATGGATAATTATATTGCAATATAATCATTTATTAAATAAAAAGTTCATCATTTTTATATTTTTTTAATTTTGATTCGATGCTTAAATTATCTTTTTGTTTTTTTATAATAAAATATATTATATAATATAATATATATATTTATTAAATAGAGAAATTATATGCATATATATACACATATATTACTTTTAATGTGTATCATATGTTATTCTATACTGTAATAATTTAAAAATTCAATTTATTTTTATATTTTTTACTAATTCATGTTTTGAACTTTATATGATATTATTAACTATTTCAGCTGTTCTTTTAAGGGGGAAAATTGATGGAAAATTTTTATTTTTTATTTGAATTTCAAATTTTTATTGGGTATTGTCATATGGAATTATTATTGTTGTTTTAAACAATTATATAATTATAGTATATAAATAAATAAACACATAAACAAATAAATAAATAGATAAATAAATAATAAAAAAAAGAGTATTTATTAATAAATAATAATAAATAATAAATAATTGAATAATAAATAATAAATAATAAATAATAAATAATAAATAATAAATAATAAATAATAAATAATAAATAATAAATAATAAATAATAAATAATAAATAATAAATAATAAATAATAAATAATAAATAATAATAAATAATAAATAATAAATAATAAATAATAAATAATAAATAATAAATAATAAATAATAAATAATAATAATAATAATAAATAATAAATAATAAATAATAAATAATAAATAATAAATAATAAATAATAAATAATAAATAATAAATAATAAATAATAAATAATAAATAATAAATAATTAAATACTAAATAATAAATAATAAATAATAAATAATGGAATAATGAAATAATATATATAATAAATAATAAATAATAAATAATAAATAATAAATAATAAATAATAAATAATAAATAATGGAATAATGAAATAATATATAATAAATAATATATAATAAATAATAAATAATAAATAATAAATAATAAATAATAAATAATAAATAATAAATAATGGAATAATGAAATAATATATAATAAATAATAAATAATAATTAATAATTAATAAATAATAATAAGTAATAATAAATAATAAGAGTATTTATTAATGAATAATAAATAATAATTAATTAATAATAAATAATTAGATAAATAAATATTTAATACATCAAAAATTTACATATTAAAGTGTTTTTTTTTTTTTTTTTTTTTTTTTTTTTTTCATAAATAAAAGAAAATTATTATTGAAATTGTAACAAATAGAATAAATTAATTAATAAATTAATATTTTATTTCTATATGTTGTATATATTAAAATATATTACGTACTACTAAGTGAAAATCAATACATTTTATATTGTGTCATATATTATAACATTTTTTAACATTATTAAAATATAATTTTAATTTTTAAATATTATTAAAATTAATTATATTATGAAAAAATAATTAATTTTAATATTATTAATTATTTTCAATTCTAAAAGCTACAAATATTAAAAAAAAAAAAAAAACATATAAAAGAAAATAATTTCGCGTGAAAAAATTTTTTCTAACAACAAACCTTGTAACTTTTTTTTATATAATTATAATTATTAAAAAAAATTATCAATTTTTTTATATAATTAATTTTTTTGAGGAAATTTTAATTATACAAATAAGTTAAAATGGAAAAGCCTTTCGATATTAACGCTCTTCGTGAAATTCTTCACCAAAACCCTTCTCAAGTTAATGGTAAATATACCTACAGAGAAATTGACGAAAGTACTGTTTACTCTGAACTTGAAGACGTTTTTATCCTTAGTCCACAAGTAAATATTATATATTTTAAATAAATATGTTATTTAAATTAAATATTAGAGATAAAATAAAATAAACAATTAAAAAAAAAAATAATTGAAGAAAGAAAGATTTAGTAGTAATTTAATAAAACAAATATTTATTAAAGTTAAATGAGTAATAAAAAATTGTATAAAAAAGTTAGAACATATTGGAAAAATACAGAATAAAAAAAAAAAAGTATTGTTAAGAATTAATTGAATGAAAAATTAATATATTTTTTTTTTTTTTTTTTTTTTTATAATTGTTTGTGAATAAAAATTTTTAGAGATTACGTGATATTTGCAAGGTTTTCGTTAAGGAAATGGAAAATGGTTTAAAGAGTGATGATTGTACCTTAAAGATGATTCCATCTTTTGTCACCAACCGTCCAACTGGTAAGGAAGTCGGTACTTACCTTGCTCTTGATCTTGGAGGTACTAATTTCCGTGTTTGTGAAATTAATTTAGAAGGTCAATCTAAGGTTAGACTTAGAGCCAAGAAGTTCACTATTCCAGATTCTGCTAAGACTGCCGATCAATCAGTTCTTTTCGATTTCTTAGCTGAATCAATTGCTATTTTCATAAAGGAATACAATATCAACACTGAAAACGATATTAACCTTGGTTTCACTTTCTCATTCCCAGTTCAACAAACTGCCTTAAACAAGGGTACTATCTTATTATGGAACAAGGGTTTCAACTGTGCCAACTCTATTGGTAAGGATGTTGTTACTCTTTTATCTGAAGCTTTAAATCGTAAGCAATTGAAGGTTAATGTTGTTGCTTTAGTTAACGATACCGTTGGTACTCTTATGTCCCATGCTTACGTTGACCCAGGTACATGTGTTGGTGTTATTCTTGGTACCGGAACAAACGCTGCTTACGTTGAATCTGCTGATGCTATTCCAAAGTGGAAAGGTGGACCAATTAAGTCTAATGAAATGATCATCAACTCCGAATGGGGAGCATTTGATAACGAAAGAAAGGTTCTTCCATGGACTAAATATGATCAACAACAAGATGAACAATCTACTAACCCAGGTAAACAAACCTACGAAAAGATGATCTCTGGTATGTACCTTGGTGAAATTGTTCGTTTAGTTTGTAAGGATCTTATTGAAAGAAAGATTCTTTTCGGTGGTATTAGCTCTACTGAAATGGATACTCCAGGAAAATTCGAAACTGCTTACATGTCTCGTATTGAAAGAGATCATACTGCTGATTTGACTGATACTAAGATGGTTCTTCAAGAAATCTTAAAGATTCCATACGTTGCTCCACGTGATCGTCGTATTGTCCGTCGTATCTGTGAACTTGTTGCCATCCGTGCTGCTCGTCTTGCTGCTTGTGGTGTTGCTGCTGTTGTTACTAAGATGAACCGTGTTGACACTGGTTGTACTGTTGCCATTGATGGTTCTGTCTATGAACATTACCCACACTTCGACAACAGAATGAGAGATGCTCTTCACGAACTTTTCGGTATGTTCTCTGAAAATGTTTCTCTTCAATTAGGTAAGGATGGTTCTGGTATTGGTGCTGCCGTTATTGCTGCTCTTGCTGACAAATAAATTGATTAAATATACTATCTTTGGATAAAACAAACAAACATTTTTTCAAACTCATATCAAACTAATTATTTAAATAAAATGGTTAAAATGGAAGACCTTTTTTTTTTTTAAATTAAATAATTTTTTTAAAAAGATAATTAGAATTTCCATTAAAAAAATATATATATATATAAAATTTTTACTTAAATAGTTCCCATATTTATATAAAAAAAAGTTCATATAATCAAAAAAACATTGACAATTTCATTGATTTTTTTTTTTTTTCTTTAAAAAATTTTTTGTTTTTTATTTTAAGAAAAATTTTTAATAATTTTTATTATTATTTTTTTTAAAATAAAAAAAAAAAAAAAAAAAAAAAGATAAGAAAAGAAAAAAGAAAACATATTTTTCTATATATATTTATATATATATAAAAACATGTAATATATTATATGTAATATCATAATTTAAGAATCATAATATAAAAAACATAATAACCTTAATAAAAATATTTTAGATATATAAACTCCCTTTTTTTTTTTTTTTTTTTTATTTTAATTTTAAAAAAATAATTAATAGAGTTAAAGAAAGAAAAATGAAGAGAGGAATATATATAGAAAAAAAAAAAAAAAAACTTATTTGTTAGATAATTAATATTAACAAAAATAATAAGAAAAAAAATTTTTTTTTTTTATTTTTGAAATATTAAAATAATAAGAAATGATATATAAAGGTATTATTAAATTCATTAAGAATAATTGTAATACCAAAATCCAAGGGAAATATGTAATTTAATTTTGATTTTAATTATAAAAAAAAAAAAAAAGTTAAAATTAATGAATAGTATAATCACAATTTATTACAATAAATTAAATAATGTATAGTAAAATAAAACAAATAATAATATAATTTGGTTATATTATTATTTATAATTTCGTAAATAAAAATTATTAAATATATAATATATAAAATAATTAAAGGAAAATTTTGAAATTTATTATTTAATAGTGTATCCTATTTTTATAACTGATTTTGTTAAGAAACTTAATATTTTGATGATGTATTAAAATTTTAATATGAATTTTTAGAGGAGAGCTTTGTGAACACCATCTTATCTATTTTAAAAGATGTTTAAAATCTTTATTTCATATTTAAAGGATGATCATGTCACTACATATTGTATACATCACACCGAAATTTTTTTTTTTTTTAACATCTGAACTTATTTTTGTTACATTAAATTTTCTAAACTTATCTTGCTTTTCTTGATTTGAAAAAGACATATGATTCTGTTCCAATAGGTAATATTTTATATAAATTAGATGCTTTAGGTATTAGAGGTAATTGTTATCAATTTATAAAAAAAACTATATTTGACCTTCAAAGCCAGTGTTAAAATTGATGATCAATATTCGGAATCTTTTAGTATTATGAAAGGTGTTAGACAAGGTTATCCACTATCACCAATTCTTTTCAATCTATTTATTAATGACATTATTAATGATTTTTCAGAACTTGGAATTCCTTTAGGCGAATCAATATGTTGTGGTGGACTCTTTGTAAATGATATTGTTCTATGCGCCCTGTCAAGAACTAAGTTTAAAAAAATAAAAAAAAATGCTTAAGAAGATAAATGAAGGGGCTAAATTTAATATAACGAATTTTGGAATTAACAAGTGTGAAACGATGGTGATTCGACCAGACACACCTCTTTTTCAAAATAAAAGAGATCCTAAATTTCATCTTGTTGGTCAACTAATCCCAATAACTAAAATTTTATACCTATTTAGGTATACCATTTGATAAAAAAAGCTTATCATTGAACCCTATTGTTAAATTACTTAACACTAACGTCACCAAAGCTCTCTTTTCTGTTAGTAAATTTCTTTCAAATTCCAAAATTCCTCTTCTATTTAAAAAGATTATAATTAACTCCTACGTGCTTAGTAAATTCTCTTACTTTGCACCTTTACTTGGTTCAAATAAAGAGAGAACAAATAATACTCAGAAGTTAATTAATAAATGATTAAGATGGATTGCAGGTTTATACAAAGCCAAATCTTTTTATTACTGTATGTTCTATTTCAAAAGATTTAAATATTCCTCTATTGTCAGCGAAGTGTGCTTTGTTTCAAATCAAATGTTTTGAAAAATGGAAAGATTCAAATTGTATTATTTCCTATTTAGTTAATAATATTCCAAGATCATAATTTCATATCTTAAATTATGATTAATATTGTGAAGTCAAAAATAATTATTATACTACAGTATAATTATGCCCTTGTGAGGTCTTACTGATATTAATTAAATGAAACTAGAATACATTATACCATTATTTTATTTTATTTTTTTTTTTTTTTTTTTTTTTTTTTTTTTTTTTTTTTTTTTTTTTTTTTTTTTTTATTCTTTTATCTTTTTTTCTTTTTATTACATGTATTTTATCAACTATTTAATTAATAAAGATGGAACAAATTTGCTGCCTTTAGAAAAAAAAAATTAAATTGTCTATAATATATATATATATATATATTTTTTTTTAAATTTTTATTATTTTTATTATTATTATTATTATTATTGTTGTTTTTATTATTATTTTTATTATTATTATTATAAATATATTAATATAAAAAATTACATTTAATTTTTTTTTTTTTTTTTTTTTTTTTAGGATGTATTTTTTAGTTAAATATTAATAAATGAAATTTATTCCTAGTCTAAATAAAATAAAAAAAAAAAAATCTTGAAATTTCATTAATTAAAACAATGGTAATTAAATCTTTTTACTTTATTAAATATCATTCTTATTAAAATCCTTCTTCTTGTCTTGATATGTTCTCTACTCCCATGATTTTATGATATAATTGTTTTGGAATTCAATTCAGCAATGATTTATTACTTCAACCAGTTATATTTAATATCCAATATATAGTTAAGAAATCTTTATTCTCATTCTTCAATTTTTTTAATGAGCAACAAGGTTACCTTTTAATTTTTTTTAAAAAAACATATTTACAATCATATATTATCAATAGAGCTCACAAATATGTCTCTTTACCTGGTTCCAGTAAAGTTCTTATTAGGAGTTTTCAATTTTTAATTAATACTGATATGCTATGGTGTCTTGGTTCATCTCATAATATCAATTAGGAAATCAATAAATCATAGAATGTTTTATCTTGTAAAAGTTACATTAAAAGAAATTTTACTATTAGTACTTATGTCCTTTCTCGAGACCTTCTTATTTTCCCTTATTTTCAGTTTATGTTGGTGATTGTAAATTAAATGCTTCTGTAAATGAATAAAATCTAGAAGTTTCATTATAAAAAATCATATTAAATATATTCCGATTATGAGTCAATATTCATGGATCATACTCCTTATAAAGAAAAAATCAAGACGAAAGAAAAATCAAAAAATTTTTTATAATGTTATTACAGTGTATTAATTAGATATAATGACAAAACAAAAAAAATATTAAAGGAAAAAATTATGATAAAACCAAAGTTCATTCACACTAAAATTTATTCAATCATAGATGTAAAATTACTAATTTTTTGTTTAGGTTATAATTACATTTTTTTTTATTTTTAATGTAATCAATATTTAAATTATTTTAATAATGGATAAATAAAACAATGGAAATGCCTTCTTTTCAAGGTCTAAAAGAAATTTTTTATTCCAAAAGAAAGGTCAATTAGACAATAATAAAAAAAAAAAAAAAAAAAAAAGAAAGGATTTTTTTTGCAGATTGGAATTATAATTTTTATACAAAAATAAAAATAATTCGATATTCATTTAAATTTATTATTAAAATATTTAATTATTTATTAATTTATATATATATATTTAAATTTATTAAGAATTTTATTTTTTTAAACTCTTAATATAAAATTATATGAAATTTTAAACCAGTTTAGGGTTTCCAATGTTCCTTATAAAGTAAAATTATTGATTATCTAACAAAAACTATATCAAATCATTAGTTATTACTTTTGAGATATTATAATAATAGAATAATAATAATAATAATA
Source organism: Neocallimastix lanati (nom. inval.) (assembly GCA_016946835.1). NCBI lineage: Eukaryota > Fungi > Neocallimastigomycota > Neocallimastigomycetes > Neocallimastigales > Neocallimastigaceae > Neocallimastix > Neocallimastix lanati (nom. inval.). The sequence continues at coordinate 622,901 of JACVTC010000071.1, read as the reverse complement.
ATAAAAAGCATTCATTAATACAAAAGTCAGCGTTTAATAGATGTTGCAAAGATAAATTTCTTATTCTGTTACTGGTTTTTCAAGTTCATTATTAAAAAAAATTTTTTTTTTAAAATTTATTGGAATTGAATCTCCTAATAATATTTCTCTTGGTTTAGAGGAGAATTTAGTGAACGATATATAATCAACTTTACTGAAGTTATTTTTTTTTTTTTATATTTTATATTATTAATTTTTTTTTTAAAGTAAAAATAATTACATATATATTGTGATACTTAAAATTACTCTAAAAACTATTTATTATATTTTTATAATATTACATTAATTTTTATTTTTATAAAAATTTTATTATATTTATTTATTTTAATTTTATTTTTTACATAATATTTCAATTTAAATCATATATTTATAATGCATTTTTATTTATAAGTTTAATTAATATATTTAAATATTAATAAAAAGTAATTAAAGTACTGGAATTGTTATTTTATTAAAGTTTTAAAAAAGATTATTTCTAATAATAAGAAAAAAATTTCTTAAATTTTTTTTTTTTTTTTTTTTTTTTTTTTTTAATTAGGATTCAGAGTTTAATTATTATAAAATAAAGGTAATAAAATTTCTACTCATAACTGTATCAATTAACTTTAAAATAAATACAAAAATTAAAGGAAAAAATAAAAAAAAAATGTTAACAATAAAATAAAACATAAAATAATAAAAAAAAATAAGAAACTATATAAATATAAAAAAAAAATATAAATATAAAATAAAAAATAAAAATAATAAAAATAACAAAAATAATAAAAATAATAAAAATATAAAAAAATGATAAAAATAATATAAATATAAAAAAAAATAATAATAATTAACTCCCTCTATTATTTATCTATTTTATTTTTTCTCTAATTTATCCTGAAGAGGTTTTTTATAATTATTATATTCTAATAATTTACAAAGTAGAATTATTAAAATTATGATATTATTGTACTACTACTTTTTTATAAATTAAAATTATATATTATTGTGTTATCGTTTTTTTTTTTTTTTTTTTTTTTTTTTTTTTTTTTTTTTTTTAAATTTTATTTTATTTTTATTTATTTAAAATTATTTTATTGTAATACTTTACTTTTTTATACTACTTCACTATTTATTTTATCTTATTTCATTTTATTTTATTTTATTTTATTTTTATTTTATTTTTATTTTAGGTTTATTCATTTTAAATTTTAATCTTTTTAAAAATAAAAAAAAAATAAAGTATTAATAAAAATAAAATAAATATAATAGTGAAGTAGTTTAAAAGAGTAAAGTATTAATAAAAATAAAATAAATATAATAGTGAAGTAGTTTAAAAGAGTAAAGTATTAATAAAAATAAAATAAATATAATAGTGAAGTAGTTTAAAAGAGTAAAGTATTAATAAAAATAAAATAAATATAATAGTGAAGTAGTTTAAAAGAGTAAAGTATTAATAAAAATAAAATAAAATATAGCAAAATTGAAAAAAATGAAATTCGAAAAACATTTCAATATTTAATATTGTATTATTAAGGTTTTATTGTATTTAAGTAAATATATATATAGATATATATATAATAATCATTTAACGTTTATCTATAGATTTACCAAATTACATAGAAGAATGAAGTTATAAAAAATATACATCGTAAGTAAATTATATATATATATATATATATAAATTTTTTTACTAAATGAAATAAATGAAATTCATAGTAGAAAGTTCATTAATATTTTTATATAAAATAAAGTTTTTTTTTTTAATAAAAACTTTAATTTTTTTTTTTTTAATAATTCAATTAATCGAAAAAAAAGTTATTAAGTCATATAAATATAAATACAAATAATATCTCAATTTATTAAGATATTGGTTATATCTTTTAACAATTTATTTCTTTGATTGGTTTAAGGAAGAGATCTTTGCTTAGATTTTGTTTTTTTTTTGATTAGGTTGAGGGAGATATTTTTAGTGAATTTTATTCTTTGATTAGAATAAGGGAGATATTTTTTATTATATTAATTTCAGTCGATCTAAAAATTTATTTATCTATTTATTTATTATTTAAATACAATACAAAGATAATTTTTACATTATATTTAAAGTTTATATTTTAGATTGTGTTTTAAGAGTTTAATGAAATTTAATGATTTGTTAAGTATGCTGTTTATATTATTCTATAATAATATTAATAAAATTTTTATGATTTAGTTATAAATGAAATTATAATAATAAATAATAATAATAATAAAAAACTAATTAAGCTATCTAATAATAAGTTTTAGTTATGATTATAGTTTAGAATATAATGTAATAATAAGGTTTTCATGGTGTTCACAATATTTATTTTATTTTATAATAATTTTATGTACAAAAATTTTAATTGGAGTTCATAGTTTCATTTCCATACTCGTAATATAGATCAAAATATATAAAAATTAATTCATTAATATCAATACATAAATACATAAATGCATAAATAGATAAAACAAATAAATAAATAAATAAATAAATGAACAAATAAACAAATACAAATACAGATAAATACAAATATATTAATAAATACATATTTATGTAAATATAATATAGAAATAAAATTTTTTTCAAAAACAGGAAAAGTTGAATGGGAGATATATCAATTCTAGAAGTTTAAAATACATTTTAATTTTATTTTTATTATAAAATTTTACTGTGTTTAGTTATACAACATCAAAATTTAAAAACAATTAAAAGTGAAGAACATATATATTTTTCTTAAATATCATATAATATTAATAATATCAATATTATTATTATTTATTCTATCAATAAACAACATTAATAATTATAAATTTATAATTTATAATTATATTCAATGATTGGAAAAATTGAAATAAATCTAAATAACGAAAAAAAAAAAAAAAAAAACAAAATTGTATTATAAAAATTCATTAATATTAAAAAAAAAAAACTTCAATTTTTTAATTTTAGTTTTGATCGATCATTTTTATTTTAATATTTTTTAATATAATTGATATATAAAAGGAAATTATAAACTTTAATTATTAATAAAATACCTTAATTAATTTTAGTACGTGATATAATATGATAAAATAAACTTATGTTATAACATAAATTTATTGTTAATAGTTTATATAAATATTTTTTATTTAAAATTTTAATATGTATTTATTATGCTTTTAATATTATATTTTTATTATATTTATATTTATATGCTATATATTTTAAAAAAGTTTATATCATAAGAATACATTATTAATTAGGGTGTTTAATTTGCTTAATTTATTTTAAACAATTTATTTTACACAAATATATTTCATAATAATTATACTTTTGCACATTAGTCGAAGTTTGCTTTTTGTTAATTTACTCTGTACCTATATTTTTATTTTAATTTAATATCAAAACTAATACAATAGTTTAATAATTAATTAATAAAAATATCAAGAAAAAATTAAAAACTAAAAAAGTTACATCACTACATAATTATATTTTAATACTTTAATATTATGTATATTTAATTATTATAAAAATTTAATTATTATAGATTTTTAATATACATATTAAAAGTTTTAAAATTCATAATCCGTAATTTATTAGATAATTTATATATATATATATTTATTTAATATATTTATTAATTATTAAAATAAGTTTAATAGTAAAAAAATAAATATAAAGTTTGAATTATATAAAATAATTATTATTATTATTACTATTATTATTATTATTACTAACTGATCTTTTTATTATTTATCTATCTATATTATTATTATTATTAACATATCTTTTTGTTTTATCTATCTATATTCAAAGAATTCTATTGTATATTTGTTATGAAATGAATATTAATTCAAGTTATATTCTTTTTATATAATATACATATTTTTTCTAATTGTAATATTTATTAATGTTTTCATTAAATTATTTATTTTCTATTCTATATACTTTTAAATTTATTAAATAATTAAAAATTAATATATTTTTTAATTATTTCAATTTGTTATTTTTTTTTTTTTTTTTTTTGATTTCAATTTGTTATTTTTTTTTTTTTTTTTTTTTTGAACGTTTTTAATAAAAATATATATAAGTAAATAAAGTAATATTATTATATGTGTACAAATTTATATAATATTTTATTATAATTATTATTTTAGGATTATATCTTTTTATTATAGATAAAGAATAAAAAATTTTATGTTAAATAATTTTTATATATAAATATTAAATATATATAATTATTCACAATTTAGCATCTATCTTCATTTAAATTATTATTATTAATTTTAAATTAAATAAAATTTTACAAATATCATTTGCTTTTTTTTTTTTTTTTTTTTTTTTTTTTTTTATTTTTTTATTTTTTTTCTTCTTACTTATAATTTATATTAAAAATTTTAGAATTATAAAATTTTTTTTTTCCTTTTTTCTTTTGATTTTTCAAAAATTATTAATGGAAATTAAATTATAATTATATGGTCGTATGGCAGAATTTTATTTTTTTTTTTTAATTCTTTAATTATTTATTATAGTTACTAACGTAATAATATTTCGAATTGTTTGAGTTTTCATAATTAGTATAATTATAATTATATGTTCGAATACCAGAAACTTTAGAAATTTTGGGTGTATTATTAATTGATTTTTGCTCATCAGGATTATAGGATGAATTATCCATATAATTTGTAAATGGTGGGTGTTTTGATGAGAAAGATTTTGATCTTTGTGAACTTTTAGAACCTATTTGATTTTTTGAAGTTGTGGATGATTCCTGTTGACTCGTAGTTGAAGGAAATGAATTTAATGGTTGTTTTGATATTAATGAACCGTAAGAATCCTTATATGTAGAACTAGTATTATAATTATCCGAGGAATCATTATTATTTTTGGATAAAAATAAAGTATCAGGAATTGAGGTAGTTGAATTTGAATTGGAATAAATATTGCCATATGGTGCTACTTCACAATAATCTGAAGACATTTTAGTGTAAGATTTAAGGTGACTAACTGAGGTATTAGGATTGGAAAAATTAGAAGCAACAATTTTATTATTTCTAGCAAATCGACGAAGTAATATTTGATCTATATAAATAAAAGAATAGTTGAAACTAAGTACAACTTGGCGAAGTTGTTCTACTGAGCTATCTGTCATGATATGTTTCTTATTTCCATTATCACCCACATATTCATTGATAACCATTACAACAAAGAATGCAACAAAAGGTAAAAAGACAATGGATATTATCATAGATGTAATAATACGGAATTCAGATATTTGTCTAAATTTTTCAATGAAAGGATTTGCTAAGTATCTCCTTGTTTTTTCTATTTTATATAAAACTCCCTTTTTTAATGTGTATACAACAGCTAAGTTGTACAAACAACTTGCTACTTCAATGAAGAACACTGTTGTCCACCATGCCATATTATAATTATTTAAATCTAGAACTAATTTGTCATTTTCATCTTTTATTCTTAAATCCATTGGATTATGAATGAAATAAGTCCACATTCCAACTACCTTTGTTAAATTAAAGAGAATACAAGTACAAAAAACTAGTCTTATTTTGTTTTTATTCCTTGTTACTGCCTTTGTTCTCAATAGAAGATACCAGTCACCAATAATTTCACCAGTTAACCAAAAGATGTGAGCAATAGCATTACTTATCAACCAATTTTTTGATGAATATGGCCAATAATAATCATTGACTTTTGGATTTAAATTCATTAAACCTCTTAAAAAATCACCAGTTGCTCTAAATAACCAATGCCCTATTAATACAAGATTAACTGGTTTATGCCAGGAACCATCACCTACCAATAAAATTAAACATACCCATGGAAAAAAAGGACTACATAGGTAAGAATTAATAATACCTTGATAACTATCTACCAATTTATTTTCATAAACTTCTACATTAGGACCTAATGCATCAACATTAAATACAGCTGTATCATTAACATAAGCCTTTTCGGCATAATGTATAATATCTTGCATTTTTTTTTTCTATTCTCTATTTTCTATATTCTCTAATTCACTTTATTTATTATTTTATTATTATTTTATTATTATTTTATTATTATTTTATTATTATTTTATTATTATTTTATTATTTAATTATTTAGTAAGTTCATATATAATAAATTTATTTTTAATGTATATCTATAAAAGTTTAAATTATTATTTGTTTTATAATATATGTATCTTTAAATATTTACAATAATTATATATACACTATTAAAAATATATTTACTTTTTATTTTTATTAAAAAAAAAATGAAATTGCTTATTTAAAGGAAATCTTTTTTTATTTATATCTATTTTGAAACATAATAAATCATATTAGAACACATTACTACCCTATTAAACCACTCAAATTTTAAATTAGTTATTTCCATATTTATTATGATTACTATAAAATTTTATTTTTATTGTTTTTTTTTTTTTTTTTTTTTTATTATAAATTTTTTTTTTATTTTCATTTTAACTAATATATAAATGTTAATTAAATTATCAATTAAAATTAAAAATATGAAAGTTTCTGCCTTATTAAATTGTTTATCAATTAAAATTTTAAATATAATATTGATTTTATTGTTATAATATTGTAATATTAATACCATAAATATATAAATAATTTCATATTTCAAAGTTTAATGAATAAAAATTTTAGTTACAAAAGATAAAAAAGGAAAATGAAAAGATAAAGAAAAAAAAAAAAGATAAAAAAAAAAAAAAGAAAAGGAAAGATATATATATTAGAGTTCTTTTCAAAACTTTTTTTTACTTTAAATAAATATCTAATTAAAAAATAATATATTTAATTTAAATTTAAATTTTGAATTTAAACATAAAATATAAAAAAAAAATAAAATTTTGCCATAAAATCTTTACATTCTTTTTTTTATTAAATTAATAATTTAAATAAAAATATTGATTAAATTATTGTTATATATTGCAATTTACTAATATTATATATATTAATATATTAATCAATTTTTAAAATTTTGAATTTTTTACAATTTTATGTTAAAAAAAAAAAAAAAAAAAATTAAAAGATTATTATTAATAAAAATTGTTATTATTAATAATTTCTATTTTTTTTTTTTTTTGTTTTTTTTTTAAAATAAATAAAAAATAAAATTTAAATTTTAAATTTTAAATTTTTTTTACATAATTTTCTAATTAATCTAATAAATTTGTGTAATGTCAAGTATTAATTTGTGTTACATTATTTAAATTTTAATTTTTTAAATATTATTGAATTCAATTGTACTTAATACGTTTTTTTTTTTTTTTGAGTAGATCTAATTGAATTTTAAAACAAATTAAAAATTTTATAGTACTAAATCAATATAAAGAAAAACAGAAAAACAAATTAAAAAAATTTTTAGTAAATTAATAAAATAAATAAATAAATAAATAATATATATGTAAGTAAATAAATATATATATAAAATATAAATAAATTTTATTATATTTTATTTTAATATATTATTTCAACTATTTGTCTTATTATTTTTTTATTTTTATTTTATTGTATTTTTTTTTTTTTGTAATTTTTTTATGTGCATTTTTATTTCTTAACATTAAAATTATAAAATATTTAGCAAATAACAATTTTAAATATAATTATCATTATTATTTACATAATCGTCATCGTTATTGTTCTTATATATATGTATATATGAGAATTCTTTACTCATTTTTATTTAAATATTTTTTATTTTATTTTTATTTTTTTTATATTTAATTTAAATTAAAATTATAAAATTATTTAATATTTAAAAAAAAAATTCAAATAAAGTTTTTACTTATTTATATATGAATTAGTACTTATGTATTTTTATTATTATTTTATTTTATTATTTTCTATTTATATATATTACTATATGATATTTTATTAATTAGTAACAATTTTTCTTTGTAAATTATTTATAATCATTCTTTTAAACATTCATAAATGTATGTAACAAGTCACGTCACAATAGAAAAGTAAAAATATAATAGCTTATTCATTTTTTTTTTTATATAAAGATCATTTTTCCATCTAATTAATATTGAAACTTTAAAACTATTTAACTATTTTTTTTTATCTTAATATATATTATTTATATTATTTATTTTAAAAAACCAAAAATAAAACAAAACAAAACAAAAAACTAAAAAAAAAAATTTTTTTTATCGATTTTTCTTAATTGATATTTCGAAATTATGTTAAATAATTATATATATATATATAATTTTTTGTGTGTAAATATATTTAGTTATTATAAAAAGTGTCGTTTTAAAATAAATAATTTTGTGTAATTAATTAATTAATAAGTAAATAAATAAATTACGTTGAATAAGATATTAATAAAAATATAGTAGTAATAATAATAATAATAAAATAATTAATAATATTTAATTATGAAAGTATGTTAATATATATTTATATATATTTTAAATTTCATAACTATTTAAAAATATTAAGAAATTTTTAATAAATTTTCTATTTGTTTATTATTATTATTATTATTATTTTAATTATTTATTATAAATTAGTATTTATATCATTTGAATTGATTAAACTATAATTCAACAATACCTATCATTATTTTTGTAATTTCCAATTAAAACATATTAAATTCATTAGTTCTTCTTAATATATATATATATATATATATATTTTTTTTAAATTTCTCCAATTTTCCTTTAGTAATCATTATAAGATAAGTATTCTTTTTTTGATCTTTATAATATGTATTATTTTTATTATTTTTTAAAAAATTCTATTAATCTAATTATTTTAATTCTGAATAATTAATTTTTCAGTTTAATGTTAACTGATATATATATAAAATGTTAAATAAAATTTTATTTATTTATTATTAATATTTAGTTATTTATTCTTTTATTATTTTTATTATTTTTATTAGCTATATTTATAATTATTTGTTATTTATTAATTATTTAGTTGCTTATTTTGAATAAAATAATATTAACTATTCAGATTTTTTAATGAAATAATTAGTATTTATAATAGTGTTTTATTTTTGATGATTAATATTTAAAATAATTAACCCATTTATATATTTTAAATTATTATTTATTATTTTAATATATATATATAGGGTATATTGCATTTGTGCATTTTCCAATGTGGCGTATTTTCGTATGTGGCTTGTTCTTTAATAATTAAATAAATAATAAATATTCTTTTTTATATATAATTTATTAATATTCAATTGTAAAAATAATTTTTTATAAAAAAATTAATTTTGTAAAATTCTTTTTTATTAGAATATATTATTATTTCTTTTGAAATAATTATTTAATAATATTTAATTGAAAAAATATATTATTATTTTTTTTGAAATAATTATTTAATAATATTTAATAGCAAAAATATATTATTATTTTTTTTGAAATAATTATTTAAAAATATTTAATTGTAAAAAAATATTATTATTTCCTTTAAGATAATCATGAATATTTATTTAAAAATATTAAAATTTTAAACAATTATTTTAATTAATTAAAAAATCCAATTTACTTATTTTTATTTTTTTTTATTATGAATTATTTTAACTATTAATTAATTGTAATTCGATAAATTTTATTGATCATTTTCATTTGGTCATTTTTTCGTTAAATACTAATTATTTATTTTTTAATTAATAATTTTTAATATTTAAATATCTTAAACACTTCAACCATAATTCAACGAATTCATTTTTTTTTTTTTTTCTTTTTTTAATGGAATTTCTATATTTTTGTAATATTTAATTAAGGCATTTATTTCATTAGTTCATCTTAATTTTTTTTGGTATTTATTTAAATATGTTTATTACATTTTTTTTATTCAATTATTTAATTATTTAATTATTTAATTATTTATATATTTATTATGTTTGTATAGAATATCTTAAAAATGTATGACTTTATTATAAAATATATTTATAAGCTATATTTCGAAATGTACGATTGCTTAATGCACCACATTCATATATATATATATATATATATATATATTTTTTTTTTTTTTTTTTTAATTTTTAATTATTTCTTTTTTCGTATTATAATTTTTTCATTAAAGCAACAAATATATTGATATATTATAAATAATTAAGAAAAAAAAAGATAATTAAGTAAAGAATAATTAACATATATTTGAATTGTCATATTAAGATAATTCAAATATATATATTAGAATGTTTTTATTTATGGTACCTTTGTAGGAATTAATGATATTGGATTTGTTACTAAAACTACTATTATAAATTATTATTATTATTCAAATAGAAAATTTATTTTATATTAATTAAAAAATATATCATGATATACATATAAATATGGGTTTAAATTTTAAAAATTTTAATTATTTTTATTTAAACACTTTTATTTATTTCTAATAATAAACTGATAACTACGGCTCTCTTTTAATTCTCAAAATATCAATACAAGAACCTTTTGCGGTAAGCTTATTTTAGATTACATTCACATTATTACTATAATATTTATTGTTTCTAAGCAATATATATATATATAAAATGCATAAAAATAAAATACATGAATTTTTTTACATTAATATTAAAAAACTACATTATAAGTTTTGAGGATGAAATGACCTCTTACTCCTCCCATTCATTGATGATAACTCCATGTGGGTAAAAATTATCATTCAAATACGTGTCAGAATTTCTTCTTTGCCTTGTCGTGTCGACATCGACGCTCTTGATAACGGTAGGTCTATTGGCAATACAAATTGATCATAGTGCAAAAATCACTAATCACAATAGGTATAATATTGATAAGGAATTCCGCAAGCCCCACAAAATCTGAATTTGGGAAAGTAGACACTCTCTAAGGTGATTGAATTATGAATAACATAAAATTACTAATTACATTATAATTGTATTACATTAATTATAGTACAATTACATTAATGTATATTATAAAAAATAATTAATATTATAGAAAAATGTATGAATTTAATATTGAGAATAATGTATTAATACACTAAATTACGTATTTGTTTTATATCAACATTAATATATTCCTTCAATTTTTTATACTCCATATATAGTATAAAATTTTTAACATAAAAACAGTGAATTTCCTCTATTTCATAAAATAGAGGAAATCATAACTTTTATTTATTATTATACTTATTATAATTATAATACCTAGTATTATAGCTACTACTATTTATAATTATTATATTTATTACTACGACAACTACTACTTTTTGTTAATATAGTTTAAAATCATTTGAAATGAGATAAAAGAAAAAAAAAAATAAATGTAATTTAAAAGAAATGAAATAAAAGAAAAAAATAAATGTAATTTAAAAAAAGCTATATAAAAAATAAAATAAAAATAATTATATTGTCAATAAATTATTTTTCAATATTGTATATATTAGTACAAAAATAAAAAACTAAAAAAAAAAAAAAAAAACAGTCATAATTTAAAAATAAAAGAATTACGAGTATTTTTTAAATATTAGCTACTTTTATTATTATTATTATAATTAATTTATACAAAAAATTTTATAACAAAATTTTGTAATTTTTTTTTTATGATATACAATATATATAATTATTTTATAAATAATAAATATTATTTAAAAAATAATTCTAAAGTTTAAATTTGATATGAGTCTAACTTAATATAAAAAAGAATTTTATAACTTTTATTTATTTTTAATTAAAAATTATATTTAATTCTTATAAAAATAAATAAAAGTTATAAAATTCTTTTTTTTATAAATTCTTATATTATAAATTGATAATAATAATTCTCTCTAAGAAAGGTTGTTTTCTAAAATATATTTATGAATTTTAAATATATATTTCTGGAGTTTAATAACATTTTTTTTATATAATTTTAAAATAATAATAAATAAAATTTAAATATAAATAAAAGGAATTTTAATTATTCTTTATCGAAATTTCTTCCCTTAAAATATTACTAATGATAGATAAAATATCCCATCAAAGAACAATATACCACTCACCGGGGAAAAACTGATTTTCACCAATATATACAAAAATTTATTAAATAATATAATATAAATTTTTGTATCAATATACTAATAATAGATATATATATTTTTATAATTTAAACTTAAATATAAATATTAATATTTTTAAACATTCTTTAATGAGTATTTAAAAAAGAACCACAATAATTAATTTTTTTTTTTTTTTTTTTTTTTTTTTTAATATATAAATTATTAAATATTTCAAATTAAAGTTATTTTTTTTTTCATATGTACTTCAATACATATTAATATATTTTATTTTAAATATTTTGATTATTTAAGTAACAGTTTGGATATATATAATATATGGTATTAAATTTTATTATACAATTTTTTTTTTTTTAAAAATAAAGTTAAATATTAAAAATTTAACTATTTTTTGACTGTTGTTGATACAACTCTAGGTTGTACTCAGTATATATAAATATATATATGGTATTGTGTAAAAGAAGAGTGTCATATATGTATATATGGATATATATAAAAGTTTAAAAAAAAAAAAAAAAAACTGTTATTGATGTAAAATATATATATTGAATATCATGTTAAATATTTTTTACTTTTTTTTTTTTATTTTTTAATATATGTATTTTTCAGGGAGAAATTTTATAAATTAAATATATATATATATATTTATATTTAATTTGAATATCAAAGTTACACAAGTTCAAATTTTTTTTTTTTTTTTTTTTAAAATATTATAATATTTAATTTATAAATTTAAAATAATCTTTCAACTATTTCTATTATAATTAACTTTATTTATTAAATTTTTAATTCTTTTTTCTTTTCTTTTCTTTTTAATTAAATTTACAAAAAAAAAGTAAGATAAAAAAAAAAATAAAATTAAATCTTTATCTTTTAATTAATAGTAATAAATGTATATAAAGATATCTTAAATTTAAAAAATAAAAAGATGAAAGTAAAATAAAGCAAAACATAATTTATTGTTGAATATCTTTAGTACAAATAGTGCAGGTAATTATAATTATATAAAAAAGATTAAACTATGATAAAATAATATAGGTTGTACTATTTAATTAATATTATACAAAAAATATTATATCTATTATTTTATTTTATTTTAAAATATGTTAGTTCTTTAAATTTTTTTTTTAATTAAATCATAATATGTTGCTTTTAGCCATATATGTAATATAATATAAATAAAATGAATTTTCTTTCCAATTTTCCATTAACTTTTTTAAAATATATTAAATAATAAATAAAATATAAAAAATTGATAATAAATAATTAAAGAAATGTTAAAGATTCATAATAAATTAATATTATGCAATCGTTTAAATATTTATGTTTTTTTTTTATTTTTTTTTTTTTTAAAGAAAAAAAGTTTTTTTAATTGTCATACAATTATTTTCTCTTTAAATATATATATTTAAAATAAAAAAAAAACTTTAAATTTTATATATCATAATCATATCCAAATCTTGTGGTTCTGACTGACATGGGAGCACTTTATGTAGATATCCTGATACACACCCTCTATAAAGTTTGTCTGATATTAGTAGTCTGTTGTGGCTGGTATAATATGATCATTTACAAGGGAAAGTCTAAAAAAAATTAAATATTAATTCTAATTCTAATTTAATATTCTTTTAAATAAATAAATAAATAAAATAAAATATAAATAATAAAAATTAAAAAATAAAAATTCTATTTTTTTTTTAATAAACTTTAATTTATATCTTTTTTAATAAACTTTAATTTATATTTTTTTAATAAACTTTAATTTATATCTTTTTTAATAAACTTTAATTTATATCTTTTTTCTTTTTTCTTTTTTTCATTGATATATTTATTTAATTACTATTATTTATTTAATTTTTATTATTTAATTAAATTTTTATTATTTATTTAAATTTTTATATAATTCAAGTTATTAATTTTATATTTTTATTGATTAATTATTTCTTTATTTTTATATACAAATTTAATATTTTTTACTACATATATATTTATATTTAATTTAAAAATTATCCCACTTTTTTTTTTTAAATATGAACTTTTATGTTAATTTTTTTTTTTTTTTGTCATATTATTATTTATTATTTATTTATTTTTTTTTGTTATATTATTATTTATTATTTAATTATTTTTTTTTTTCTAATTTTTACTTAAAATATTTTAAAAGAGTTAAATTATATATAAAATTTAAATTTAATAATATAAACAATATAACATATAATACTAAGGATTAAAAATTATCGTATATAATTGTTATTAGAAAATTACATTTATATATCTTCAATTTATTTTATTTTATATATTTCAATTTTAGTGTATTAACGATTTTTTTTTTTTTTTTTTTTTTAAAAAATTATTAAAAATTGCAAATAAAAATTTTTAAACTTTTAGTTAAAATTAATATTTTAATAAAAAATTTTTTTTTTAAAAAAAAAAAAAAAAGAAAATATATATATATATAAAATATTTTAAAAAGAAATTTAAAATATATAATTTATTGATTCACATACAATATTTAAACATTCGGGGATATATATTGATTAATATTATTTAAATATTATTAAGAAAATAATAATAATAATAATAATATCAAGATTTTTTTTCTTATTTATATTTTAATTTTAATTTTTTTTTTTTTTTTATTTTTATTTTTATTTATATATTTATTTTTTTTTAATTTTATATTTCAGTTGAGTTTTTTTCTATTGAACATCTTAAATTATTTAAGTAATAGGTGGATTTTATGGGGTAGTTAATTAAGTTTTTATTTTTATTTGATATCTGAAAATAATTATCATTTTGATCATAATTATTAATTTCATAAAACATATTAGTATTATATATTATTGTTTTATCATCATGAATATTATTTTGAGTAAAATCATTGTATAAACTATTTCGAGCATTAGAAAAGGAAGGGTTTTTAATGGAATATAATTTATAATTAATGTTATTTTGTTGATAATAATTAGTTTCACCATTATCTATAGTATTTTGTTGAGATGTTATTTCTTTTAATGAATCATGTTTTTTGTCATAAATTTTCTTACTTTCTTGGGAACTATTAAAATGTGAATCCGAATAAGTCAATTTTTTTGAACTAACTATGGATTTTCCATTGGAACGTTCTATGAAATATCGTAGCAATACTTGATCCATATACATTAATGCATAATTGAAATTTAGAACTGCAATTCTCATCTGTTCAATTTCTGCATCTGATTTTTGATGATATCTAGAATTTTCATCTCTGTAATCTATAATAAGAAAGACAACAAAAATAGTAACAATAGGAAAGAAAATGATTGAGGCTAACATTGAAAAAATGATACGAAATTCTGATATTTGTTTAAATTTTTCCAAAAATATATTGGTTCCTTTGGCCTTAAAATCCTTTATTGTATCTGAGAGATATGAATGTAATGCATTAATAATTGAAAAATCGTATAAACAACTTGCAAGTTGCATTAAAGCTATAGTTGACCACCATGCAATGTTATACTGAATTAAATCTTCTGTTGTTACTGCTTTTTCATCAGTAATTTTTAAATCTATAGGATAATTTATTAATCCACAAAACATGGCAAGAACTTTTACAAAATTATAAAAAATACAAGTAATATATACCCATATCATTTTCTTTTTATTATTTGTAACTATTTTTGTTCTTAATAAAGGGTACCAGTCTCCAATTATTTCTCCAAGAAACCAAAAAACATGGGCTAATACAAAACCAATATACCAATTTTTATGTGAAAATGGCCAAAAAGTATTAGGATCATGAGATCTTAACTCCATTGTTGCTTTTAATATATCTCCAATGGCTCTGAAAAACCAATTTCCAATTAAAATTAAATTAATTGGTTTTTTCCAGTTTCTTCCATTTATAATTAATATTAGACATACCCAAGGAAAATATGAACTCTTTATAAAGGAGTTTATTATATTTTGCCAGCCATCTATGTGTTCAATAGATACATTATATGGTGAACGATTTAAACCATACTTTATAATATCTTGCATTTTTTTTTATATTATATATTATATTATTTTATAATATATATATGTTTAATTATATACATATACTTTTTATAATTATATTTTATTTTATTTTATTTTTTATTACATATATATATTCTAATAAATATTTATGATAATAAATATTTATATATTAATATTATATAAATTATAATTAAATATAATTTATATAAATATTATTTTATTTTTTATTTTAATTTATTCTATTTATAATTTAAATATCTTTTTATTTAAAAAAAAAAAAAAAGAAAAAAATTAAAAAAAGGAAAGAAACTTTCATTTTATATAATTTTAGTTTTCTTTTTTCTATTTTCTTTTTTTTTTTTTTTTTATTTTTTATTTTTTATTTTTTTTTTTATTTATTTTTTTTTTTTTTTTTTTAATTTTGGTATTATTATTATTATTTAATTTAAATTTATAAATTAATTAAAGTTCTTTGATATTTTAATTAATTCGGAAATGATTTACTTTTTAATAAATACTATTTGATTAAATTGCATTAATTAAATAAGAAAAAAACTAATGTAATTATATTATTTATCATCCGTTTAATATATTTTTTTTATTCTGTTTTACTATAATTTATCCTTTTTATTTTTCCTTTTCCTTTTTATTTTTTTTTTAGTTATATTATTATTGATACTATTATTTAATTTATAATATTGATATTATTATTTAATTTATAATGTTGATATTATTATTTAATTTGTAACAATTTATACAGTTCAAATTTTTGTTATATATAGAGTATATTTTAAAATAATAATAAAAAATTTTTTTTTAGTTTTTGAATAATTAATATAGTAAAATTTATTTTAATTTTTCAAAAATGGATTTTTTTTTTAGTTATCGAAAAAAAAAATCCATTTTCACTTTTCGTAATTAATTTTCTTTCCTTCATAAATGTCTTTTTTGGGTTTAAGTTTTTTTTTTTTATATATATTTATTATTAATTTTCTATAATAGAGAATAATATAAATATTATGGAAAATAATTTATCATTTTTGAATATTTAATTTAGAGATTAATTCTTTTTTAATCTATTAAAATTAATTTTCTTTGTATACATTAAGAGAAATTTTCATTATTAATATATTAAAATGGGAAAATTTTTTTAAAGAAAATATTAAATTTACTTATTTATAAAAATGAATAATTAATTTATTAATAAAGGGAAATAATTTTTTCTTTATCTTCCTTTTTTTTTTTTTTTTTTTTTTTTTTTTTTTTTTTTTTTTTTTTTTTTTTTGAAAATAAATAAATACACATATTCATAAATAAATAAATAACAACATAAATAAATAAATAAATAACAACATAAATAAATAAATAAATAACAACATAAATAAACGAATAAATAAATGCTTAAATAAATGAATAAATAAATAAATAATCTTATTATATAAATTGATAATAGATACTTTATTTTTAATATTATTATATACAGATATAATTATTATAGAACAATTGTATTTTTAAAATTGTCATTAAAGTTTTTTTTTTTTTTTTTTAGTTTTATATATATATAAATTGAAATATATTTAAATGGATTTATATATATGAAGAGATTAAATAAAGTTTGAAATGAAATAAAATATAATAAAAGTGAAGTAGTATAAAAGAGTAAAGTATTAATAAAAATAAAATAAAATAAAGAATTTTTAATATTAATTACTAAATAGATAATTAATTTTTTTTTTTTTTTTTTTTCAAAAAATCTTATATTAAATTACTTTTTTGCTCTTTAATTCATAAGGAAATAAAAATTATTTAAATTCAGATTGTTAACCTTTGTTATTGTTATTATTTTTTTTTAATGAATATATTATTACAAAACCGAATCGTTTCATTTCACAAAGTTGCATTCCGTTAAATGAGGCATTTCACAATTTTAATATTATAAATTAATTATTATATAAATTAATAAATAAATAATTTTAATAAATCATGTCAAATTAAGGTTAAATTTTTTTTTTTTTTTTTTTTTTTTTTATTTTAAAAAAAGTAAAAAAAATATTATTTAAAAAAATATAATATTATTGAAATTTTCATTATATATATATTTAAAAAAAAAAAAATAAAATACTCATGAAATTTATATAAAGTATTTAAAAAAAAAATATTAAAAAATTAAAAAGGTTTATATCTTTAGAATATATTTAAAAAAATTTTTTTTTATATTTTTAAGATATAAACTTTTTTAATTTTTAAATGTTCTTTTTTTATTTTAAATATTCTCAAAAATAAAATATTCTTAAAAAAAAATACATTCTATTAATATAAAAATTAAAAGTTTTAATGAATGTGTTGAATTTCGGAATGTAGTTTATAAATAAAAATTTAATTCTTAATTTAAAGCACCACATTTTCAATATCTTTATTAAATTAATTGTAAATAAATAAATAAATATATATATATATTTTTTTTTTTTTTTTTTTTTTTTTAAGATATTAAGAATCAAATGAATTAAATAAACAATAAATAAAATAAATAATAAAAATTTTAATTAAATTAATAATAAATTATAAAAAATTACATATATTTTATTGTTAACCATTAAAAAATGGAAAAAAAAATCTAAAAATTGAAAAAGTGAAACAAATAAATCAAAAAAATAAATTATTATAAATAAAAAATATAAATATAATTTATCTTTAGAATTAAATATTATAAAATCTTTTATTATTATTTCAACAAAAAATATTAAAATATATCTTTAAAAATTAAGTATTATTAAATATTATTATTTTAACAAAAAATAATAAAATTTATCATCAAAATTAAATATTATTTATGAATTAATATTATGAATTAAATATTTATTTGAAATGTGGCGTACTTTTTTAATAATTAACAATAAAATATATGTAATTTTTTAAAATTTATTTATTTATTTATTTAATTTATTTTTTTTATTATTTAATTTTTTATTATTTATTTATATTAATTTAATTTTTTATTATTTATTTATTTAATTTTATTTAATTTTTTTTATTATTTTTTTTTAAAAATTATAAATTAAGTGTTTTTGAGAAAATTTTGTTGATGTTTAAATAAATAAATAAATAAATAAAAAAAAATTAACTCATTCATATTATCTCAAGTTTTATTTATTTATTTATTTATTTATAATTATTTAAAAAAAAAAAAAATTAAAAATGTGGGGCGTTAAATTACGAATTAAAATATTAGTAATATAAATTTTTTTTATTGATAATTTAATTTTATTATAAAAACTTTATTCTTTCACTTCCCTCCAAACTTATATTTATTATCAAATATTAAGTTGGTAAAATTTGTCAGTTTTGGTCAGTTTACGTTTTTAGTTAAAATGTTGGCCAATTTTTCTTCAGATTTGTATTAATTAAATTCAATTTTAATTAGGAATGAAGATATTGTAGAATTCTAATTTTTGAATTGATTATTTTAAGCCAATATCATCTACTATAATCTATATCTCCTTTGAGAATTGTTATATATACTTCTTTGTCTATTGTATATTTAATGATTTTGTTATTTGAATCTTTTTTAATTTTAAGCATTCATTTCGATGTAATGTTATTTTCTAGTGTTTATCAACAAATATCATAACTTTATTTTTATATAAATTATCTAATTCCTTATTGATTGCTTGTTTCTGATTAATCCAATTCTCTCTATATGCATCATTATAATTAGATGAAATATCGGTATTAATTGAGAAGATTGTTGAGTATTCTCTATTTTTATCTAGTAATTTAGAAAATAAATTTTTATAGTATTAATATTGATATAAAGTAATTAATTTTATTATTTATTTTTATATTATAATTATTAATTATTATTATAACACTTTTGACTTATTATCATTTTTTTGTAGTATTATATATAAATATGTATATATTTATTTTTTTAATTTTTTATATTCAAATTTATTT
This sequence comes from Neocallimastix lanati (nom. inval.), assembly GCA_016946835.1. Taxonomy (NCBI): domain Eukaryota; kingdom Fungi; phylum Neocallimastigomycota; class Neocallimastigomycetes; order Neocallimastigales; family Neocallimastigaceae; genus Neocallimastix; species Neocallimastix lanati (nom. inval.). The sequence continues at coordinate 602,912 of JACVTC010000071.1, read as the reverse complement.
AAACCTTTCTGTTAATTATATTCGATAAAATTATAATTAAATTTTGTATATTAGTGAATTGAAATTAAAAATATCTATTTCTCTAATATATCTTTATGATTAGAAGGTGTTGAAGTCATTGAATTATTAATTGCTATATTATCGTATACAACTCTATCTTTTGTTGAATCTAAGTTCTTATATTTATTATTTTCAATGTTATTAACTGAAATGTTAAAAAAAGCACTTGTAGTTTTTTGGTCATCATTTACAAAACTTCTAAGTAAAATTTGGTCCATATACATAAAAGTATAATTGAAATTAAGAACGGTTTCACGAAATAGTTCTATTTCTGAATCTGAATTAATATTACTGACGTTATTATATTTATAGCCATATAAAAGAAAAATAACAAAAATAATTACAAAAGGAAGAAAAATTAAGTTTGCTGTCATAGAAAAAATAATACGAAATTCAGATATCTGCTTAAATTTATCCATAAAGGAATTCTTTTCATATAGATTATTCCCATTTATTTCGTTAAAAAGATGACTTTTTAAAACTAATATAATACTAATGTCGTATAAAATACTGGTGATACTTATTACTACTACGGTCGACCACCATACTATATTATATTTAACTATATCATTTTTTGTATTGGAGACGATATCGCTATTAACTTGTTTTTTTAAGTTGATTGGATTATTCATGAAATAAGTATACATACCAAAAAATTTTATTGAATTATATATAATGCAAAAAAAATAGATTATTTTAATTTTTTTAGAATTGTTGGTTACTACTTTTGTTCTAATTAGTGGATACCAATCCCCTACAATTTCACCTGATAACCAAAATATATGAGCAATAGCATTACTTATATACCAATTTTTCTGTGAAAAAGGCCAATAGGTATAGGGTTCAAATGTTCTTAATTGCATAGTATTTCTTAGTAGATCTCCTGTAGAACGTAAAAACCAATGAACAATTAAAACAAGATTAATTGGCCTATACCAATTTTTTCCATTTAATATTAATATTAAAAATATCCATGGAAAATGCATATTAATTAAGTAGGCATCAATTACATATTGTAGTGCATCAGATGTTTGAAATTTTATATCAGGATACATGTTATGAGAATTACTTTCATTAAAAAAGAAAGTACCATCGTTAAAGACAATACCATTAAAAGTTCCTTCAGCTAAATTTATAAGCTTTTGCATTTTTTTCTTTTTCTTTTTTTTTTTTTTTTATTATTCTTTTTATAAAAAAAGTAAAAAAAAAAATAGAGAAAAAATTATATTAAAGATTTAACAAAAATATCAAAATGAAAAACAAAAGCAACAAAACAAAAAGCAAAAATAATAATAATAATAATAAAATGAAAAGCAAAAAAAAGCATAAAAAAAAGTATCTTTTAATTATAATTATATATAATATAATTTATTTAATATATATTGATTTATTTATTTACTTTTTTTCTGATAAAAAATTATAAATATTTATATATGTTATTTTTTCATTATTATTATTTTTTTTTTTTTACAATTTTCTAAAAGAAATGAGAATATTAATAATAATAATTTAAAACAAGTATATTAATCCAAATTGTATTAATCTATGGAAAATTTTCTAGAGCATTAATTATAAATCATAAATCATATTATTTCTATTGAAATTTGTGATTTTCTAAAAAAGGTTTATTAAAAAATAGATTTATTAAAACTTAAATTTTATTTATTTTATATTAATTATGGAAAATAGGAAAATACTTATTAATTAATTAATTAATTAATTACACATATAATACATATAATAAATTTTATTATATATATTATTTATTATATTTAGTTTATTATGTTAGTATTTTCATTTTTAAAGTAATAAATCTATATATATAAAAATTAAAAATTAAATAAATAGTGAAATAGTTCATTTAAATATAGAATTTTAATTGGTTTATTTATTATTTAAAAAACTATTACAAATATTATTAAAAATGTTAATTTATGGAAATATAATTTATTTTTATTTTTTTTTCCATTTTTATTTTTCTTTTTTATTCTATTTTAATTTATTTTTTATTTTTTTTTTTTTTCCATTAATTTCTCTAATAGATAGCTATATAAATAATAATATTATTTTTGTAAATATATATATTAATATAATATATTGCTATTAATAATAAGTATATTTATTAATATCATCGCATGCTTTTTATGAGTAATCCATAACTATAACATAATAAAATATTAAAATAAAATTATAAAGATTTTATTATTAAAATGTTTTAGTTTATGAGTATAAGTATAAAATTAGAGAACAAAATTATACATTATAAATAATAATTAAAACAAATAAAAACGAAAACAAAACAAAAAAATATATATAATAATATTATATGAACATTTATTTATTTATTGAATTGCTAATTCTTAATACTTTAAACTTAATTATAAAAAAATATATATATATATATTATGTCATTTTTTCTTTTGGGAAAAACAATATAAAATGTTTCAAAAAAAAATTTTTTTTTATTATTATTGTTTTTTAAATTTCTATTCTATTATATATTCTATCTATATATAATTTTTTAAATAGCTTATAATTTTTTTTTATTTTTTTATCACTAATTATCAGTATTATATAAAAATATTGAAATATTTAAAATACATATTTTTTTTTTAAAATCGATTTAATTTTAAAGAGAACATAAAAAAATTTACAATCATCTTAAAAATATATATAAAAAAATATAAAAGAACAAAATATTTATAGTTAATAATTTCTTTTTTAAAATTAAAACTAATATACTATTATTACATATAAGATGGTGCTATTTCATTTTTTCTATTATACATTTATGTAAAAAAAATCATTATTTTAAATTATAGTCATTTTTAATAAGTATAAAATTTTTTAAAAAAATAATTAATTTAGTGTTAAAAATATATAATTTTTTTTTCTTTATGATTAGATATTGATAATATATATATATTGTTTTAAAATTTCATTTTTGTTTAATAAAAGTGAAAAAAAAGTAATTTTCCTTTTTTTTATAAAAATTTTTTAAAAAAAAATTAGAAAAATATATATTGAGAGTATTAATATGTAGATAATTGAATAATTATTTAGCTATTGATAATAATATACAACTAAAAAGTTCGATGTACTTTTGTTGGGATTTATTTATTAAATTTATTGAAGTATTATTTATTTATTTATTTATTTATTTTTATTATTAAGGTTACATATATTTAAAACTATCTAACAACTTTCTTTTACATTACACTTCTCTTAATTCAAGGAAATGTTTTATTTTTATGTTATTTAGTTATAATTAACTATTTGATTAATTGTTCTTGTGATTAAAATAAACTATTAAATGAAAATAAATATTAATAATTATTATTTAAGGAAATGTTTAATAACTATATAAATATAAATATAAAACAATAAGAATATAATTAAAATATTGATTTATGCTATAAAATTTATTATTAATTATTAATATAATTAATATATTGAAACACACATATTAAAAATATTATAAAATCATTAGATTTAAATTTGATTTATGACATTAATATACATTAATATAACAAAAACTATTTTATATTAATTAAGGTTTGAATATTTCATTTTATATCAATAATTAAACTTTTTCATGAAAATGACAAAAATGCAGAAGACATAAAAAAAAATTTTTTTAACCTGGTGTAACATATATAGATGACTATAAAAAATAAAAAAAAAAAAAAAAATTTAAATTAGAATTATATATATAATATATAGTTTATTGAATATAATTATTTAGTAATAATAATAATAAAAAAAAATAACAATAAAAGTGATATAAAACGGAAATAAAAACTTTAATTATTAATAAAATTTATTTATTAATAATGACATAAAAATAAATTAATAAATCATTTGCAATTACTTGACATAAATTAAACTTGACCGAAAATAGCATGATAAAATTAAAATTAAGTAAAGACATAAAATTATGCAAGAGCATAATAATTAATGTAAATATAAATTTTATGAGTGTGTGTCATTTCACAAAATTTCATTTCACAAAATTTCATTTCGTAAAATTTTAATAAATAAATAAATAAATAATAAAATAAATAAATAAATAAATAAATAATAAAATAAATAAATAAATAACTAAATAATAAAAAAATAAAAAATAAAAAATATAAAATATAAAATATAAAATATAAAATAAAAAATAAAAAAAATAAAAAATATAAAATAAAAAAAAATATAAAATAAAAAATAAAAAAAAATATAAAAAATATAAAAAATATAAAAAATATAAAAAATATAAAAAATTTAAAATAAAAGATAAAAAAAATAAAAAAAAAATAAAAAATAAAAAAAAAAAATTAAAAAAAATATAAAATATAAAATAAAAATATAAAATATAAAATATAAAAAAAATAAAAAAAAATAAAAAAAATAGATATCCACCTAAAATCATCCTAACTTTGTGCTACTACTTTTAACTCCCATTTTTTATGATGCCCTCATCTTTTTTTTTTTTTTTTTTTTTTTATGGATTAATTATAAATATTTCTTTTATTAAAAAAAATTTATTAGTAATTTAAGATTTTTTTAAAATACTGCGCAAGGACTTAAAAGGTGTAAAATGATCAATTAATTATTTAGATATTATTTTTTAATCTTTATAATAATTATTTTTTAATTGTTTTTAATTTTAATAATTATATTTTAAATTATTATCCTTTTCATCCTTTAAATTATTAATACTTTTTTTATATATATATAAAATTATTATTGATTATATATTATAGAACATTTAAAATGTATGATAAAATATTTTATTTTTTTAAAGCTTTAATTCTAATGAATATTTATTATTATATAATGTATATTTGTTGTATATATGTATATAAATATTTTTCTTTTTTTTAAAAAATTTAATTTTAAATTTATTTATTTATAATAGTTTTATTTGTTTATTTTTATTAATTTAGTTATTTATTTAAATCATATATATTATTTATTTGTTTTATTATTAATTTATTAACTTTAAAAAATTTTTCCGAAATGAAACTTTGGGAAATGAAACTTCGTGAAATGAAACTTCGTGAAATGAAACTTTGTGAAATGAAACTTTGCGAAATGAAATTTTTCGAAATGCACCTCCCCCAAATTTTATAACATAAATTTTATGTTATGTCAAAATTGAAATAATTTATAAATTTCTTTTTATTATTTTTATATTATTTTATATTGATATTTTATTTTATAATATTTTTAATTATTTTAATAATTATTATTTTATATTAATACTTTATATTTTATTAATTATAGTAAATTTCTAATATTATTATTATTTTATGAATATTTTATGAATAAATCTTTATTTTAATGTTTTATTTCAATATATATTTTTTTTATACTTTTATATTAAATACTTTAAATACTTTATAGTTATTATAAAAAAAAATTAATTAAATAGTTTATTATGAATTACAAATATAAAAGCAAGAATAATTCTTTATAATTATTCTTTCTAATGTTTTATGCCAATTTATTTTATAATTTCTTATATATTTACAAATTAATAGTTAAATACATGTATTGAGTAATTTATAATTACTTTTAAATAATAAATAAATAAAGTTTCAAATAAAATGTATGTAAAAGATTAAGTAAAATAAAAAATAATAATAAGTTAAGAAATAACAAATTTTAATTAATCAAAAAAAAAAAAATTTAATGTAATTAATAATTAAAAATAAGTTCAAGAGTTAAAAAAAATTCGGTGTGATGAAAAAAGGGACTCATCCGGGAAATAAACCTGAAAACCTAAATAAAAAAAACTTCTCCCAACAAGAGAATTTGAACCAAAACATTCTTTATTAATAGTTTATGATAAAATGATAGAAATGGAGGACATATAATATGGGAGACAATTTTTTCTTTTTTTAGTACTTTGAAGCTCTATGAAGATAAAAATTAAATAATTAAAGAATTTAAATTTTAATAATTAAATATTAATAATGATTACTAATTTATTTTTTTTTTTTTTTTTTTTTAGACTCAGAGAATAATTTCTCATTCATCGATGATAGCGAGTAATAATTTTAGTATTAGTGTTATCAACTGAATCTGTATCAGATCTTTCACCGGGAGATGAAAATCCATACCTTATCACTTCGACGTCGACACTCTTAGCAACGATAGATTCAATCGAATACTATTTCATGATCAATCTAAAAGATTGATAAATCAATTGGTATTACGTTTGATAGAAACAGTCAATAAAGTTGAACTTTGTTTAAAAATATTGTCAAGTAATTGTCTTTGTTCCCCATCATAAAATTTAATTTTTCTAATATATTGAATGCCCTCCAATAAGAGCACTCAATGTAAAATAATAAATATTATTATCATAATATGAATCTAAAGAAACATCCAAAGGATTTCTGTAATAGTAATTAATAATTTCATAATAATTAAATAATGTTTTGTTTGTTTTTGTATCAATAAAATATATTAAAGATAAATAAGTAAATAAATAAATAAAATAAAAAAAAAAAAAAAAAAAAAAAAAAAAAAAAGATTCTTAAAAACAAAATAATTATCTAATTTTAATTACATTTTATTTTGAATATCAAATAAATATTTATTAAAATATTTCAAAATATATATATACTGTAAGAATATATATATTCTTACAGTAAATATCTTTATTTAATTGTTAATATATAATTATATAAAAGTTAAATTTCAAATATTAATTGTTAACAATATAATATTTAATAATATAATATTTATAAATGTATAATAATTTATAAATTATTTTTATTTAAATTATTTTATTATTATTATTTTTATATATTAATATTATAATATTTTTTATTTTTCTTTAAAATTTTTCTCTATTTATTTTAAAATTTTTTCTCTATTTATTTTTGAATTTTTCTCTATTTATTTAATAAATAAGATGTATATATAAAGTGCATCTTATCAAAAAAAAAAAAAAAGTATTATATTATACAATTATATTTAATAATATTTTATCATTAAAAAAAATCATTTATACATTGTTATATTATATTCATTATTATTCTATTTAATCATATAAGGTTATATTTATATATTGATTTTTATTTGGTTTTGTTATGTCTTTATTTAAATTATTAAAGTAATAATTAGAAACAGTTTGATTGTTGTTATCCATCATATATGAATCAGTATATGAATTAATATATGAATTAGGACTATTGAATGGTATAGCCTTTAATTGTGAGCTTGGTGAAATTAGAGATGTTGATGGCATTGCTAAAGTATCATAGTTATTAGATTCACTTTGAGTTACAGATGTAGAATTAAAGATATCATTGTTGCTATTATAGTAATTAGAACTATTTAAACTATTCATAATACTACTCATTTTGTTCAATGTTGATGAAGTGTAAGAAACTTTACTTCGTATAACGTACTTCTTTTTATTTACAATACTTTTAAGTAATACTTGATCAATGTACATTAAAGTGAAATTAAAACTTAATACTACTTGACGAAGTTGTTCAATACCTGTATCTACAGTACTATAACTATTCACCTTACTTTTATGGTATTGTCTAATAAGAGAAACAATAAAAAAAGTTAAAAATGGTAAAAATATTATTGAAATAATCATAGATAAAATAATACGAAGTTCCGAAATTTGTTTAAATTTTTCTAAGAAGGTATTTTTATTGGTATTTTTATATTCATTAAGTTTATTAAAGAGACAAGTCTTCAAGGAAAAGATAACAGATAAATCGTATATACAACTGGTAATTTGCATCATACCAATTGAAGACCACCAATAAATATTAAATCTAATAACATCTTTTACATGATTACCATTTTCATCAGTAATTCTTAAATCAATTGGCATATCCATAAAATAGGTATAGATACCAAATACCTTAGTAAGATTAAAACAAATACAGGTGATATATACAATTTTTACCTTTTTATCATTATTAGTAACAGCCTTTGTTCTTAATAAGGGATACCAATCCCCCATCATTTCACCAAGAAGCCAAAAGAAATGAGCTAATCCATTACTAACATACCAGTTGGTTTTTGTGTATGGCCAGTAGGCATTTGCTGCAGTTTCACTTCTTAAATCCATAGTGTTTCTTAATACATCACCAACAGCCCTACAAAACCAGTGACCAATAAGAATAAATACAGCTGGTCTTTTCCAATTTTTACTATTTAATAAAAGAATGAGGCAAACCCATGGGAAAAAAGGGCTTGTTATAAATGGAAGTATGGCCTTTTGTATGGAATCTATTCTTACAATAGGAAAACGTCTATATCTCTCATAGAAGTAATCATATATAGTTTGGGACATTTTTATATATTTTTTGTAAAAAAAAAAAAAAAGAATAATAAAATATAAAATAAATATATATATATATACAGAATAAAATAAAAAAAATTCTATATAAAATATATATTTTATATTATTAATTATTTTTATTTTTAATTATAATTAATAATTTTTTTTTTTTATATCTATTTTTTTTTTTTTTATTATTTGAAAATTTTTTCAATTTTTAGGATAATATGTTTAAATTTATATTGAAAAAAAAAAAAAAAAATTCATAATGAATAAACTTTAAAATTAAAAAATAATAATAATAATAATAATAAAATAAAACTATAATTATAATTATAATTTTATTATTGTTTATTTTTTAATCAAATAATAATTGGTTGGAACAATTATTATATATTGATACTATTGTTAATCTATTTTTTTTTTTTTTTTTTTTTTTTTTTTTGTGTAATTTAATTTTATATTAAATTACTTTTTATTTAATTAATGTATCATTGAAACAAAATTTTAATAATTAGAAAAAATTTTTTTCTTTTATTTTTTGATATATTGAAAATAGATATGAAAATAGATATAGTTCCAAAATAGCATTTTTTTAAGTTAGTATTATAAGTAATAAATAATTTAAGTAATATAATAATATTAGATTAAAACGGAAATTTATTTAAATTTTTTCTTAATATTAAAATATTAAAACAATAGTCATGAAATATTAAAACAATATTAAAATAAAAATAGATATAAATAAATAAAATAATAAAATAATTCGATTCAATAAAAAAAATATATATATATATAATTAAATTCTATTACATAATAATAAAAAATAAATAAATAAATAAATATATAAATTATAAATTGCTAATTATAAATATATTTCATTTAAAAAATAAGATTTAATATATATATTAAAAAAAAAAAAAATTAAAATATTAAGATACATATATTAATATATATGTATATAAATTATAATTAAGCTTAAACGGAATTTGGTAATAATAAATATAAACACTATTGTTAATTATAAAACACTATTATTAATTATAAATTAAATATTAATATATATATATTAAATTTTTAAATCAGTAATTTTTATTTCTGTGAAAAAAAAAAAAAAAAGGTTATATGTTTAAATAATATATATATATATATTTTTTTTTATTATAGTTTATTGTTAGTTTTTAAAGAATTTAAATTTAAAAAATTTTTAATTTACTAACCTGTCATCTATTTTTCTAATATCAATAAAAGGAAAAAAACTTATACTTTTTAAATATCAATAAAAGAACAAAAAAAAAATTTTTTTTTCCTATTATTATATTTTTTATTAAAATTTACTTTTTAAATATCAATAAAAGAACAAAAAAAAATTTTTTTTTCCTATTATTATATTTTTTATTAAAATTTTAAAATTATATGAAGTTTAACAATATGGTATTAAATATATTTATTTAAAAAATGAGTTATTTATATTAATGGTATGACATTAATTCATTGTAACATCAATATATTTATTATTCAACCTATTGATACAAATGATATTGTTAAATTTTTTTTATTATCTTTTAACTATAAATTTTATTTATTAAACAATTATAAAAATAAATCCACTTTACATAAAGTATTTCAAAATTTTTTAATTATCTGATAACTATTAATTTTATTTATTAAATAATTATAAAATAAATTCATTTTACAAAAATATTTCTAATAATATTAACTTTAAGATTTATTATTAATTTTATGGAAGGCATAATAATTAAAATTCCTAATGGAAGGAATATTTTCTATTTTAAATTATTTAAAATAAAATATAATAATAATAAAAAAAAATTAAAATAATAAAAATGTTTTAAATTTAAATTATAAATATATATGATTAAATAATACATAATATTTTAATAAAAAAAATAACTAATAATAATGATCAAATATAATATTTTATTTTTAAAAATAACAATTAGTTGAAAAGATTTAAATAAATTGCTTTAATAAAAGTTAATTTGATAATAATGAATAAAATTATTTTATTTATTGGTAATTAAAATTAAAAATAAATTTTAATTTTTTATAATATTTTATAATATTAATTTATGTTGATATTTATTTATTTTTATTATTATTATTATTATTATTATTATTATTTTATTTATATTTTAACTTTATTAGTTATATGAAAATAATTTGTTTACTATAAATAAAAATTAATCAAATGAAAATAAAATAAATATAAAAATAATTATTACTGTAAACATTTAATATATAAACTATATATAATAAAAATTAATAATATTTATTAATAAATAATAACGTAAGTTTTTTTTTTTTTATTTTATTTTATTTTATTTTTTAAAATTAAAAACATTTATTTTTAGGAATTTTATTACTTTTTTAAAAATATAATAAATTTAATAAAAGAAGAAAAAAAAAAAGAATAAAAATAATAAAAAATCTACTAATACGCTTATAATATAATAGACATAAATAGATTTTTATTTTTATTTTATATTTATTAAAATTATATATTTTTTAAATTATAACATTTTAGTATATTTTAATTTTTTTTTTTTATTCCTTTTTTTCCTTTTTTTCCTTACTTTTTAATATGTTAGCATTTTTCATATGTAATAAAAATCAACTTTAAAAATAGTTTTTTTTTTTTTAGATTTTTATTTTTAATTTATATTTATTAAAATTATATATTTTTTAAATTATAACATTTTAGTATATTTTAATTTTTTTTTTTATTCCTTTTTTTCCTTTTTTTTCTTACTTTTTAATATGTTAGCATTTTTCATATGTAATAAAAATCAACTTTAAAAATAGTTTTTTTTTTTTAGATTTTTATTTTTATTTTATATTTATTAAAATTATATATTTTTTAAATTATAACATTTTAGTATATTTTAATTTTTTTTTTATTCCTTTTTTTCCTTTTTTTTCTTACTTTTTAATATGTTAGCATTTTTCATATGTAATAAAAATCAACTTTAAAAATAGTTTTTTTTTTTTTTTTTTTTAAACATAATTTATATAATAAAAAGAGTTAAATAGTATTTTATAATCAATAATAAAAATGACTTTATCCTTATATAAATTATTAATTTTTTTTTTTTTTAGTTCAATTAATATCTTTTTATACATATATGATTTATTGGTTATATATATACATTATAATTTTCTTTATTATTAAATCAATTTCTTTTTAATTTTTATATATTTTTATCATTTTTTTTTCAATAAAAGTATGCTTTATTTATTTTTATTATTGTATTATTTTAATTATTAATCAAATATATAAATGACTTTATATTTAAAAATAATTTTTTATCCTTATATAAATTATATTATTATTGCTATTATTATTATTAGTATTGTAGATTAATTAATGATATCTTTTTTATACATATATGATTAATTGACTTTTTATTAATTCAATTTCTTTTTATTTTATATATTTTTATCATTTTTTTTCAATAAAAGTTTGTTTTATCTATTTTTATTATTATATTATTTTAATTCTTATAGCTAGTAATTATACTAAATAAAATTCAATATGTCTTTAATTGAAATAAAAAAAATGAATAAATAATAAAGATATATATTTATAATTAGATGATAAATTGTTTTTGGTATTAAAGTAGGAATAATATTGAATACACTAATTCATACGATGTTATCAGTTGAGCGTCTTTATATATAATTTCTATATTATTTATATTCTACAGTCAAAAAAGTCATAGATTTTTACAATTTTTTTTTTTTTTGAACTATAATAATTTATTAAATATTTACCAAATAAGTTTATTACTATGAAAAGAATGTAATAGTAAAAATAATAATATTTTGATAATATAATAATACTACTACTACTAATAATAATAGTTTAATAATAATATACTAATCATATATAATAATAATTTTAAATTATTTTTTTTTATTAAACATTTTTATAAACTATTTTTATATATATATTTTTAAATATTTAATTTCAATGCTAATATTTTTAATAAAACTTGAAATAACAATAATATCAATAACAACAGTATTAATAATACTACTATCAGAAGCAACACTAATAATGATTATCATCACAGCATTAACAAACCCAAATTCAAACTTCATACATGTAATTATAAATATATAAATATATATATATTCATGAAGTTTATTATTATATAAATCAATGAATCAATCTTCAAGAATTTTATAAAAATTTATTGGTCATTGATCATAATCTATATCAAGAATTATTCGATATTTAAAATCAAAAAAAAAAAAAATTGATACATTATAAAAGAAATAAATGATTATTTAATTTTTGAATTACGATCATGTAAATAATAAATTAACTTGAAGATCTACAAATTAATTCATACTCACATTTAGGAAATGGTCCAATTTCATGAAAATTACAACTTCAATAAAAATTATAGTACTCTCAATAGAATGAGCTGAAATTGTTAAGTTCAATATAAATATATTGAAAAAGTTTTGCGGGTTTAAAAATTATTTGAAGAAATGAAATATAAAAAAAATATATATATATAAAAGGATAAAAGATGATAACATTGAATGTATCACTCTAATAGAAGATAAAAATACTAAAAGTGAATGTAATATTTTAATAATTAATATAAAATTATTTATTTAAGAAGCAAAAAAAAATGAATTTTATATATAATTTAGGTTAAAAATGTTAATATTCCTTAGGTTTATTATTATTCAATTTTCATATTTTATTTCATTCAATAAGATATTAAATAAAAATTTTTAAATATTTATTTAATATCTTATTGAATGTATTAATATTAATATTAATATTTTATAAATTTTTATATGAAGAATATAAAAAAGAAAAAAAAAAAAAAAAATAACATTACATTATTTCTTTTTAAGAATTTCTTATAATGAAACTAAATAAAAAATTTAGAAATAATAACTAAAAATATGTATTAAAAAATGGTATTAACCTTTTATATTATTTTATATTATTTTATCTTTAGTTTTACTTTTTTATAATTCTTGTATTATATGAATATTCTTTTTAATTTTTTAATTTTTTAAAGTTAATTGTTTAATAATAAGTCATTATAAAGAAAAGAAAAAAAAAAAAAAAAATATGCTATAAGCATAATGAAAGTTATTCATGATTAAAAATCGATACGCTATTTTAATAATAAATTAATGGTAATATGTAATAATAAATTATAAATAAAAATAAAAAATCGATATAATGATTAATAATAATAATAATAATAATAATAATAATAAAGAAATAATAACAATATCAAAATAAAAACTATCGTAAGTTAAAAAAATTAAATAAAAAAAAAAAACTTTAATTTCAAAAAATAATAACCCTAACCCCCTAATGTATTATTATTATTTTATTTATTATATTATTTAAAAGATTTATATATATTTTTCTTTTTTAATTTTAATATATTACAAAAAAAAAAATTAATGAATTAAAAATTTTAATATCGTATAATAGATAAATACTATAATTATTATTTCTTATATATTATATATTTATGATAGTAATAATAATATTTTTATTGAAATTAAATTAAAATCAATATTATTAAATAGTAATATATTTTTATATTTTCAAATGTATATCAAATTTAAAATTATTTATTTACTTTTAAAAAATTATGTATGAGTTCGTTTAAAATATTATAAGAAAAAAAATAAAATAAAATAACGAATTAAAAATTTTAATATCGTATAATAGATAAATATTAATACTATTATTATTATTTCTTTTATATTATATATTTATGATAGTAATAATAATTGTTTGAATATAAATAATTAATGTTGAAATATATTAAATTAAATTTATTATATTAATATTCGTTATATAATTTATCTCATTATATTTGAAATACATCTTTAATTAATTGTAATAAAAGTTCATTATATTTGGCACTAGCCGCAACTAGTATAAATAAAATGTAATTTTTCTAAATTTGTTAACATTTTGTAATTACCTATTAAAATATTTTTAATAAATAAAGTTTATATTAAAACCAAATATTATTTTATTCTTAACGATAGATTAAGAGTCTCAGTTTTGTTGCAACTAAAAATGAATGCTATGAATTATTTAATTACTGCTGATGAACGCCTCAACAGAACCAACTATGAAGATTGGTATCCTACTGTAAGATCTATCATGAAGGCCAAGGAAATTTGGAAATACATTGAAGAAGATCTAATTACTACTATGGAAGAAAAAGTCAAAAACAAAACTATGACTGAAGGACTGTTTGAAAAGGCGAAAATTGAAGATTTAAAGGCACAAGTTTTTTTTTTGAAAAGCATTACAAATGAAGTTAAGTGAAAAATTCGGAACGCAAAAACATCATATGAAATGATGTACAAAATCAAAGAATATTATGACAAGGAAAGGTCTAAGGATATTAGTCACTACCTTCGAAAACTGCAATCTCTGAAATCGAAAAGTATTGATGAGTCTTCCGAAATACTAAGAGAGATTACAGAAATATTTGAAATACTTGATGATAAAAATTATAAATTAGGAACAATGGAGAAAATGAAATACATATATTACGCATTACCTAATGAAGTTAGGTGTAGACTAAAATTAAATTCCAAGACAGAAATTGATGTTTTCATCAATGATGTAAAAGAACAAATTAATGTCTTACAATACTTTTTAGGAAAAGGCCCTGGAAAAGAAACTAATTCTACTAAAATTGAAGACTTAATGGATATTGATTATGTCACAAAAATTAAATCTCATGGACCCTTCTCAAAAGAAAACAAGATTAAAAGAGAAGATAACTACGGCTATATTTGTGAAATGAAGGGACATACAACTGATAAATGTAAATTAAATCTTAAAACCCATAGGGAAAGAAAAGAATTTCATAGATATAATAAAAACAATAATAAATTGAATAACAAAAAAGAGATATATTTGAAATGTGGAACTAAATGATAACTACATTTCTGATGATGAAGAAAACGAAAATATCTGTTTTGACGAAGTAAAGCCATTATTTGAAAAGTGTATTGAAAATATTGAAATAATCCCAGAAGAAAAAAGGGAAAATCCAACAAGCAATACAAATCAAATTAATTATAATATAAATGCTATCAATCATTTGACGAGTGAAGAAATCAATTCAAATGATAGTTATATCATTTGGACCTACAATACAGGATGTTCAGAACATATTACAAATAATAAAAATATCTTAAAGAATTGTAAAATTTCTAAACTTAAAAGATTACCTCATAATGGTATTCCTCCTACAGCTTCCGGAATATTAGAGACAATTCATTCAGATCTAATAGGTCCTATGGGTATTACATCTGGAACAGGCAAGAAATTCATCTTAATATTTATTGATGAATTTTCCAGAAAATCGTGGATATTTTTACTTAAAAGGAAAAGAGATGTTCCTAATACTACTATTCAATTCTTTAAAACAATTTCAAATCGCTTCAACTGTAATATTAAATTCTTTAAAACCGATAATGGATTGGAATTTAAAAATAAGAAAATTGAAAAATACTGCTTAAATAACGGTATTACTATACTCTAATTCGCCACCTTATAATCCCAAGAATAATGGCAAAGCATAAAGATTCAATCAAGCATTGATCAATTGCGCAAGAACAATTTTATCTTGGAGTAAGCTAGATCAAAAATTTTGGGATTATGCAATTAACTATGCGAATTACTTATATAATATTAACCCACATAGAAGTATAGGAAATGCCATACCTAATGAAGTCTTCTTCAATAAAAAGGTTGATTTAAAATATATTAAAACATTTGGGTGTATTGCCTATTATAAAAACTTTTCACAAAATAAAGGCAAATTTGAATCTAACGGTAAAAAAGGTATTTTTCTAGGCCGTAATATTAGAACACACTGCTATATTGTTATGGATTACGAAGACCTCAAGTTACACTTAGTCCGAGAAGTAGTATTTGATGAAGATCAACCCGCGAACTTTACTCTACCAGATGAAAACTATAAGGAACAAAAGGCTTCACTAGCAATCCATTACTTTTCAAATGACACTGATATTTTTATTGAAAATGAACCTCATACAAGTAATGAACAAACAACTTTAAACGACGAAATATACACTATAGATGATGTTTTAGAAAATCTAAATTTATTTAAAATTTCATCTGATAACAATTTCCATTTGAACCCTAATTACTATCAATAATACGATTGGCAAAAGGAGACATAGCTTTGATGATAGTATTCTCAATAAAAGGAAAAATGTTGGACATTATCATTTAAAACCCTTCCACTAAAAGGAATAGCGATTTTGATATAAATATCAACTCTAAAAAGCAAAATGTTGGACAATATCAATTTTAATCCTTCTACTAAAAGAAGCTTAGATGATGAGAATATTGATATGTTTAAAAATAAAAAGATTAAAGAAAATGAAGTACATAATAATCTACCTGTAAAAAAGAACCTGGAAATAACATTGATAATGAAAATAATAAACGAATAGAAATTTCAAACAATGCCAGTGAAATAGCTAATATAACTCTTAATTGTTCCATCATCATTCCATGAAGCCATCACGGGTAAAAATAAAGAAGAATGGTTAAACGCTATTAATGACGAAATTAAATAATTTATATAGTAACAAAATTATGACTTACGTTTCTAAATTACCAGAAGATAAAAAACCCATAAAAACAAAATGGATTTTCAACATAAAAAAGGATAGTACTAACATGATCACTAGATTTAAAGCACGTCTAGTCGCTTAAAGGCTTCAGCCAAATCCGAGGAATCGATTATGAATTAACATTCTCCCCAACTTTAAATATTGACAGCATGAAATTTATTATTTCATTAGCAGCAAAATTTCATTGGAATATTTTCCAACTCGATATTAAAGCTGCTTACTTAAATACAAAATTAGATAAGAATATTTTTGTTAATATTCCTCAAGGAGACAAAAATTATGGTAAGAGCTATTGGAAATTAAATAAGGCGCTTTACGGATTAAAACAATCGGGAAGAGTATGGAATGAAACTATTACTGTTTTTCTTGAAAAACATTGGATTCCAACAATTTGTCTCTGAATCATGTATATTTAAAAAGGTCAATAAGGAAAATACATCATGTATAATCGGCATTTATGTTGATGACATGATTATTACAGGTAAGGACCAAGATATTTCCAAAACCATTTAAATTAATAAAAGAAAAATTCAAAATTTCAAATTGTGAAAGAATCAACTATTTACTTGGTATAAAAGTAGAAAAAAAGAATAACTCATACTTAATTTCTCAGACTACTTACATTAAAAATATTTTATCAAAATTCAAAATTAATAATAATCCTAAAACTAATACACCTTGTACTGGTGATAATATAAACGAAAATAATAATCCGTTTAATAAAACAAAATATAAAAGTGCATTAGGTTCCCTTATTTATTTAACTATATGTAGTCGTCCTGATATTTCATTTTCTGTTAATAAAGCCGCTAGGAAAGCTAAGAACCCAAATATTTCAGACTGGAATAAGATAATTAATATTCTTAAATATTTAAATTCAACTTTAAATTATAAAATTAAATACACAGGAACAGAGGAATTTAATGCTTTTACGGACGCTGACTTAGGGGGAAATATAACTGATAAAAAGTCAACCTCCGGAAATATATAATTCTTATGGGAAAAAAGCCCAATTTGTTGGTCATCAAAAAAGCAATCTACAGTAGCTACCTTTATAATGGAAGCGGAATATATCGGAACTTCTGAATGCGCAAAAAAGGTACTTTGGATAAGAAATATGTTAACTGAATTATCCAATTTCGACAAACCAATTAAAATTTACACTGACAACATTTCTAGTAAAACAATAATTGAAAATGGACAATTAAACTCAAAATTAAGACATATTAATTTAAAATTCTATTTTAACAAAGATCATATTAAAATGAAAAGAGTTATATTAGAATATATTGATACGGAAAGAATATTAGCCGACGTTTTGACTAAAACTATTAATGGACCTAAAATGAAGAAATTCTCAAACATAATTTTTGACATAACAGAAAATTAAGTTTGACAGGGGAATGTTAGAATATAGAGAATTAATGTTGAAATATATTAAATTAAATTTATTAAATTAATATTCGTTATATAATTTATCTCATTATATTTGAAATACATCTTTAATTAATTGTAATAAAAGTTCATTATATTTGGCACTAGCCACAACTAGTATAAATAAAATGTAATTTTTCTAAATTTTTTAACATTGTAATTGCCTATTAAAATATTTTTAATAAATAAAGTTTATATTAAAACCAAATATTATTTTATTCTTAATGATAATAATATTTTTATTGAAATTATATTAAATTAAAATCAATGTTATTAAAAAGTAATATTTTTATATGTTCAAATGAATATCAAAAAAAAATTAAAATTATTTTTTAAACTGTTAAAAAATTATTTATGAGTTAGTTTAAAATATTAAAAAAAAATAATAATAAGATAAAATAAAATAAAATAATGAATTAAAAATTTTAATATCGTATAATAGATAAATACTAATACTATTATTATTATTATTTCTTATATATTATATATTTATGATAATAATAATATTATTTTTATTGAAATTATATTAAATTAAAATCAATGTTATTAAATAGTAATATTTTTATATGTTCAAATGTATATCAAAAAATTTAAAATTATTTTTTTTACTATTAAAAAATTATGTAAGAGTTGGTTGACATAAACTTTAAATTTATGCTATAATACAGAAGGATAAATTATTAAATATAAAAGGAAATAAGAAAAATAAAGTAACATAAGAAATAAAATAAAATATAATAAAATAAAAAATAAAATAATTTAAGAAATAAGATAAAAAAAAAAATAAGATAATATATATAATAAAATAAAATATATCTATTATTTTTTTTTAAAAAAAAAAATATTTTATAATATATTATCATTATTATTATATTTGCTGAAATATATATATATATGAAAGAAAAAACTAAAATTATTATCCTCACTAAATTTTGTACTTTTTTAAAAATTCTCTTAATAAATCTTTTTTTTTTTTTTTTTTTTTTCTTCTTCTAGTAATAAACTTTATTTATTAACATTTTAATATAAAAATAATAAAAATAAAAAAAAAAAAAAAAAAAAAAAATACCTTAATTTTTTTACATTAATATTATATAAAAAAAAAAAAAAATTTTTTACATTAATATTATATATAAAAAAAAAAAAAAAAAAAAAAAGTGACCCACTCACATATATATAAAGCATTGCTATTAACAGTAATTTTTTTTTTATTATCAATACAATTTATAAATTCAGTGATAATAATTAAGATTTCTAATATATATTTATAATTTTTATTTTATTTTTTATATTTAAATTTATTTATTTACAAATATTTATTATTAA
The DNA here is from genome assembly GCA_016946835.1 of Neocallimastix lanati (nom. inval.). NCBI lineage: Eukaryota > Fungi > Neocallimastigomycota > Neocallimastigomycetes > Neocallimastigales > Neocallimastigaceae > Neocallimastix > Neocallimastix lanati (nom. inval.). The sequence goes on along the minus strand of JACVTC010000071.1, from coordinate 583,078 downwards.
TATTATTATTAATTTTAATATTATTATAATTATAATAAATAATAATTATTATTTTTATTTGTATTTTATTATTGTTGTTATTAATTATTTTCATTAAAGTTTAAATCTTTTTATAAACTAATACTACATTGTATATTCTATATATACATATTAAAATTATTGATTTTCAGTTTTTAGTTTTTATATTACAAAAAATTAGAATTAATGATAAAGAATTTTATTATTTTTATTTTGTTAATAATTAATATTAATATAAATTAGAGTTATTAATAATAGGACATAGAGTTCTTATTATAATTATTACTATTTTCGTATTTATTATAATTATTTGTATTGGATTTTAAATCTGATATTAATGAATTCATGTAGTATGAGGAATCCTTGTAATTATTATTAACATCAATATTAACATCATCATCATTATTATTAGATATATTTGTTCCAAAGTTATTTGTTTGGACAAAAGGATTACTATAGGAATCATCACCATTTTTATTATTCATAATGGTTTCACTAAATAATAATCCTTTGCTAGAAGTATGTGAGGAGTAAGGTTGTGAATTATATGAGGTTGAATTTGGTAAATTCATGTTGTATTTATTTATTTCATTATATTCATGATTATAGCTGTCATTCTGCATGGATTTTGACTTATTATTGTAATTGATGGATTTACTAGAAATAGTCTTAAGTCTTTGATTACTACGTTCAGCGTAACGTCTTAACAATATTTGATCAATGAACATAAAATTGTAATTTAAACAAATGACCACTCTACGAATATTTTCTAAAGAAAAATCAATACTGAAATCACATTTTTCTGGAGATTTTTGACATGAATTCATATTGACGTATACGAAGAAAAATACGAAAGGTAAGAATATTAATGAAATAGCCATAGAAACTACGATACGGAATTCAGAAATTCTTTGGAATTTTTCTAAGAAATTGTGTCTACCAGAATTCTTAAATTCTTTAAGTCGATTAAAAAGACAAGCTTTTAAGGCATAGATAACAGAAATATCATAGATACAACTGGTAACCTGAATTAAAGCAATAATAGACCACCATCTAATTTTAAAAATTGCAGTTTTTGGGTTGATTAAACCACCGTCTAAATAGGTTAAATCAATATCATAGAAGTAACAGAACATACCTAAAATTTTAGATAGGTTGTACAAAATACAGGTTGCATAAACAAATTTAACTTTTTTACCATTATTTGCTACAGCTTTCGTTCTAAGTAATGGATACCAATCTCCTATAATTTCACCAAGGGAAAAGAAAATATTACCTACACCATAACTAACATACCAAATAGTCATACTAGAAGGCCAAGAATATTTTGCTTTATCTGTTGGAAGAATATATTGAGTTTGATAAAATAAATCACCTAAATATCTTATAAAAAAATGAGCAAATAAAATGAGAATAATTGGCTTCCTTAAGTTTTGACTATTTAAAGTAAGAATGACAATAATCCATGGAAAAAGTTCACATCTAAGATGAGGGGTAACTAATTTTTGATAAATATCATATTTATTCCATATAGTATCGTAAAAGTTTAATGGATTTGCGTCGACGTAATCAAATATAGCTTGCATTTTTGATAAAATATAGATATGATATTTCTATCTATTTTAAACTTTTTTAATTTATTTTATAATTATTTTATTTTTATCTCAATTTTTTATTTATTTATTTTATTAAAAATATATTATTATAATTTTTATAATTTTTTTTTCCTTTATATCTTTAAATTTATCTAATAATTATGAAAAAAAAAATGTAGAAGTAGATTAAAAAAAAAATAGAAAAAAAAAAAAAAATAGGAATATTTCTTTATTTTATATCCAAAATTTAATAAACTCTTTTTTTTTTTTTTTTTTTTTTTGAAGAGTAATAAAAAAAGAATTGTTAATATGTTTTAACCAATAGAATAAATAATAATAATAATAATGATTTTTATTAATAAATATTTTTAATTATATATTTATTAAAGTTTATATATTATAAAAATTTTCAAAAATAAAAAATAAATAAATTTAATTTTTCCATTGTTTTTTTTTTTTTTTTTTTATTATTTTTTTAATATATATATATATTTTTTATTTAATGAAAATTTTAATATACTATTTTAATTGTATAAAATTAAATATTTATATATTTATATGTTTTATTAATTTTTTTTTTTTCATAATTTTATAATAGTCAATAAATTAATATATTAGTTTATATTATAATTTATATTATATATTATATATCATAACAATTATCATCAATATAATATGAAACTTAATTAATATTAATTCTATTATTTTTATTTTATTATAACAATGGTCAATTAAATAATTTATGCCAAAATATAAAATTATCTATTATTTAAAAATACATATAGATAACAATAACTATTAATAATTATTAATAATTATTAAAAAAAAATATTATTTAATTTAAAATATTTCAGTTATAATTAATATATATAATAATAAACAACTCTTTAAAAATGTTACTACGTTTTTTTTAATTTTTATTTTATTATTTTTTTTTTAATTTTTTATTTTATTTATATTATATTGTAATTCATATTATAATTATTACTTTTAATAGCAATAACAATTGATCATATCTTAATTCATATTATAATTATTACTTTTAATAGCAATAACAATTGATCATATCTTAATTCATATTATAATTATTACTTTTAATAGCAATAACAATTGAAGTTTCAATTTAAAATTTAACATTTAATAATACTTTTGATCTTATTATTTATAAGTATAATAAATATATATTAATTATAGTTTTATACAAAATATATATATCACACATATAATTATAATATATAAATCAAATATATCTGTATTCATATTATTATTCATAATCTGTGATTTTTTAAATATTAATATTTAATAAGGTAAATATTAATATTTACCTAATTTTTAAAGATGATACTCTTTTATAGTAAAAAGAGTATCATCTTTAAAAATATTGTGTTCTTTTAATCTTTTACATGTTTTTTTTTTCTTTTTTTTTATATATTAATATATTATATTAAATATAAATATATTAATAGTTAAAATTATTTTATTATATCTATTTAAAATTTAATTATAAATAATTTATAAATAAATAAATGAAAAATTTTTTATTTTATTTCATTTTAAAATTATTAAAATTAAAATTTATAAATAATTAAATTTAATATATTATTATTATTATTATTATTATATACCGTTATTGGAATCTTTATTTTTTTTTTTTTTTTTATAAAATTTAATAAAATATATTTTATAATTTATAGTTAATGAAAATTTATAAATTTTAATTTTTAAAATTTTTAAATTATTATAAATCATTATTTATTTATTTATTTATTTATTTTCCTATTTATTTATTTTTCTATTAATTATTTTTTTTTATAGTTTTAATAGGTTTTTTTTTTTACCTTATATTTGTATAAATAATAATAATAACAATAATATATTAATTAAACTACATAATTCAATCTTATACTCACTTTTTTTTATATTTATATATTGTATATTATTTTATATTTATATTTATATTTTATATTTTATATTATATAATTTTTTTTCTAATATAATCTAAACTTAATTTTATTAATTCAAAATAAATCGTAATTTAAAAAAAAAAATTTTTTTTTTATATAACATTATTTAAAATTAAATAAAAATAACAAATTTTTACAAAAATAAAAATATTTAATTAAAATTTATATTATTATAAAAAAAAATTAAAAATGAAAATAAAAATAAAAAATAAATAAAAAATAAATAAAATTATCATACGTGAGTCTCGAATTTTTAATTAATTATATCCTTATTAATATTATTCTATTTTTGATAAATATACTAAAAATATAAAAAAAATTTATGTCTTAAATAAAATCGTAAATGGTATACATTAAAATATTAAAGATAAAAATTAAAAAAAAAAAAAAAAAAAAATCCAGATCTATCTGTAAAATATATGGATCAATATAATTCATTTATTTACTTATTTTTGTAACTATATATATAATTTAATTTATTATATATATATATTGGAAAATTATTTTAATTAATAGTATACTATTAATAATAATCATTTAAAATTTTTTAATCCTAGTTCACTTTTATTTAATATTTAAATTAATTTAAGTAATAATTTTTATTATTATCAGGGGTGATATATGTCAATGGAGATATATATAGGAATATTAGGGAATACAGCCCCAGGCAGAAATGTGTAACGACGTGTAAAGGGGCGATGCTGTACTAGTATGCCAGTATATCGTATTAAACAGTTGCATTTGTTATGACCATAATGGGAGATGTGTACCCAATTTTTTATATTTTTAGTATATATATCTAAATTATTTATTATCAGGGAATATTTATTTTATAAATATATTTTAATAAGAAAAGATGTCTTTTAAAAATTAAATATTTTATATTAGATAATATTTTATTATTGTTTTTTTTTTTTTTTTATTAATTTATATATTGGAAATGAAATGATTTAACAATAAAATATAACAGTTATAAATATACAGTATACATTTATATATATATATATATATAAATTTTTTCAATTTTATTAAATGAAACAAAATTATTTTTTTTTTTTTTTATTTATATTATTTTAATATCATTAAATTTATTCTATAAAGATTAAATAAAAGTAATATATAAAGGAACCAGTAGAATGAATTAAAAATATATATATATATATATTTAAGATTATTAATTTTTTATTTATTAATCTTTATATTTATTTATTCATTTTAAATTTTAATTTTATTTATTAGAAATTTTATATTTTTTGTTGTTTTAATTTTTATTTTACTTTTTTTTTTTTTTTTTAACATCTAATTATATTATATATTGCTTAAAATAAAATCTTAAATATTATAAAATTCTATTTCATTTTTATTTTTTATTCTTAAAGTTTATTCTTAAAGTTTTTTTTTTTTTTTTTTTATTTTTTTTATTTTTTATTTTTTTTATTTTTTTCATTTTTTTTTTATTTTTATGATTTTATTTTATTTAATTTTTTTATTTATTTATTTTTAATTTTTTATTTATTTTAAATTTTTTTATATATTTTAAAAATAAAACATAATAAAAATAAAATAAGAGATAAAAATTAAAAATCCATATTTTAATTTGTTTTAATTTTTAATCTAATTTTTATTCTTATTATTTATATATATATATATTTTTTTTTTAATTTTTTATATTTTTATTTTATATATATAATAATTTTTAATAAATATTTTTTATTTATTAATAAAAGAAAATATAAATAAAGAAAAAAAATTTTCATATTAGAATATTTAATAAATAAATTAAAAAAAAAAATCTAAATAGATAAATTTTATCATAAATTATTTATATCTATTAAATAATATCAATATATATATATATTTTATATTTTTATGGATGATAATCAAATGACTTTGAAATTTTGCCATTAAAATATGGTTTATATTCTGACTTTCCTAAACTATTTTTATAAATGACGTTATTATTTGAATTTTTTATCATATTCATGTAATATGATGAATTATAGGAATTATCATTCTTTTGATTAATAATATGCTTTGAGTATTTTTCATTATTATAATACATTGAATTATTATTTGACATTGAATTATTATTATTATTATTATTATTATTAGCTGAATTAATTACAAATGGATTTTGATAGCTTTCACTACCCTTATTATTCATTATATTTTCATTAAATAATAATCCAGTATTACTATTATTATAAGTAATTGATGAATTCATAGTTGTTGAACTTATACCATATGAATTTGAAAATTCATTTTCAGAGTAATTTAATGATTTATATTCATGATTATAACTATCATTATAATAAGTTTTTGATTTAATGTGAGACTTACTAGTAGTGGACACAGTCATAAGTCTTTTATTACTACGCTCAGCATAACGTCTAATCAAAATTTGGTCAATGAACATAAAGGTATAATTTAAGTTACAAGCTACTCTTCTAAGACTTTCTAATGAAAAATCAACAGTATAATCACAGAAATCTTTCTTACATTTTCTGACATTAATATAAAGGAAGAAGAATATAAAGGGTAAATAAATAGTAGAGGCAGCCATAGAAAGAACAATACGGAATTCAGAAATTCTTTGGAATTTTTCCAAAAAGTTGTGTCTTCCAGAGTTTTTGAATTCTTTAAGTCTATTGAAAAGACAAGTTTTTAAGGCGTAGATAACAGATACATCATATATACAACTTGTTACTTGCATTATAGCAACAATTGACCACCATCTAATCTTGAAATCTACAGTTTTAGGATTTGGAATCATTTTTTCTTTATCAGCATATTCTAAATCAACATCGTAATAATAACAGAACATACCTACTACTTTAGATAAGTTATAGATTAAACATGTAATGTATACATATTTTAATTTTCCATTACTATTTGTTACAGCCTTAGTTCTAAGTAATGGATACCAATCACCTATTATTTCTCCAAGTGTAAAAACAATATTACTTAAACCATATGAAACATACCAAATTGTCATACTACATGGCCAAGAATAGTTCACTTTATCTGTTGGTAAAATATATTGCAATTGATAGAAAATATCACCAAAATATCTAACAATAAAGTGAGCAATTAAAATTAAAATAATAGGTTTTTTCCAATTTTGACTATTTAAGGCTATAATAACAATAACCCATGCGAAAAGATCACTTCTAAGATGAGGTGTTGCAATTTTTTGATAAGTATCATATTTATTCCATTCTGTATTATAAAAATTAATTTTATCTGCTTCCATATAATCAAGAATAGCTTGCATTTTTATATATATATATATTTTTTTTCTTATATTATTATTTAAATTATTCTATCTATTATTATTTAAATTATTCTATCTATATTTTTTAATTCTATTTTTTTTTTTTTTTTATTTTAATTTATTAAGTTTCTATTAATATTTTATATTTTATTTTTCTATTATAAAAGGTAAAATAATAATAATAATAATAGAAAGAAGAGAATTATACACATACAAAAATAAAATAAAATAAAATAAAATAAAAAAAAAAAGAAAGAAAAAACTTTTATTTTTATATATTTATTATTTTTATAAAAATTTTTAGAATCAATAAATAAAAATATTCATCTAAGTAACTAGAAATATTACTGCTATATTATTGATTTTAATTTATCATAAAACATATTTTTAATAAATATTCATAACTAGTCAATTTTATTCTTTAATCTTATTTATTATTTTATTTCATTTTGTTTAATTTAAATATGTTTTAAGATTAATTTTTTTTTTTTTCTAGATAACAAAAACATATATATATATATTAAAATATATTTTAAACAGCATAATTTTTATTACAAAATTTTTTAATTATTATTATTTAAGATTCATATTAATTTTGTTTTATATTACATATCAAATATTACCTAGATCAATAATAAAAAAAAAAGATTAAATAATAAAAAATTAATAAATATATATTATCAAATAATTTTATTATTAATTAATTTATTGAAATAACATTAATTAATATTTTTTTTTTTTAAATTTTATCTAATTAAAAAAAAAGTATAAAATAATAAATTAATATAACTTTTATATTTATTTAAAATTGAAATTAATAGCTAATTATAAATCTAATAATTTTAATAATTGATAAAATTTAATATAAATTAAAGCATAGTCTTTTCATTTTTTTGTAATAAGAAAAAACAAAAAAAAAAAAAACAAAAAAAAAAATGAAAAGTTCATTAAATAGAATTTAAATTAAATATATATTGATATACATAAATTTTAATATATACTATAATTTATGTATATATCAACATTTCTGTAATTGCGGTATTTCCTAAATTATAAATTGTGCTACAATAAAAAATAAACAAATATTATTACGTTATGTATCACATATCAATATAGATTTTAATATAAATCATTATGAATTAAATTTAATAATAGTTTATTATTGTTTTTTTTTTTTTTTTTTTTTTTTTTTGGAATTATATTTCTTATCTTTTATATTAAAATTAATAAAAATTTTAAGTTAAAATAAAGAGATAATTAATTAATTTTTTTTTGTTATTATTAAATGTATTATATTTTTGTCATGAAAAAAAAATTGTTCGTTTCATTTTAATTTATTTTATTTAATATACATACAATTTTCTAGATTTTTTTTTTTTTTTGTTTAAATCACATAATAAATAAATAATTCTTTTTTATTTAATTTTTAAATTAATAATATTTTTTTAATATTATTTTATTACATTGTCTTATCATTACTTACTAGACCTTTTTTAATTTTTAATTCTTTTTATATATATTTTTTTTTTAATTTTTTTATAATTATTTTGTTTTAAAATCTTTAAATTATTTTTAATTATTTAATTATTTAAATATTACTTTATATTACATTAATATATTATCCATATAATCAATATTTATATATATATTTTAATATAATTGAAAAAATACAATTAAATATAAATAATTATAAAATAGAGTATTAGTTGAAACTAATAAACATAAAAAAAATTATAATAATAATAATAATAATAAAATAAAATAAAATAATGACATATTTGATTATATATTATATAAATATATATTTGTTTAATACTATATATAATTCATAACTAATTTAAATTTATGCTTTTTTTTTTTTTTTTTTTTTTTTGATAACAAAAAGTAACAGAAATATAGAAATAAAAAATAATTTATATAACATCTTTGGAAATAATATATTTTAAGCCCTTCATAATTAAAAAAAAATAAAGATATGTTTTACATATATTAAAAAAAAATATTTTAAATATATAATTATAATATAAATAAAGATGGCATATATCTTAACGTTGTACAAGCATATTACTTATACACTTGTTATAATTATGTTTTATAATAATTTTGTTTCATTTTTAATTTCTTGTTTTCAATTAAATATTTTAATTAAATAGTGAGTTTTTTTATATAAAATAGTTATTTTTCCCCTTTATGGCTATTTTTGAGGAGATTTTTTAACATCTATTTTCATAAAAATGAAAAATTCAATCTATATTAATACTATGTTATAATATTCATAACTACATAAAAAAAACATATTAATTTTATTCTATTATTATTTTAATAATTTTTAATGAAAATCCAATCTTTTCTTCAAAAAAAATAAATAAATAAAATTTATTCTATTATTATTTTAATAATTTTTAATGAAAATCCAATCTTTTTTTCAAAAAAAAAAAAAAATAAAATAAAATAAAAATGAACATTTCAAAAAACAAATAAATATATATATATTAAAATTTTTAATATTGCCGCAATTAATACTTTTTTCTTAAAAAAAAAAAAAAAATTATTAATATCATGAATTGTTTTAGAATATAAAAAAAAAATTATTTTCATATATTTTTATTTTATTTTATTTATTATTAAATTAATAATATATTAAAGTTCCATATGAAATATTAAATAAATAATAACAAATAGAAATAATATATGAAATTTTAAAATTTTCTTTAAAATAAGATCATCAAAAAGGAAAAAAATTAAAATAGCATATATTATACTAAAAAAAAAAAAGAAATATATAAAATACAATTTAATAAAAAAAAAAAAATTGTACTTATAGTACAAAAGTACAAAACATTAAAAAAGAATTGATTTATTTAGTTTTCTTTTTTATATTCATATTTTTGTTTATTTTTATTTTTATTTTTATTGTTTATTTATTTATTTGATATTAAAAAAAAAAAAAAAAAACGTGAAATCATTAATTGAATTATATTTAATGAATAAGACATAAAACTTTATTAAGTTTTTTTTTTTTTTTTTTTTTTTAACAAAAATATTATAAATTAATTATAGAAGTTAATTTTTATTTAATTTAAATAATTTTCTTTTAATGTATAATATTTAAATATTGTAATTAATAATATTTGAAAATAATATATATAATATTAATAAAGCATAGTAAATTTTGTGGATTGAGGTTAATTTTTATTTTATTTTTACCATCTGAAAATTAGTTTATACATGTAAAATCTAGAACAAAGATATAAAGCAAGGAAAAAAGTAATTAGAAATGTATTCACAAATTTTTAAAAAATTAATAAAAAAAAAATAAAAAAAAAAAATAAATTAATTATTAGTATTGTTACTATTATTATTTTTTTTTATCTTTATTTTTTATATCTTTTTACATTTCATTTTATTACGTTTTTTTTTTTAATTTATAACAATAACTATAAAGAAATATTTTTATAATTATTAGTATTATTATAATTTTCTTTTAATTTATATAATGATAGATATGGTTACCATTAATATTGTTTTATTTTTTTTTTTTTTTTTTTTTTTTTGTTTCTCAATTTTTTTTTTAATTCATATAATTCTTTTTAAGAAATATTATATATATTATATTTTTTTTTTTTAATTTATATTATCCATATAAAGAAATATTATTACTATTATTAAAAAATAATTTACAAAATAAAATTATCAAAACCTAATTCATCAAATAGTAATGATTCAAATAATATTTTCATCATTACACGTGATAAGATTTCACATAAATCTTCTTCTGAACAAATAGATAATAATTACATGGTCAATTAAATAATATTAATGTTATACATAAAAATATTGAAGCTTTTAATAAAATTATGGAATATAAAAATTTTTCATAAATGGTTAATTATTTTACTAGAATTAATATATATACATTTACATTTGAAATGATAATAAATATATAAATAAATAAATAAATAATAATATTAATAATAAATAATGAATAATAATAAATAAATAGTAATAATAAATAGTAAATAATAATAATAAATAAATAATAATTAATATTATATCAAGGATTTAGGGTTCTATATAAATATAACTAAATTCAAAACACTTTTGATTCGACCCCATTGATATATCAAAATTTCTTGGTATTCCCTTATGAGTTTTACTGGAAATTTAGAGTAACGATGTTTAAAAATACAATTATTTTTTTTTTTTTTTATTTTATTTTTTTTTATTATCTTTTATTTTTTTATTATTATTTTTTTTTTTTATTTTATTTTGTTTTTTTTTATTTTTTTTTTTTTTTTTTTTTTTTTTTTTTTTTTTTTTTATTTTATTTTAATTTTTTTTTATTATCTTTTATTTTTTTATTATTATTATTTTTTTTATTTTATTTTTTATTTTCATTTGTTTTCACTTATTTTCTTTTATTTTTTCACAATATGGATTCCGGGTTTAATTAAAAGAGACATTTATACGAGTCAAGTTCAATTAACGGTTTGGTTCAATGTTGATCTTGAATAATTGTATCATTGCCTCATCTCCAAGATGGTTCAAGATGACTATTGAAAGATAACATTCATTAATTGTGCTATTATAGTAAAGAAACTTTCTAAATTAGCTTTACCTAGAGATAAAGAGTATCGACACCAAAATGTTTTTAAGGCAATTAAGTTAAATTAGTTACTACCATACTTAATGGAAATCTTATTTAATTTTTCTTTAGTTCTCATATTTTCTTATTATTATTATTATTATTATTATTATTATTATTATTATTATTATTATTATTATTATTATTATTATTATTATTATTATTATTTCTATAAAATATACTTGATTTTTATATATATATATATATCTTGAAAGCTATAATAATAATAATAATAATAACAATAATAATAATAATAATAATAATAATAATAATAATAATAATAAATATTATACATTCAAATTTTTAAATGAAAATTTTAAACTCCCAGTGAATATCATTATAGTTTAATAGTGTATGAAATATTAAAATCGATTGCTAAATCTTAATAAATCAAAAGATATTTATTAACTTTATAGAAAAAGACTAATATAATCATAATTTAAATATGGTAAATAAGTTTACTACCCTTAATGGAAAAAAATAAAAAATTCAATATCAAAATTCTGTTTGATAAACATGATATAACCTTTAGTGAAAAAATATAGTCAATTCATTTTACAATTGAACAACATTAGTTTATTTAATTCATAAGTCTTTTGTAATTCTTTAAAAATATAAAGAAAATCATTTATAATAATTCATTATGCATTATATATATATATATCTCCTCACACACTTACTTTACTACATAATATATTCAAGCTTTTTAATAATAATAATAATAATAATAATAATAAAACCATAATATCAAAATTAATTTTTATTTTTATTAAAATACTTAAATGATTTTTATTATTACCATTTATTTTAATTTGTTATTTTAATATTAGATTTTAACATTATCTTGTTAGTTTTTGTTTATATAAAATGAATAAATAAATAATAAAAAAATAAAATATACATTATTTGTGAAAATTTTATTAATTATTTCTATTTCTTACATTATTATATTAAATTTTGATAACTTTTTGTTACTTAATATACAAAAAAATTATAATAATAAACTCTTAATGATATATAATGAAAATATTTGTAATAACAAATATCAAGTTATATTTTATCCAATAAATAAATTAAACATTTTATATTATTATTATATATATATATATGTTTTTTTTTTTTTTTTTTTTTTTTTTTTTGTTAGTTGAATAAAAATTTGTTAGAATAGAGTTATAAACAATTAATAAATGAATAAATATTTATAAATATTGTTACTCTTTCTATTGTTAACATTATTAATTATAACTTTTTAAAAATTATATATTATTCAAAAATTAATATTTTTTTTTATTAAGTGATATTGGTTTATACATTTATTATTTATTTTTTTCGATCTTTTTTCTTTTTTTTTTTTTTTTTTTTTTTTTTTTTGTTTATTTAAATAAAAAATATATATTAATATATTTATAAATAAATAAAATTATAATAAATCATAATAGATTCTATATTTTCAATGAAATAAATTGAATTATTCATATTTTGTTATTTTGAATTAAAAAGCCAAATGTCATTTCTTTATACTTATTATTATTATTATTATTTTAATATATTATAATAATATAATGTAATAAATAATTATTCATAGTTTTACATTGAAACTATGTACTCAATTTTATTACAATATTTATTTTCAAAATTATTATTATTACAATAGACATCAAAATTTTTCTTTCTACAAACTTCTTGATAAGTCTTGTAATAGCATGGTCTACATTCTTTTATATTTTCATTATTTTTTGTTACTTCATGGAAACATTGTTTGACATATATTTTTTCCCAATTACCATTCTTAACTTTATACTGAGTTTTATTTTTTTCTGTTTTAGTTTCTATCACTGTATTTTGTATTTTATTATTAATATTATTATTATATTTATTATTTTATAAAAAAAAATAATAGGAAGAAAATATATAAATATAATAAATTTAATAATATATTTTATAAATTTTTATTATTATTATTTTTTTAATTATTAATTCTAATTAATAATTTCTAAAATTGAATTTCAAATCTAAAAAGTCTATTTATTATAATAATATATATATATAAAATTACATGTTGCGTTTGCGCAATATACTTTATAATTATTATCTTCACAAATATCTGTTGTTATCTTTTGTGAAGTAATACGTTCATAACTGTTAAATATACAGTAACATAAAAATAATAGAACTAAATATAAGAATTTCATTTTTCAAGTTTCTTAAATTATGATTTTACTTTTTTATTTTATTTATTATTATTATTATTAATTATTTTTTTTTTAATACTATTTTTTTTAAAAAAATTTATTTTTATATTAATTAGTTATATTAATATTTTTAATTATAAATATATAAATAAATATATAAAAATTTTAAAGATTTTTAATATTTATTAAAATTTATATATATAAATAAATAAAAAATTTATAAAAAAAAAAAATTAGTTAATAATATTATAAAATTCTTTAATTAAAGGTTCAAAAAAAAAAAAAAAAAAAAAAAAAAATAGTCAATGTTGCTATTAAGTCTTAATTTAAAAATATTATTTCTCTAATATTTAATTTATAAGATAAGAAACACTTATTTTATATATATTCTATATAAATTTTGGAATATTTTAAGTATATAAAGACCCTTTAAAAAAAAAAAAATAAAATAAAATAAAAATTTTTGAAATATTATATTATTTAATTATTTAATTATTAAAATTAATGTTTTATCAAAAATTAACAAGTTTCAAAATAAAAAAAAAAAATTAATATATACTTTTTTATTTAAAATTCAAAATTATTAAAACTATTATTCTATAAAAAATCTTTATTTATCTTATTATTATATTATTATGTGGCAAATCCTTTGTACAATAAACAAATAATTATCAATTATCAATTATTACCATTATTAAATTGATAATTTTGCATTAATGTATTAAATTTATACGTAATATAACATACATTAATGTATTTATTTTATTTTATTTTATTTATTTATTTATTTATTTATTTATTTTTAAACTAGGAATAAACTTTATTTAATAATATTTATTAAAAAAATACATATGAAAACAAAATACATGAATTTTTATAAATTAAAATTAAAAAACTACATTTTTAGGACGAAATGGCCCCTAGTTCTTCCCATTCATAGATCATAATACTTTCTAGATAAAAACTTTCATTTTAATCGGTATCATAATTTTTTCTTTTCCTTAATCGTTTCAACATCGATGTTCTTGATAACAGTAGATAATACAAATTGATCATAGGTGTAAAATCACTAATCACAATAGGAGTAACATTAGTAAGGAATTCCCCAAGCCCCACAAAACATGAAATGAGAAAAAAAAAAAAAAAAAAACTCTCAAAGGTGATTAAAAGATATTATTAATAAATCATCTTCTTTTCCATGAACCAATCTTTAAGACCTAAATATACTGCACTTCAGCCAAGAAGGAGACAGAGTACATAAAAATTAATATTATCATCAAAATCTTCCTCTTTATCATAAGAAATATTCAGTGATTTCTCATGAACAATTCGAGAAAAATTAATAAAAATTTCATGGACAAATTGAATTAATTGTTGCCTATATTCTTCAAATTTAGGACATAAAAGTATTTACTGTGTAAAACCAAATATACTGTATGAATAACATGATACCGTTGGTATATTTTTGACTAAATGAGAAATAATACAAGAAGGTTCTTTCCACTTTTTAGAGCATCAAATCATCGCCTTAGCACAAAAACTAGCTAGAGGAGATGTAAATAAATTCCTTAGACATATTTTATATAGTATTTATTTCTTTTTTATTTTTAAAGCCAAAACTGTAAAACAAACCTCGATTAAAAGTAGAATGAGCTTTTTCAATGTTCTTTTTTTATTTAATTCTAGAAAAGGAATATAATATGAAAGAACTGAACTAAGAACAAAGAAAACTAGAATACGAGTTTTTAATTTTTAAAGTAGAAAAGTATGTTCCTATTGGTTAAATATCTAAAGAAAGAGTTAACCGTATAATTTATTTTTACAGTTTATCTTAACACTAATTAGAATTAATTCAATGATTCATTTGAAAGGTATTTCAAGATATGTACATTGATTAGTGTTCGGTTGATAGTTCATGCCAAGCATAAATATAGGATTTTCATAATATCATGAAGGTATAAAGTTCTTAGGATTAGCAACAAGTGTAGTACATTTACTAATTCCAAAGTTCACATTCATTTTTGATAACCCAATCATGAGCTTTATTTACAAAGGTTTTTAAGAGAGGATTTTGTATGGGCCAACAAAACAATGTCAGCATTTACCGATGGAATGAATCAAATTTTTAAATTTAATTATCTTAGTATTCCTCTTAATATTAATGAAGTGATCAGAAAGAGTCCTGTATTCTTTGGAGAAATCACAGAATATTTGAAGAATGGATAAATCACTTTTAAGTTTAAAATTTTTAAACCTTTTATAAAAAAATTATTAATCACAATTCTAAGAATAAGATTCTTTAAGTTGCTATTTAGTCATGTTGAAATTGGCAATAGTATTAGAAGGGTTATTCATATGATTCATGAGCCAATTAATAAAACCAAAATCAATTTTCGATTTATCTCAAAAGTCTTTGTTTACTGATAGTATATATCTATATTCTAAATTATCATTAATGAATTGGCATGAATTGTGGATACCAATATTTAAGCTACCCATACCAGGGATTTTCATGTCTGTATATGATAATAGTTAACTCTTTGGATGAAATAGTTTTCCTTATTATTATAATGTTTTTTTAACATTTCCTTATATAATTTTGTTACAATTTGAATTTTTTTTTTTTTTTTTTATTTAAGAATTCTCATAGTCTACTTTCAGTCCAAGATTCAAAGTCATGAATGAAAATTAAAATCAAATTTTTTATTATCAGAATCAATATGTCTCAGACTTCTAGGGTCAATATTTTTAAATAAAAGCTAAGCTATTTTAATAAAAAAAAAATTAACATAAAAATAAATTAAAAAATTATTAAATGAATTCAAAAAAAAAAAATAAAAAATAAAAAAAAAAAAAAAAAAAAAAAAAAAAGAAATAAATAAATTCTTTGCGGTGATTTTTTCTTTCGAGATACTTTATATATATATGTATATAGTGTGTATTTATTTCACAAAAATTCAAATTGTAATTAAACAGTTTTAATTGTAAAAAAAATTTTGTATAAAATTGAGTTTTAATTTTTTATGATTCTCTAGGAGATACGTCCCTGAGTTTTATATATATATATTTTTTAGTAATAATAATCTTATTAAAAATTTTTTTTTTTTTTAATTTTTTTTATATATTTTATATAAATTTTATTTATTTATTTAAAATTTTTCTTTACAATAAAAAAAAAAAAAACTAATAAGCAAACCAACAAAAAATAATAAATCAAAAAAAAAAAAAAAAAAAAAAAAAAACTAGTAAATAAAATAAAATACAAAAAATTATTATTATTTCTTTTATAATAAATATTTATATATATTATTTATTATATCGAAATTGAATGGATGATGAAATTATAAATATTAATAAAATTATATATATATACATAATATTAATATATTATTATTATTATTATTTTTTTTTTTTTTTTTTTTTTTTTTTTTTTTTTTTATAAAATTTCTTTAAAATAATTTAAAATATTTATTATGAAATTATATATATATTTAGCCAAGATAGAATTTTTAAAATGTCTTTTTTTTTTTTATATATATATATATATATAATTAAAAAATTTTCATTTTCTTTTTTTTTTTTTTTTATTAATGTAACTTCATAAAGTATAAAGAAGATATTATCTCCATTAAATTTTAATTTCAATACTCAAGATTCGCTCTTCTTATATATCTCAGTATTAATGTTATTAAATTAATCATCCCAATCATCATCATCATAATCATAATTATTAGTTGATAATTGCTTAATACTCTCTAAATTATAGTCAAGAGAGGTTGATCTTCTTTTAATAAGTGGTGATGATATTATAGAAAGTGGTTCTGGTTGAGGTGGAATTGGAATATTATTATCTTCTATATAACTATCATCACTTTCCATATCCATTGTAAGTAGTACATTAGATGACATTCTCCTTAATCCATTAGAGGGTAAACTTCCAGAAATATTACCATCATTTATACTATTTCTATAATTTATAAATGACCCATTAGTATCATTGAGAGGAGATTGAGAATAATAACTACTATTATTTGATTGAGATTTTTTAATAGTAGCTACCGGTAATTCTTTATTTAAATTAAAATATGAAAATGGTCCAGTTTTTTCATTTTCATTCATATTATTATTTTTATGGAGTGGAAGTGGTAAAGAGCTATGTTTCTTTTTTGATAATATAATAGGTTTAGATAATTGATTCATTACATGCGTTTTCAATTTACTAGGATTAGTAATGATTCCTGGTTGAATATGACAGAATGGCAGTGGGAACAGTCCTTTTTCATTTGTACTTAAATTTCTACCATAGCACCAACCACTACAATGATAATAAGTTTCAGGAACTACAGTATCTCCAGAATTAATACTAATTTCTTCATTTCCTTTTTGTTTATATGCGTATTTTACTTTTAACTCAGTATTATTATAAATATCTCTAGAGGCATCACTTTCAACAAATACAGATATGGGGAAATAGCCACATTGATGAGTAGTACAATTTTCACCTTGAACCCAACCATCAACAGCATCCTCATAAGCAACAGCTTCATCTCCAATAGCAATAGAAATTTCACTTTCGGATCGACGATCATAATTACTACAGCAAACAAGAACATCATCAATTTGTGGAGGGATAGCTCTTGAAGCAACGTTTAATACATTTGAAATAAATAATCCTTTAGAAATTTCAATGATATAAAGGAATTCTTTTCTTGTTTTACGATCAGAAAAGTTAAATGTATAAGTCATCGGTTTGCCTAAATACTTTTCATCTCCAAAAATATTAGATGAATATGAAATCTTAACATAATTTTCATTAGAATCATGCTTTTTAAATCTATTTAAAATGGCCTTTTGATATGTATTACCAAAGTTAACATCTTTAAATATTAACAATAATATATTTTCATAATATTTATTATATTTATTATATATATATTAATGTGATATCATAAAATAAAAATTTTATATATATGTAATATTTATAATATTAATAAATGAATAAAAAATTCATAAATAAAAATAATTATTAAAAAAATTAAACTATTTATAATTTATAAAATAATAATAATAATAATAATAATAATAATAATAATAATAATAATAATAATAATAATAATAATAATAATAATAATAATAATAATAATAATAATAATAATAATAATAATAATAATAATAATAATAATAATATGTATTTTACCTGATTCTTGTGCCATAACATTTTCTATTGGGTCAATTCTTAAATATTTATATTTAATACCTAAATCAGATTCAGAACTTTTTTGATATACAGTTTGCATAATCATATCTCCAAATATAAATATTCGAATATTCTTATTTGTATTAGTATTGACACAATCAAATGATTTCAATAATCTTCGTTCCTTTGAAATAAAGTAACTAACCTTTAATTAATATATTAAAATAAAAATAAAAAATAAAATAAAATATAAATTTTATTATTAATTATTGATAATATAATTATAAATAAAAATTATTATTATTATTATTATTATTATTATTATTATTATTATTATTATTATTATTATTATTATTATTATTATTATTATTATTATTATTATTATTATTATTATTATTATTATTATTATTATTATTATTATTATTATTATTATTATTATTATTATTATTATTATTATTATTATTATTATTATTATTATTATTATTATTATTATTATTATTATTATTATTATTATTATTATTATTATTATTATTATTATTATTATTATTATTATTATTATTATTATTATTATTATTATTATTATTATTATTATTATTATTATTATTATTATTATTATTATTATTATTATTATTATTATTAATAAGTTAATTTATTTAAATACATACTGGACAATCTTCAATACTTAATGGAACCTTAAATTTATTATTTAATTCTGCTTCTGAAGTGTATTTGGAAAACACATCACTTTGTTGAAGATCATTTAATAACTTTCCTAATTTTTTCATATAACATTCGGCAGCATCAACCATTTTTATAGTAGTACTACTATAATTTTCAGAATCAGCTGCTATTTTTTCTTTTATTCCTAATAACAAAAATAATAAAAATAATATATATATATATATACACATATATTAACCATATATTTAAAAATATATATATATAAATAAAATAAGAATATAATATTTAATAAAAATAATAGCATACTCGCTAATAATAATGGATATCTACAACCATGTTGAACAGGTAAAATTAATAAACTGTTAATATCCTGTTTATTACATTTATTATCAGATTGTGCTTTCTACAAATTTATAAAAATTTTTTAAAAATATATATATATAATTATATAAATTATTAATATATAAGTTCTAAGTTAATATTTTAGAAAATTTATATAAAAAAAATATCGTTTTTTTCTAATTTTACTTTTAAAAAGTTTTTAAATCTTGAGCTATTTTTTGAAAGAACTTTAACTGTCGTTTTAGATTGACTATAATTTTCGCAATATCTTAAATAATAATCCCATTTTTCAACCTTTTTTTTTTTTCATTAAATTAATTAGATAATATAAAATAATGAATTTTAATTAATAAACGATAAATATTACAAAGATATATATTTTTATTCAATTGATATTATTTTTACCTGACTAATCAATACACGAGATACATATAGTATGTTATCTTCTTCATTCATAGCCTCATTTAATTCATTGCATAAATTTTTACTAAATTCAGCTAATTCAGGAATTCCATAAAAAATACAATTTAAATCTATATTACTTATTATTTTATTATCTTTTAATGGGAATCTATAATACTAAAAATATTAATATTAAAATATAGTACCAAAAAAAAAAGTTATAATATCATACAATTAATTATTTTTTTTTTATCGTTCTGTTTTTATTAATATTTTTTATTATATTTTAATTATTAAAATAAATTAACTATAATACTATTAATTAAACCCACATTCATTAAAATATCAAGATTCTTTGAAAAAGAAATTTCATTTTCAATTAACTCTTTTAAAATAAATTGACATTCACTTTTACTATCCTTTTTAATTGAATTATTCGATTGTACAGATTGTTTCTATATGAATAATTATTTAATTAATTTAATAATATAAAAATAATGAAATAATTATTAGATTTTATTCATAATTATATTAATTATTATAAATTAAATATTATATATTTATATTATAATTACTTTATTTATTGATGATCCCGAACTAGTTTATACAATAAAAAATAATTAATTGTTAATTATATATTATCAATTAAAAGTATAAATTACTATTATAATTAATATTAAAATTTACCAATTTGTTGTATTGCTACAATTAGATGGTCGTCTTTTATTAAATATATTTTCTTTTTCTTCTTCATCATTTATTAACGTTATTTCTTTGTCAAATTCTTAATTTGATGAAGAAAATGAAGTAAATTAAAATTAAAATTAAAATTAAAATTAAAATTAAATAATTTTATTTATATATATCTACATCATTATTATATATAATTAAATATATAGTTAATAATTTACCATAAATTTTACTTGATCTTCTATTTATTTCATCTATATTCTTTTTAGAATTACTTAATCTTTTATAATTTTGCTGTAATTCTTCGAATTTTTTATTGTCTTCAGAAAAAATTGAGGTTCTATTATTTTTTATAAAACTATTTTTTTTATTCAAATTATTATGATTTAGAGCATTATTATTAGGATTAGTGATAATGTTTTTATCGTTATTATTAATACTGGGGTTACTATTGTTGTTATGGCTACTGATATTATTTATATTATTAACATTGAGGTTACTATTGTTGTTATGGATACTGATATTATTTATATTATTAATATTTTCTAATGTATTAAGTCCAGAAATATTACTATTATAACTTTTATCATTTGATGAATACAACATATCACCATTACTGTTCATATTAATTCCATTAGTTGATGATTTTAATGTAGGATTGGTTTTAAATATATCTGAAAGGACATTATTAGAATTTTTTGAATGATCAGAATCTGTTGAAATTGACTTTTTTGACGAATAATAATCATTGTAAATACTATTTATAGAATTTGAATCTTTAAATTCATTTAATATACTTTCTGAAAAGTCACTAATAAAACTTTGTTCTTTTTTCATTATATCAATATTTTCCTGAATATCTTGATGATAATTTTGTCCATTATTAATAATAATATTTGTATTAAATTTATTTTCTAAAGAATTACGCTTTTGTTTGTTTTCAACAGATATGCTATTATTTGGTTGTTTATTATAATTAGAAGAGTTTTGAGTCATAGAAGAGGAACTCTTACTACTGCTATTTGAATTTGTTTTATTTGGTGACATTGTATTTAAAGAATTATTATTCATATGTTGTAAATAATACTTTTTAACATCTAAAGATGAAATACGTTTCTTAACCTTTAATTGCTTTTGATTATCATTGGATTTAATATATTTATTATTATTATTATTATTATTATTATTGTTGTTGTTGTTGTTGTTGTTGTTTTTAGTAATATTTGCATCAAAAGATAAATGAGATAGATTGGTGAAAAAATCTTTTATGTTATTATTATTATTATTATTATTATTATTATTATTATTATTATTATTATTATTATTATTATTATTATTATTATCATTATCATTATTATTATTATTAGAATTAGAATTAGAAGTAGAATTAGAATTAGAATTAGTAGTATTTATATTATTTTTAATATTTTTCAATGTATTACTACTCATAACAGAGTGCACTTTAAATCCATTATTTATGGTACGAATAACTGATTTTCTGTTATTATTTTTATTATTATTATTTTTATTATTATTGTTATTATTATTATTGTTATTATTATTATTGTTATTTCTATTATTTTTATATGCATTATATGTTGAACTAAAAGAAGAATGATTATTAATTAGGAAATGATAATCAGAGAGTACCATACTACTATCTTCAGAACTACTTTCCATATATGATGTTTCTGAGATTGAATCATCTAAATTGCCAGCATTAGATAATGTTTTATTATTATTAAATGAATAAGAAAGGTCAGCATAAGATTTACAATTACGAATATTTTTATGAATTAGAGCTTTATCAGCCATATCAGGGGTAGATGAAGTATTTTTTTGACGAAGAACATGATTATTTGAATTTTCTTCATTTCCAATATTTTTAAATCTGATAGTTTTATTAATTATCGGTTTTATATTATTATTAATATTGTTGTTGTTGCTTATAATATTACTACTAATATTATCATTTTTATTACTAATATTATTATCATTATAAACATTATTATTATTATTGCTATTATTACTATTACTATTATTATTACAATTATTATTATTATTATTAATAGTATTATTATTGTTTAAAATATTTATCTTGGTATAGTTTTCACTGTTAATATCATTATTATCACTTCTATTCTCATATACAATATTATTTTTTGTATCATCGTTAATACTTTTATTAGTAACAGCATCATAACTATTACGTTTGTTATTAGTAGATAATATTTTATTATTTGTAATAATATCTATATTTTTATTAACACTATTTCTAATGATATTACTATTACTATTATTATTGTTATTATTATTATTGTTAGTAGTAGTAGTAATAGTAGTGGTAGTACTGAATAAATTGTTATTATTAGAATTTATATAATTAATTTCATTAATATTTTTACTATTATTATTATTATTATTATTATTATTATTATTATTATTATTATTATTATTATTATTATTATTATTATTATTATTATTATTATTATTATTATTATTATTATTATTATTATTATTATTATTATCAATGTCTTCAATATTAGTGATTTGAGGTTGCGAACTTAAAGATGTTGGAGAATAAGATAAAAGTGATGGATTATTACTTATAATTTCTGAACTAAGTGAAGAAGAATAACAAGAATTAAGAGTATTTAATTGAATACTACTAGAACTATTAAATGAATTATATATATCATCATTGATAACTGTTTTTGGAGAATTTACATTACTGCTATGATTTGAATGAGTGTCATAAATATTATTGTTGTTATTATTATTCATTTTATTACTATTATTACTATTATTACTATTAGTATGGCCTGGTGGATTAATAAAAGTATTATTACTTTGACAACTGTCATTTTTAATATTATTAACAGATAGTGGCGAAAAACTCTTATGATTATTAATAAATTTATCTGGAGAAGATGAAGTAGAATTAATATAAAATTTTTTGGAATTAATAGGAGGCGTGATACGATTTTGATTATCAGTAAGGGTTGTTTCAGATACTGGTGTATGACATATTTTATTACAAAAAGAAGTAAGATTAGTATCAGAATCCTTTTTAGAAATAAATGAATATTCTATATTAGTATTAATTTTATTAATATTATCATCCCTATTTTTTTCTAATTCCTTGTTATTTACTCTATAAATTAGATTAGTTTTGTTATTATCATTGTTATCAAAAATATAATTTTCAATAGGATTTGTAAAATTGTTATTATTATTATTATTATTGTTGTTGTTGTTGTTGTTGTTGTTGTTTGTATTTGTAAAAATAATATTATTAGAATTTGATAATGTATTAGAAATTTTTGAATTTTCGAAACTTATATCATCCAAAGATGATCTTTTAATTTTTGGATGAGGATGAATATCACTTAATGTAAATGAATTATTATTATCATTATTATTTATATTTATATTATTATTATTATTTCTGTTTAGAGTTGAAATATCTTTATATGAAAAATTGGGACAACTTTTTTTAGTTTTCAAAACTTTCTTTAATGAAGTATTGACCTTATTATTATCAATAAATGGAGAATTATTTTTATTAAATGTTATGGTTTTGGTATCACCATTTTCTTTTACTTTTGATTTATGAATCTTTTCATTTATATATTTATTAAAGTCTGAGTCACTTCTTATTTTTTGTATTATATCGACACTTAAATCTTTCGATATTATTTTTTCTAATTTAAAAAGATAAGTAAAAGAAGAATATATAGATTTTAAGGCTTGAATTTTTCTTTCATAACTTATTTCTCCTAATAATAAAGATATTTATAATTATTTAAAAATATTTTAATAAGATATATAATATAAAAAATTATACAATACAATAATTAATATTAAATAAATATAATAATAATAATAATTAATAATAATAATAATAAAAAAAAAAAAAAAAAAAAGGATAATTATAATTTGATTAATTATATGAATTTTAAAAGTATTTTAAATAGTTATAAAAATATTTATTAATGTTAATTATTTTTATAACTATTTAAAATACTTTTAAAATTCATATAACATTAATAAATAAATATATGAATATAATAAATATATAAAAATAAAAAATAAAAAATAAAAAATAAAAAAATTTTTTCCAGTAATAAAAAAAAATTAACATATAACATATATGTTTAATTGTTAAACATTTATATTTTAAAACAAATAATAGTTTTTTTTTTTTTTTTTTTTTTTTTTTTTAATTAATATTAACCATTTTTTACAAGTCTTTGAATTCGATAGGCTTCTGCAAAAAAAAAACTTGTAATTTCTTCACATGTTTCTTCCTCATTTTCTTGAAATGAACTCTCAAAACTTGATTCGTAGTTGGTATCGTAAGTTGTCATTTCTTTATCATCATATTTGGAATTCATTTTTACTATTATTGTTACTTCTATTAGGCAGTAAAATTAAACTTTTTTTTATGCCTTTTTTTTAAAAAAAAAAAAATAATAAATTTAATATTCTAAATTTATTTAGTGATTTTATTAAACTATAAATGTATTATTTTGTTATTCACTCGTTAATTATATTTTCTTATAAAAAAAATAATTAAATAAATTATTATTAATGGTTATAAACTATGTTTAATTATATATTATAAATTTAATTTGAATTATAAATTTAAATTAAGTCAAAATTTCAAATGTTGCAATTTAAAATTAAAAATAAAAGAATTACATTCTTTTATATCATATAAATTTTATTCATATAACATAAAAATATTAATTGTATTATAAATAAAAAGTTTTTTAGTTTCACTCAAAGACAAATATATCAACGATATCAAACTTACAAATAATATAAAACAAAGAATTATTAAAAATTTTAAACTTTTGAACGAAACAAAAGAAAGAAAAGGTAATAAATATAATAGAAAGTATAATTTTACAATAATAATTAAATAAAACTATAAAAAAAAATTTTTTTAATTAAAAAAATTTTTTTAAATTAATAATAATAATTTATGAATATTTTACTATTTATTTTAATTTAGATAATATATACTAATTAATTACTTTTAATTAATTTAAAAAAATATTTAATTCTAAAAAATATATATATAATGTTAAATAATATATATTAATATATATTATTACTAAATTTAAAATAACTACTTATTATTATTGCTTGGTCATTATATATTGTATTTCCGAACTTTTCAATTTTTAATTATAATTAAATAAACTTTCTATCTTAATTGTACGGTACATTAGTCATTAAACTTAAGATCAGAAATTTAATTATTCAAAAATTTATCTCTTTTTTTAAATGTTAAATATATTGTATGAAATAAAATTATAATTTTTGGTATTTTAATAATAAATCTGATATATATATAATGATACAATTATACTACTTAAAAAAAATTAATAATAAACAAAAATGTATATATATATAAATTTTATTTATATATTATAAAAGTGAAAGTTTAAAAAGTAAAAGTAAATGAACAAAAGTAAAGGAAATTTTATTATAAAAGTTAAATTAGAATAACCTTAGTTTTGTAAACTATAAAATATCACAACATATGGGAAATAATTTTTTAAAATTAATAGTAATTATAAAATATAAAATAGTTAATATATATTATAAAATAACTATTAAAATGCAATCATGAAAAAATAAATAAATAAACTATAATAGATTTATATATATATATTTTTATATTTCACTCTTTTTATTAAATTAATATTACTAAAAATAGTTAAAATTAAATTATTTGAATAAGGAAAAAAAAATTAATATTTAACAAAATTTTAAATTAAATTCAATTTTTCGTATTACAATTATAAAAAAAAAAAAAAAAAAAGAGTTTACTCTATCAAAAAAAACAGAAATTAATAAAAATAATGAAACAAATAAATATAAAATTTTTTATTAAATATTCATAATTTATTATATTAACATTTTTATATTTTTAATATATTAATAATTATATAATTTTTTTATTGAATTCATAAATTTATTACCATTTTTTTATCCCTACAAATATTACGTAATTTTTATTATTTTAAAGATTAATAAATAATAAAATATGATATATAATTGCAATTATTTAAAAACAAACCATCGAATTAAAATTTAATTGATTATATTATTTTTTTTTAAAATTAAAGCAGCTTTATATTCTTCAAAGATTGCAAAAAAAAAAAAAATAAATAAATAATATCTATTATTTTAATATAATATATATTTACAAAGTAAAAAATGATATAAATTTTTTTTTTAGTATGGTAATAAATTTTAAAAATAGCCTAAAATTGAAGTTCTAACCTTTTATTTTATTTGCATATATCAATATCCAATAACATTACATTTGAATATAAAATATTCATTTTAAATAAATTTTGAAAATCTATTTTTTTTTAATTTCCATTTGTCTACCGAATCTAGTGCATTTCGCAATCGTGTATTTCTCAATGTGGCATATTTTCGTACGTGGCTTGTTTTTTTTATAATTAAATAAATAATAAATATTATTTTTTTATATATAATTTACTAATATTCAATTGTAAAAATAATTTTTAATTATTCTTTTTTAATAGAATATATTATTATTTCTTTTGAAATAGTTATTTAATAATATTTAATTGAAAAATATATTAATATTTCTTTTAAAATAATAATTATTTGTAAATTTATTTATGATTGTAGAGAATGAATGTGTATCATTTCGCAGGGGAGTGTGCATTTCGAAAATTTTTATTACAAAAATTTGTATTTTGTTGTATGGCTTAAATGTTTTTAATTTTAAGCCACTTAATTTTATTAAAAATTTAATGAATAATAATTAGTTAATTAAATAAATAAAATTACAATTCTCAAAAATTTTCAAACACGTAATCTTACGTGGGGCGTATATCTAATTGTATCATAATTTTGTGGCTTTTTTCTACAATTTTTAAAAAGCCATATATTCACAATATGGCGTGAATAATAAATGTGGTGATATTTTATGACGAAAATTTATAAGCCACCAAGAATTTGGCGAAATTCAACTGGACGAAATCCTTACCACTATTGTGGATATAACCACAATAGTGGTAAGGATTTCGGTACGAGACCAAGCGAAAAACAAAACTATTACAAGGACTCACGTACCAGCAGTAATAATCCAATTCCCAAGACAGCACTTCTGATGCAAGATGGGTCTGTGTGCGAAGAATTTGTGCCAGAGGCCAAGATAAGTAATCTTCGTACCAAAGAGGGGCTCCAAAATTTAAATGTGCTGTACGATACTGGATCACAGATCAACATGATCCATCCGCAGTTAGCCAAGGAGATGGGACTCAAGACAGAAGACCGTCCCCTAACGTTCACTACTGGCGCTGGTAAAGTGCTGATATCACAGGTTACGGAAGAGTTCAAGATTAAGATTAAGCTGGTCGAAGAGCGTACTGGTAAAGTCAAATGGTATGACTTTAATACAAGATGCAGACTAGCCGAGGCTATGCCGAGAACAATCATTCTGGGATCAAGATTCATGGATAGACACTTAATCTATAGAAAGGTTGACGTCCATGATCAACAGCCTAAGGTATATAAAATAGATGGCGAAAGACCAGGGCTACCAGATGTAGACTCACCAGAAGAGTGTGCAGGTGAAAGTATCTACATGGTGCAACTCCCAGAAGAAAGAGAAGAAGCTGTGCAAAAGGAGATTCAACCTACAGCGAGAATTACAAAAATTATAAATCAGGTTATTGATAATCAGAAGTTGAAAGATACGGTGTATGAATTAACGAGGCAATATTACCGTGATAGAGGAATTGAGTATACGATGGATTACTACGATTACTTAGTGGATTACGACAAATGGGCAGATTGGTTCAAGGTACAGAAGACTAAAAATCGAAAGGAGAGTGAAATTAATAAAAACCCTACGGAAAGTAGTGTACAAAAAGATAGCCAGACAAAAGATCATCTAGCTATGATCACGCAAGAGGATTCGGTATCGAAAACAATCAGAAAAGTGGGACTTGAGAAGCTATTGTCAATAGGCGAAATTATAGATAAGTATTATGGAGACTTAACGGAAGCTTTCAATGAAGAAATCGCTGAGACATTACCAGAGCACAGGCCGTATGATTGTAAAATAGAACTAGAGCCTGATGCATCACTTTATAAAGGAGCTATCTACCCAACGAGTCCTAGAGAAGAGAAAGCACTTAAAGAATATATTGATGAAAATTTAGCTAAGGGGTTTATAAGAAGGTCAGAATCTCCGGCAGGTTACCCTGTATTGTTCGTGCCGAAGAAGTCAGGTGAGCTACGACTTTGCATGGATTATCGCAAACTGAACCAATGGACCAAACGTAACGCCTATCCAATTCCAAGAATTAGTGCAGTGTTCGAAGCTATGAAAGGAGCAGTCGTGTTCTCCAAGTTCGATCTAAAGTCTGCCTATAACTTGGTACGAATTCGAGAAGGTGATGAGTATAAGACAGCTTTCAACACCAAGTTTGGACACTTTGAGCATTTGGTAATGCCTTTTGGGCTAACCAATGCGCCAGCAGTGTTCCGAAGCTTCGTTAATGATGTCTTCAGTGAGGATATTGGGAAGTACTGTCAAGTCTACCTAGATGACATCGTCGTATATTCCAAAACTTTGGAGGAACATGTAGAGCATGTTCGAACGATTTTAAAGAAGCTGATACAACATAAACTCGTAGCTAAGATGTCCAAATGTGAGCTACATAAGTTAAAGATTTCATTTTTAGGCCATGTGGTCAGCAAGGATAGTGTAGAGACTGACCCGGAAAAGATTAAGGCCGCGGCAGAATGGCCACAACCAGAAAATATCAAGCAGTTGCAAAGCTTCTTAGGCTTTTGCAATTATTACAGGAATTTTATTAAGAATTTCTCTGAAATAGCCAAACCGCTATTCAAAATGACCTCAAAGAAAGAAAAATTTGAATGAAATGAAGAAGGATTGGCCGCGTTTCACAAATTAAAGGAAATGCTTACCTCTCCGCCAGTGCTAGCTTACCCTGACCACGAGAGACAGTTCTTCGTTGAATGTGATGCTAGTAATTACGCGATAGGAGGTGTGCTGTCACAGAAAGGAGACGATGGTACCCTTCATCCTATATATTATTACTCTAAGACACTCAGTAAGGCTGAGGTAAATTATTCGATTACAGAGAAAGAACTATTAGCCATTAAGACTGCTTTTACAGAATGGCGACACTTGCTTCAAGGTGCGAAGCACAAGATTATTGTTTATAGTGACCACAGAAACCTGTTGTTCGCTACCAAACCACAATTACTAACTCCTAGGCAAATTAGATGGCAAGAACTATTCGCCACATACTGGTTTGAAATAGTTTACAGACCTGGGAAGAAAAATGGTAAAGCTGACGCCCTCTCAAGAGTTGAAACAGAGAAAACTGAGGGTAAAGAATTTGATAAAGATAGTCTTTTAAAACCCGAACATTTGGTAGGATTTGATGACGTAGATGGAGAAGCTAGTTATCTAGCCTTAGCTACCAATTTCGTGGATGATATCAAACAATCAAACAGGCCTACCGACAAGACAAAATGGCCCAAGAGATTATGAAAGATCTAGCAGAAGATGCCAGAAATAATTATAACAAGAAGCATTGGCTGTAAGTATATGGCCTTTTGGTTAGAAAGAAAAATCCTGAACAAATTTACGTGCCCACAACGTTCAGGAAAACAATTATTCAACTAAACCATGACTCGGAGTACGCAGGACACTTAGGAATTGATAAAACTTCGGACCTAGTATCTAGGAATTTCTACTGGCCGAAGATAAGGAAGGATATATCAGGCTACGTGAAAGCTTGTAGAACCTGCGCTACCAAGAAGGATGATCTTCATAAAGTGTATGGTACTGCGATAAGAGTTCCGGTTGCAGAATTACCCTGGCAAGAGGTACAATTGGATTTTATAACTGATCTGCCAGTGAAGAGTAGAGTAAGAACCAATAGTGGTTATGTTTGGGAAACGAAAAGAGCAGGTTGTATCTTAGTATGCTGCGATAAATTAACCAAGATGATACACCTGATAGGATTTAAACATGTGCCCAATGCTAACGAGACTGCTGATGCATTCCTAAAGGAAATTTACAGATTGCATGGATTCCCTAAGGTGGTTACAACTGATAGAGGAGTGCAATTCACTAGTCAGGTATGGAAGGAGCTACTAGAGTTCTTCGGGACCGAAGTAAACCACGCTACCACTAGTCACCATGAGACAGTAGGCCAAGTGGAAAGGAACAATGCCTACGTAGAGACTTATTTACGGTGCTTTGTGGGAACCTACGATGATGAAAGTTGGATGGACTACTTGTTCTTAGCAGAGTTCTGCTATAACAACGCTATCCACGCTTCTACCCAACAATCTCCTTTCCTCACCTTATATAATTACCAGGTACACAACTCCCCTAAGACAGCCGATTTAGTGCACTCGTTAGGTGAAGCTAAAATGATTGATAGCTTTGCTCACAATTTGGGAAACCTGAAGCACATCCTAGAAATTGCCCAAACAAGATATCTGGATAATATGGATAGGACCCGTACAGATAATTACCCTAGGTACAGGTTGTTAGATAAAGTATGGCTACGGAAACCTGAAAATTATGACGCGTTGCCATTCTACAAACTTTCAACAAGAAAATTCGGACCATTCAAGGTAGTTGGTGTCGATGAAGAAAAGAAGAATTATAGATTGGATATAAGTCGCTCACCCTTCCCAAATATGTACCCAATGTTCCATGTGAGTGAATTGGAACCATTCTATAAATTACCTAAAACCTTAGTGCCGGTTCCTGCGGGAAACCAAAAGATAATTCATATCCTTGGATCAAGGAAACACCAAGGATATTACCAATACCTGGTTGCGTACCAGAACGATAAACAAGAGTGGGTTAACGCCGACGTGATCGACGACAATCCTCACTACGCTGAATTGCTGGAGGATTACCAAGATTTTAGTTACAGCCAGTTCATTGCTAGCGTCATCAACCATTAGTAGCTTGCTCCTTGGGAGAGGCCTTGTAACAGATACATGGTAACTTCAAGCCTATCCAATGATAGTTCTTTGGTTACGTAACGTATCTCTAAACAGCTAGCAATTTCGGCTAATCAAATAAAATCTTTTGTTAATTTCGTACATTAAATTTTATTATTTTACAATTAATTATATAGTTAAATACTTATTTAAATATATTTTATTTAGTGATTAGTAAACTAAGTTAAATTAAATTATTTACCAATCATAATATTATTGACATGCATAAATAATCATTGAACTTGTAACTGTAACGCACTAGCGTTACTATTAACGTAAATTGTTATTATAAATATTAATATTAATAAATAAAAATATAATTATTAAATAAAAGATATTACTCAGTGTAAGCCCAGTAACTGGTAACAAATAGAGTTATAAAGTGCTGCGCTATATTCTAGTGTAATAAGAAATAATAGTTATAGAATTAATTAATTTAGTGTTTATTATTAACAACTCGAATAGAGAGGTGTTAAGTTATCTTAGCCATTAAATTTAGTTATTATTCGTTATTTTAGTTAATAATAAACTTTTTCAATTATTTTATAAGGTCCTAGCTTTCTTGGTTTTAATTTTTTATTTTTATTTCTTAATATGAGTGAACTGTTTATCCAAACTTTGTCGTTTACTTTGAATTCAGGTGCTTTAATTCTGTGTTGGTTGGCGAATTTTTCTTGTTTATTTCTTGCTTGTTTTAAATTTTCTTTTAATTGTTTGAAAAGTTTCGCTAAGTTTGTTGTAAATTCTTCAGCACGCGGAACATCAATAGAACTTGGCACAGCTGGTGAGAAGCGAGGGTTGTAACCATAATTTGCGTAGAAAGGTGATTTATTTAATGATTCTTGAATAGAATCGTTGTAGCAGAATTCAGCAAGGAATAGATAATTATGCCAATTTGAACCTTTAAAATTAGAGTAACATCTGAGAAATTGTTCTACAACGGAGTTCACCCTCTCCGTTAAACCGTTAGTTTGATGGTGAAAGGGAGAAGAAAGTTTCATTGAGATATTGAGAGTTTTGCAAATAGAAGTCCAGAATTTAGAAGTGAATTGAGTACCTCTATCGGAAAGAATTTCATTTGGTAATCCATGAAGTCTGAAAATATGAGTCATGAATGCCTTAGCAGTATCTTCAGAAGAAGGAACGTTAGGAAATGGGATGAAGTGACCCATTTTTGTGAATCTATCGAGAACAACAAAAATACAAGTATATCCATTAGATGAAGAGAGATCAGTGATGAAATCCATGGAAAGCGAAGTCCAAGGTCGGTCAGGAATTTCTAGTGGGTTCAGAAATCCATAAGGTTTGTGTCTAGAATCCTTTGAACGACAACAGATTTCACAAGATTTAATATAGTCTTTAATATCTTTTTGCATAGATGACCACCAAAAGTCACGATTGATTAAGGAGAAAGTTTTCTTGAAACCAAAATGACCAGCAGATGGGGAGTCATGACAGATACTTAATACGGAAGAACGACAGTTAAGGGGAACATAAATTTTTCCATCAACGAGTAAGAAGTTGTTGCTTAAAGAAAATTTAATAGATTCTGGGAAGTCTTCTTTAGAGTTGAGTTTTTTGCAGATTTCATTATAATATTTATCTTTCTTGTATTCATGGAGTATTTGATCATTTAAAGAGGCAATGGAAGTGGTAGCGCAAAAATTTTCAGGTTTTAAGACGTTGAAAGGAATGTCAGAGGACAGTTCTTCTTCATTTGATGCATAATCAGGTCTTCGAGAAAGTGCATCAGGTTTACCATTTGCAGATCCTGCACAATAAGTGATTTTGAAGTTAAATTCTGATAAAAAAAGAGCCCAACGAACAAGTCTTTGTGACATTTTCTAGGGTTTCTTTTGGTATAAAAGGTTACGATGGTCAGAGAAAATAGTGAATGGGATTGAAGTTCCTTTTAAGAGTTGTCTCCATTGTTCTAAAGCTTCAACGATTGCTAAAAGTTCTTTATCATAAATTGGGTAGTTTTTCTCAGCAGCAGTAAGAGATCTTGAGAAGAATGCAATAGGATGAATTTTATTGTCTTTTTGAGAAGCTTGGGAAAGTATAGCGCCAATAGAAAAATTACTACTATCTGTTTCGACAAGAAAGGGTAAATCACGGTTTGGGTATGCGACTACAGAATCAGAAGAAAATTTGGATTTTAAATCGTCAAATGCTTTTTGAGTTTCAGATGTCCAAACGAATTTCTCATTTTTCTTCAAAAGTGAATGAAGTGAATGTATTAAAGCCGCAAATCCTGGAATAAAACGTCTGTAATAGTTGGCAAGTCCTAAGAAGGATTGGAGTTGTTTTATATCAGTGGGAACAGGCCATTCAAGAATAGAGGAAACTTTTTTAGGGTCCATAAGGAAAACATCAGAGGAAATTCTATGTCCAAGGAAATCCAAATAGGGAATGCAAAATTCACATTTCTCGAGTTTAGCGTACAAACCGGCTTTTCTGAGTTTTGAAAGAACTTTAATAAGATGTTCATAGTGTGTTTCTAAGTCAGGAGAGAAAATTATAATATCATCAATGTAACAAAAGACAAATTTTCCGAGAAAGTCTTCGAGAACGTCATTGATAAAGTGTTGGAATACGGCAGGAGCATTCTTCAGACCGAAAGGCATAACTAAGTATTCAAAATGACCATATTTGCAATTAAAAGCTGTTTTGTACTCATCTCCTTCTTTTATTCTGACAAGATTATAGGCAGATCGAAGATCGAGTTTTGAAAAAACTTTTCCTTTGGCAAGGTGTTCGAGCATGTCATTGATTAATGGCAAAGGGTAAGAATCGCGAATTGTAATATCGTTCAAATGTCGGTAGTCAACAACCATCCTTAATTCACCATTCTTTTTAAGTACAAAGAAAACGGGTGCACCAGCAGGGGATTTTGATTTTCTTATGAATCCTTTTGCTAACATTTCATCTATATATTCTTTAAGTGTAGTAGATTCTTTTTCTGTTAAAGGGTAAATAGGTCCATAGAAAAGAACAGTATTAGGCATAAGTTTTATTTCACAATCATAAAGTCTATGGGGAGGTAATTCATTCGCATATATTGTAGTTCTCATGATAACATCGTGATCGTTATCATATCTAGTTGTAGTTGGTGCATTATCATCAACACCAACTTGAGGATTTTGAATTGAAGCATCCGAAAATGAAGGAATAGGATTTCTAACATTATTTATTGAAGTAGATGCGTTAGAAGCGTCTCCTTTTTGAGAAAGTATTTGAAGCTCCTTTTTAAAATATAAAGTTGCATTTTTTAAAGAGTTTAAAGAAGATATTATATCAGCATGTGCGCGATTATAAGAACCAAACTCCTTCATTATTTCTTCATGATATCGTTGAAGATCTTCTATAGAGACGAAGTTTTCATTTACACCTGAAACTATGTTAGAGCAAACTTCAGACGTTTCATTTCTCAACTGATCTACACTTCCAGCTAAAGTTGCACAAGCTTGTGAAACTTCCGTTCTTAATTGTTCAACCGAGTTTTCTTGATTTATATCCATCTCTTCTTCGTCAGACTTGTCAGAATAAACACCAGATTTCCTTAGACCAAATTTCGGCATTACAAGGAAGTTATTAAACAATTGGTAAGATTATTGTTAAGATTATATTTGGTTTTGATATAACTTGGTTGGAATGCTATAAACTAATAACTTCCTTATGATAATTAAATTTTATTTTATCAGTATTATTATAGAATTTTATTATATTTTTATTTTATTATTTTATTTGATTTTATTTAATAATATTTTTTAATGAATGAAGTTATCAGATTATTAAAATATTAATAATCTTACGAAGATTATTTAAAACATTTAATTCACTATTCCTTTATACATAAAAATAAACAATTAAAAAGTTATATAATAATAAATAAAAAATAAACAATTTATTATACTTTAAAAAGTATAAATTATATTCAACAATTTTATTATTATTATTATTATTTAATAATAATAAATAATATATATTTATATTGTAAAAGGATTTTGAGGCGTATGATCATACTAAATAATGATTAATTTGTTATGGTAATGAGGCTTATATAGCTCATCGAGTTATATCCTTTACAAGAAACCAATTCTACTAAAATTGAAGACTTAATGGATATTGATTATGTCATAAAAATTAAATCTCATGGACCCTTCTCAAAAGAAAACAAGATTAAAAGAGAAGATAACTACTGCTATATTTGTGAAATGAAGGGACATACAACTGATAAATGTAAATTAAATCTTAAAACCCATAGGGAAAGAAAAGAATCTCATATATATAATAAAAACAATAATAAAATGAATAACAAAAGGAGATATATTGGAAATGTGGAACTAAATGATAACTACATTTCTGATAATGAAGAAAACGAAAATATCTGTTTTGACGAAGTAAAGCCATTATTTGAAAAGTGTATTGAAAATATTGAAATAATCCCAGAAGAAAAAAAGGGAAAATCCAACAAGCAATACAAATCAAATTAATTATAATATAAATGCTATCAATCATTTGACGAGTGAAGAAATCAATTCAAATGATAGTTATATCATTTGGACCTACGATACAGGATGTTCAGAACATATTACAAATAATAAAAATATCTTAAAGAATTTTCGTAATGAAAGAATCCAAATGAGATGTGCAAATAATTCCATTTGTGAATTTCAAGTCATTGGAACATTCGAAGGAACAATCAATAATGAAATAATCCGATTAGACAATGTTTATTACTCCAAAATAATCAATAAAAATTTATTAAGTGGATTTAAATTATCCAGGAATGGATATTCAAGTGAAATCAACAAAACATCACTTATTCTTAAAAAGACTGACGACATAACTGATAAAGAAAAAATCATTGGACAGTTCAATGTTGACGAATTCAACATTGCAAGAATTCCAATAAAACTAATAGTACCATCAATTTCAAGTGTAATTAATAATAAAAATGAATTGGATGATTATAGCAAAACCATATGGCACAATCGTTTAGGACACTTCTTTCACAATAATTTATCCCAATACCTAGAATTACATAATGTAAAGAAACATGAATGCTTGAATTGTAAAATTTCTAAATTTAAAAGGTTACCTCATAATGGTATTCCTCCTACAGCTTCCGGAATATTAGAAACAATTCATTCAGATCTAATAGGTATTTATGGACCCTAAAAAAGTTTCTTCTATTTTAGAATGGCCTATTCCTAAAAATATAAAAGAATTACAATCATTTCTCGTACTAGCGAATTATTATCGACGATTTATTCCTATCTTTGCATCTATTGCTTATCCTCTTCATTGTTTATTAAAGAAAAACTCTAAATTTAATTGGTCTACTGAAACTCAAACCGCATTCGATAACATCAAATCAAAATTTTCTTCTGCTCTTATTCTTGTCTATCCTAATCGTGAACTTTCTTTCATGGTTGAAACTAACAGTAGTAATTTCGCCATAGGTGCAATCTTATCCCAAACTACTCCTAAAGATAATAAAATTCATCCAGTTGCTTTCTTCTCTAGATCTCTTAATTCTGCTGAAAGAAACTATCCCATATATGATAAAGAACTTTTAGTTACAGTCGATGCACTTGAACACTGGAGACACCTTCTAAAAGGAACCGACACACCTTTCACCGTTTTTTCAGATCATCGCAACCTATTTTATCAAAAGAAACCAGAAAAGTTGACTCAACGTTTGGTTCGTTGGGCTTAATTTCTTTCTGAATTTAACTTCAAAATTGTTTACCGCTCCGGATCAAATAATGGTAAACCTAAAGCTTTATCCAGAAGACCAGATTATGCTTCTAATAATAATGACCGATCATCTGATATTCCATTCACAGTTCTTCGTCCCGAAAACTTTTGTGCTGTCGCAACTCTTGTTTCTTCTCTTAATGATCAAATTCTTCAGGAATATAAAAATGATGAATTCTATTCTGACACATACAATCAACTTAATTCAGAATACCAAGAAATATCCTCTAAACTTAATGATTTCTCAATTAGTAACAGCTTTCTTTTATTCAAAAATAAATTTTATTTTCCTCCAAACTGTAGATCTTCTATTCTTAATATTTGTCATGATTCCCCTTCTGCTGGACACTTTGGTATAAAGAAAACTATTAATCTAATTAATCGTGATTTCTGGTGGTCTTCTTTGCAATCTGATGTTAAAGACTATATCCGTTCTTGTGATGTTTGTTCTCACTCTAAAGACTCTAGACATAAGCCTTACGGTTTTCTTAATCCTCTGGACATTTCTTGTAAACCCTGGACTTCTATTTCAATGGATTTTATTACTGATCTTCCCGTTTCTAATGGTTACACTTGTATCTTTGTTGTCAAAGACAGATTTACTAAAATGAGTCACCTTATTCCGTTCCCTAAAGTACCCTCTGCTACTGATACGGCTTCCGCTTTTATTAATAATATTTTTCGTATTCATGGACAACCCTCCGAAATCATTTCTGATAGAGGTTCTCAATTCACTTCAAAATTTTGGTCAGCTATTTGTAAATCCTTCAATATCACAACGAAACTTGCTTCTCCCTTCCGTCACCAAACCAATAGGTTAACGGAGAGAGTGAACTCCATTATTGAACAATACTTAAGATGTTATTCAAACTTCAAAGGTTCTAATTGGCATAATTTTTTATACCTAGCAGAATTCAGTTATAATAATTCAATTCAAGAATCAATTAAGTACTCACCTTTTTATGCAAATTATGGATATAATCCAAAATATTCACCATCAATTCCAAACAGTACAGATGTTCCTAGAACTGATGAATTTACAAAAGACTTTTCAGAATTATTTAGAACACTTAATGGAAATTTACAACAAACAAGAAAAAAGCATGAAGAATTTGAAAACAAACATCGTATTGAAGCTCCAAATTTTAAACCTGGTAATAAATTGTGGATTAATAGTTCACTCATAATTCATAATGGAAATAAAAAACTTAAACCTAGAAAACTTGGTCCATATAAAATTATTAAAAAAATTTCTCCCGTTTCATATAAGTTAGACATATTAAAAGATATCAAAATCCATCCTGTAATACATGTTTCTGAACTTGAGCCATTTTATGAAGATCACTTTGGACGAAAGAAAGAACCACCACCACCGGTAATTGTTGACAATGAAGAAGAATACGAAGTTGAAAAAATTCTTGATAAAAGAAAGCATTATGGCCAAACTCAATATCTTATTAAATGGAAAGGCTATCCTTTATCTGAAGTATCTTGGGAACCCGAAGAAAATTTAAATTGCCCTAAACTCTTAAAAGAATTTAACAAAAATAACTAAAATTAAAACTTGAAAATGAATCTTTACTTTATTAATATCAAACTTATATTAATTTATTAATATCAATATTACTAAATATTATTTTATATTATTAAATACTATTAATATTC
Source organism: Neocallimastix lanati (nom. inval.) (assembly GCA_016946835.1). Lineage (NCBI taxonomy): Eukaryota > Fungi > Neocallimastigomycota > Neocallimastigomycetes > Neocallimastigales > Neocallimastigaceae > Neocallimastix > Neocallimastix lanati (nom. inval.). The sequence continues at coordinate 543,586 of JACVTC010000071.1, read as the reverse complement.
ATGTATTCTTATTATATATTATATTCATGTAACTTTATTAATATCATTTAATTTTATTCTAAAAAAGTTCTTACTATAAAATGGTTAATTATTATTTTTATTTTATTTTTTTTTTATTTTAGTTTAGTTTAGTTTGCTTAATTTTAGTATAAGTTATGCCTAACTGTTAGATTCGTCTGGTATCCGAATCCTGGAGGCGAACCATGTTGTAAAATATTTGTAAAATATTTAATAATTTGAATACGTATTTAAATGTAATGTAATGTAAATTATTGTGGATAAAAATGTTTTCCAAATTTTTAATATAAATTTAAATGTATTCCAAATTATTAATTTAAATAATTTTCTCAAAAATTTATGACTAAATTATTTGGAGAATTTACGTAACAATTACTCAGTTGAATCACGAAACTTCATAAATTAAAAAATAATTAGTCATTAATTAGTTAAATTAAAATAATTAAAGGAATATTGCCTTTTCCGTTTGTTTACAAAAACTTGCCGTTTTGTTTACTTGTCTTTTAAATTATAAAAATTCTAAAAATAAAAATAGCAAGTTGTGGTTTAGTAAATTGGTTTTCACAACTTGGCAAAATTTAAATTAAATATATGGATAGAATATATTTAATCATATAATTAATGAATTAAACTCTAAATTTTCTTCATAGAAAATTTTAGAAAAATTAGATAGTTTTAAATAGGATTTATATTAAAATAATTCATAACATTTCATGTAATTTATTATATAATGTAATTGATAATATAAAATAATATGTTTATATAATTTATTAAAATTTATTTTGATTTAAAATTTTATTTTGAAAAAGTATAAAAAGAGTTAATTTTTCAACTATTGAACGATAGTTGGAAAATCGTATAGTAATAGGAAAATTTAAATTTTATTATTAGTTTCGTAACTATTATTAGAATAGTTACTTTCTTATAAAACAATTATATTATAGTTTGTAAAATCTTAACTGCTAGTGGGAACTCCGGAAAGGACCCTGCGTTACCCAGTTAAGTGGTTGTTGAAAATTAGTTAATAAATAAAATAAATAAATAAAAGAAATTAAAAAAGAAAATAATTAATTAAATAATAGAGGTTTAAGATATAGTGTTATTAGTGTAGTAAAGTTAGTTTAGAATAGCCACAAACCTAGACTTGATAAGTATTTTATTTTACACATGTAACGAAATCTTCAGTGGTATGGTTCATATAATTTTAGGAATATAATAATAATTAACACAAATAATAAAATTACAATAAAAAAATAATTTGTTTTAAAATCAATATTTATTTATTTAAATTTATAAAAGAAAAATAATAATATAATTATTTATTTAATAAAAAGAAAGTTATTGATTATATTTTATTTCACTAAAATTACATGTATTTATATTTTTTTATCAAATTAAAATTTGTAAAGCCTAACTATTTTTTTAATAAACTAATTACTAATTATTTTTATAAATAAAACATTTAAATTGAAATTGAATTATTATTTTAGTTAATAATATTATTGTTATAAATAGTAGTTATATATTATTGAATTATTAATTATTTAATAATAGTTTAATACTAATATATATAAAATAAAAATAAAGAGATTATACAGAATATTTTATTGTGGTTTAGTTAAATTTAGTAATTAAAAATAAATTTAAATTGATAACGAAAATTTTAATAACTAATTAAATAGATTTGATTATTTTCAATATAACATATTACAAAAGAAATATAATATTAATATATTAAGTGGGCAAGGACAATATTCTTGGCTAAAGATTTTTAATACATTATAATGGAATCGGATCGATAATTCAAAAAGGAATTATAAGTTAATTAGTGATTTATTAACTTAAGATTTCTATTTAGTAATATTTGAAGAATATTGGAAAGTTCCAATTATATAGAATAGAATAATCTATAAGGTTAGAATAATTTATATTATTCTAGCACAATTAGTATTATTTGTTCATTCTGTATTATCAGTTAGTAAAATTAGAACTTTGGTTCAATGGTTAGTTATATTGACCAATTCTTCATGGGTTCGACTCACACCTCAACCCATTTTGCATAAATAATTATTTTATTAATTATTTTATTAATTATTAATAATATCTTCTTGAATATTCTTTCTGTATAAAATTATAGAAAGTTAAAGATTCTTTCGGTTTGTAATTTAACCGAAATGAATTTAGAAATTCTTATTATATAAATTATTTTATTCTTTTTCGATAAGATTCATTTTCATCAATTAAAATCTATATTCTAGAAACTTTACATTATTAATTATTACAAACATATTTCTAATATTTCTTTAAAATTATTTTTATATGTTAAAACTGTTTTTCCGTTAAAAGTATAAATAGTGCGAACTTCACGAATGAAAATATTTTTCTTCGTTCTTTTATTAATAATAATTAACGTATAAGTAATTTGAAATATTACCTTTGTTGATTAATATTAATAATTATTTTAAATTTTATAATTAATAAAAAATATTTTTAATTAAACGAATTATTTATACAGATAGTGTAAACCTATTGAGTTTTCTCCTTTCTGTGTCTCTACACCACGCTCCACCGTTACATATTAATAGTAATATTTTTATATATTTAAAACTTATATTAGCAATATTAATAATAAATCTTATTTTTTTTATTTTTATACTAATAATCAAAATTTGTATTAATAATATTTTTATATATTGATAATTAAAATTTATATTATATTTTTAACTCTTATTATAAAATTTTATATCAAAATGTTTTATTTTATATTAAAAAATAATTTATTTTATTAAAAACCTTTATATTTGTAACGATATCAGCATCTGGTAGACTCGGGGTTAGACTAATTAAATCAAGTATGGGGGGATGGGAGTTACCATGCTTTGTTTTAATAAATTTAATAAAATTCTTTTTTTAATAAAATTATTTATTATTTATTAATATTTAATATTTTTCTTGAAGTACATATTTATATTTTAAAAATTTCTTGTGATGTTTATATTTTTTTTATATAAATTTAACTATAATTAATTGTTTATAATTTAAATAATTTTTTAATAATCGTTAATTATTTTAAATAATACTTGTAATTATTTTCAAAAATAAAATAAAATTTTTATAATATTTAATTAATAATTTTAATAATAAATTTGATAATATTTAATAATGAATTTTTATAATAATTAATAATACTTTTAATAATAAATTTAATTAATAATTTTAATAATTTTATAATAATATTTAATAGTTGTAATAAATAAATTTTTATAATAATATTTAATAATTTTAATAATTTTATAATATTAATAGTTTGTAATAAATTTTATAATAATATTTAACTAATAATTTTAATAATTTATAATATTTTAGATGTATAAAATTTTAATATTTACAATAGTATTTTAATATACACATATATTTAATAATATAACAATAAAGTAATTAATTAAAATTGACTTAAAATTAACTTTACAAGTTAAAATTAATTTATATCAAAATAAATTAATTTTTATAATTAGGTTTAGGTTATCAAGAATATAGGAAAATACAATTTAGTAAAGAATTATTTGTTAAGATTTTGAAATATTTTTTGTTTTAAATTTAAATAAAATAATATGTTTTATTAAAAATTTACTAAGTCGATATGTCTATATAGTAATAAGCTATATAGATATATAATAATAATAATAAATATTTAAATGGTTTAGTTTAACAAAAATTTATTTATAAAAAGCTTTGATAATTAGAATTATAAAATTAATTTGATTTTAAAATATTTATTTTATTTAATAATGAAATATCTATAACATATTACTATTAAGGTAATTTTACAATAACCTTACAAAGAACATAAAAGATAGATTTTTACATCTTTCTTTTATACTTTGTAAGTTACATAATAATAATATTTAATTATAAGATATTAATAATATAGTAATATAAATATTAATAAAATATAAAGATAAATTTAATTATATAATTAATTAGAATAATTGAAATTAACATAGATATGTTGTAAGCATAATATAAATTGATATAAAACAAATATGTGTAGCAACATATTTGCATATTTAATAATAATTATTAAATATTAAATTTATATCTTTTTGATAATAAATATTTTATTTTATTTTATTTCAATATGTATTATTATAATTATAATAATTATAATACTTTAATTCATATAAAATTTATATAGTTCTATATATTAGAATATATAATTAATATATTACCTATTTCTTATAAATAGTTTAAATTATTTATATTAGAAATAGAGAACTCTCTTGTTTAATTTTTAGGAATTAGAATTATTATTTTAATTGTTCGAATATTATAATTTTATTAATAAAATTTACTAAACTACCATTATTTAAAACCCACTGCTTATAAATTATTGCACATAAAAGTCCCACATATCAAAAATTGGTGGATATGTCCGGGATATGCTGTGTAAAATGTAATTTATAAGTAATGGTGTTTAGTAATTTTGTTAATTTATTATAAATCCGTATATATTTACATAAATTCTCTTCAGTTAGGATTAATTAAAATACACTGTTTAGGATATAAATTTTTAATTTTTTTTATTGGTTATTTATAATTATTTCTTCTTTGGTGAAGAGAAAGTTATACACTATATGCTATTTCATTCATTTTAGTATAGTTTAAATTAATTGTTTTAAAATAAATAAGAATTCGGAATATTTTATAATTATTTTAAATAATATATATATATATAAAAACATTATAATTGTATATATAAATATTAAAAAAAAAAAAAAAAAAATACAAAAATTTAATAAATAAGTACTATTATTTTTTAAATTAATTGTTAATAATGAGGAATAATAATTTTATTGGCAATCGGGTAGATACTGGGACTCTTCCAAGAATTGGTGGATCTCGTAGAGACGCAGAAATCTGGAAGTTTAAAATTAATGATTGGTTTATGAGGGAAGGTATTACTACCGATGAGAATAAATTTAGTTATATAATTACGGCTGTTGAAGATGATATCGTAAGGGTATTTATGGAAAAAGAAAAGAAGTAAATAGAGCACTTAACTTTGGATAAATGCGTTAAATTAATTAAAAAGAAATATTGGAGGGTGAATTTGAAAGAAGATAAACTAGGTCAATTAAAAAAAAATTATTATAACCCCAAATGAAAGTGTTTGTGATTTTAATACTAGCTTTTTGGAGCTATACGATCTATTGGATTTCAACGATAAGTCTTATATATCTGTTATTGATTATAAAAATGCTTTACGACCAAGAGGTAGAATTTATGAAAGGGTTGCTATGGCTGATGTTGATAATCTAGAGGATTAGATTAGCCGAAAATTTTGAAAGTATAATATACAAATCTCGAGTAGGCAATGAAATATGGGGTTCTTTTATACTTCTAATATTAAGAATTATTATAATAGTGTAATAAACTATGGCCAAATTGAAAGATCAAATTATAAAAATAATTTTTCTGATAAATATAATAAAAATGCATTTAATATATGGATTGGAAATAATATTAGGAATCAAAAGAATTTTAGGAATTCACCTATAAATATTGTGACTCAAGGAATACAAAATAATAACTTAAATAAATATTCTAAACCTAGGCAAAACACATACAATTATTATAGATTTGGTATAGATAATAATAATAACAATAATTTAAATATTAGTAATGATAATAATATATCATACCATTATAGAAATCGGAAAATTTTAAAATCAAATTTAAAAATTAGTTCAACAAATAGTTCAACAAATAATAATAAAGTAAACGGTAATAATGATAAAAATAATAGCAATATTAATAATGTTAATGAAAACATAATTAATAATAATTCAATTAATAATATTATCAATAATGGTATATCTAACTTGGCTACAAATAATAATAATAATAATAATAATAATAATATTAATAATAATATTAATAATAATAATAGTAATAATAATAATGATGATGATAATAATGATGATATTTATAATAATAAGAAAAATAATAATAAAAATGACACTTTGAATAACATAGTAAATGTGGAACAAAATAAATTATACGCATTCAAAATGGATAATTTCAGAAAAAAAAATTATAAAATAGGAAACGCCAATAATGGAAAATTTGAAACAAACAGTAATATTATAATTACTAAAGAAGAAAACAAAAATAGTTTCACTAGTAATACAGATATTAAGAAAAATAAAAATAATAATATGGAAATTATTAATAGTATTGTAACAATAAATATTAAAACTATTGATAATTGTAACGAAACTCATAACTAGTAAATTAGTAACTATGGTTCAATGGTTGGGACGTAATGCTCTATATTAATTATTTTTATAATATTTTATTTATTTTTATTTTATTTTATTAATATTATTATTTTTTTCCTAAAAATTTATTTTTGTAAAATTTCCTATTTATATATTTTTTTTTTTTTTTTTTTAAAATTTAATTTAATATTTTTTATACTATTTGATTATTTTCCTAATTTTTATTTTATAATTTTTATACAATTTAATTGTTAATATAAATTGAATTAATATATTTTAACTAAATATACCTTAAAAATAATAAACAATATTTATTTTAAATACATATTAAAAATAATTAAAAATATTTATTTTAAATACATATTATTTAGAAATGTTAGTAATTTAAAATTATTTAACTATTTAGTTTATTATTTACATAAATAAAAATACTAACTTTTAATTAAAAATATACTTTAATTTAATAATTTAATTGTTTGTTAAATAAATATCATTATTTATTTACTTATTCATATAAACTAATTAAATATAAATTTAAATAATTTAAATTTTTTTTTTTTTTTTTTTGATTAGGTTATTTTTTTTTTAAATTTAAGAAATTTATATTTTTCTGAACGTAACGTTCCATGGTAAGTTACCATAACCATCGGGCTGAACCCTTAGGGTTCGACACCCACTCTTTCCAAATTTTAATAACTTTATATTTATTATAACTAGAATATTAAAGAAATTACTAGTGTTTATCGGTTAAACAATTGAACCGATAAAACTAGAAAAATCTATTTTATTAATATTTTTTATCATTTTTTATCTAAGATTCATTTTCTAGAAAGAAAACTTGATTTCTTTAATTTTCTTTAATTTTCTTTTATTTCTAGTAATTACTAATAACAACTGATAACTTAAAATAATTAATTTTCCTGAAAAACTATAAATAGGTGTAAAATTTCATAATAAAATATTTTTACTTGTGCTTTTATTAATTAATTTCAAAGTAATTTAAAATATTACAATAATTAATTAATAAAATAATAATTTACATTTTTACTAATAAAAAACTTATTTTAATAAAACATATTTTGAATTACTTTAGTGTCGAGAACCTTTTGTGTAAAAAACCTTATAACAATCTTAAGTAACATTAAGATTTGTTACAATAAAAGCACCCTTTGACAAAAAACACGAAACCTTCTCGAGACAAATCTACTCTTTTGGAATCTACTCTTTTGGAATCTACCTCTTCAAAACTTTAATCAATTCTTGGGCTACCGCAAATAATTATATTATCATCAAAACAATATTTTTTCTGTGGAATACTTTCTTAAAAAACTCTTTTCTTAAATCTATTATCTTTTGGATTATCTCTTTTTATAGGTTATCTACCTTTCTTTTGTATTCCTTCTTTACTCAAATTCTTGCCCAATTTTTCCTTAGATTCTTCGCTTACTCTTTATTATAAACATACTTTTAAATTAAATTCTATCTACCCTTGGATTCCTCTTTGAAGCTCTACCTATACCTTTTGGATTTTAATAAAAAAAAAAAAAAAAAAAAAAAAAAATTTTATTATTAAATGAATATATAACCCTAACCCTATATTCTATAATATATTTAAGTGAATGAATATATAGTATCATAGATAAATACTATAATAAATTTAATTGAACAAATATACTATTTATTAGATAAATTTATAGTAAAATTAATTGAACAAATATACTATTTATTAGATAAATTCTATAGTAAAATTAATTGAACAAATATACTATTTACTAGATAAATTCTATAGTAAAATTAATTGAACAAATATATTATTTATTAGATAAATTTATAGTAAAACTAATTGAACAAATATATTATTTATTAGATAAATTCTATAGTAAAATTAATTGAACAAATATATTATTTATTAGATAAATTTATAGTAAAACTAATTGAACAAATATACTATTTATTAGATAAATTCTGAAAGAAAATTAAGTGGACATATACATAATTTTAGATAAAATCTAACTATAATCTTAGTGAAAGAATATAATATATTTTAGATAAATTAATACTTAAAACTAAATACATATATTAGTAATTAGCTAAATAACTTTAAAAAAAAAAAAAAAAAAAATTTTTTTAATAAAATTTACTAATAAGGAGAATCTGTATAGACAATCCTTATTCTCTTTTATTCTTTTTTATTTAAATTCCTTAATTTTGTGTTGGCCCTCGCTGGTAGGCTCAGACGTAAGTCCTACATCCCAGCTCTTTCAGTTAAAAATTCACTGAAAGAACAGCAACACAAAAAAAGAAAAAAAAGAATTTTTAATTTTTAATAAGTTTTTGTGTTCATATTTTTAAGGTAATACGATAAATATACTAGGAGCGGTTAGAGCTCATAAACAGAGTTTCGGCGTATATTAACTAGTTTCAGTAGGTTAGAAACTATAGTCGTTAATTATTTGAAAATAAACGGGCTTCAAAACCCTAGAGTGTAAAGAGAGTGTGGATTAAAAGAGAACCACATCATACCAACCAACTTCAACAGTTCGGTGGTTACTCTATTCGAATAAGCTCTGGCGAATAAGGAACTATAGTCACCGAAGGCTATAGGTTGGTCGTGAAGGTAAAGCGACATTAAAATATATAGTTTTTAATTTTATTTTGAGGTCTAGTATATACCTCTAGTTAGTAGCTTTTGCCGGTTTTTTTTTTGTTGTAAGGCATTAAAAGCGAAATTTAAATTGTATTTACCTTAAATAAAAGTTCTTCAATAATTAAATTATCAAATAAATCTATTTTGAAAAAGCAAGAAAATGAAAGAAGATACCTTTTTAAATGCCAGTGCTACCAATAAAGATGGATTCGCTGGAGATCGTCGTTACTTTAAAGGATTTTTAGCGAAAATGAATCTAATATTCATGCTTGATCCCGAACGGTTTAATAATGATCCAATAAAGGTTGCGTATATTATTTCGAGACTCTACGGCTCTGCAATGAACTGGGCTGCTACTCTAATTGAAAATAACGATCCATGTTTAAATAACTATCAACAATTCACCTCAAGATTTAGGGCTACTTTTGGAAGCTACGATTCGACTTTCATTGCTAACCAGAAATTGAAGACAATTAAACAAAGACGCATCGGTGAAATAACAAACTATATTCTCGAATTCAATAGATATTCTGACGAATCTTCATGGAATGAAGAAGCTAAATTGGATGCTTTCCTCAATGGACTTAAGGACCAAATTGCTACCAAAATATATGAAATGTTTCCAGGACCAAGATCTCTTTTCGCATTACAAACTATTGCCTCTAGACTAGATAGTCGTATTGCTGCTCATAGACAATTTTCTAATCCACAAAACAGATCAAATAATAATAATAATAATGATAACAGAAATAATAACAGAAACAATAATAATAGAAGACAAAATAAAGGAAAAAAGCCTTTCAAATTCAATACCCGAGGTCCTTTGTCTAATGAAGAAAAGGAAAGAAGAAAAAAAGAACATCTTTGTGCCTATTGTAGATCATCTAACCATTCCCTTGACCATTGCCCACTAGTAAACAGAAATAAAGCCTCTTCAAGCAGTTCTCATATCACTAATCTTGAACCTAAAACCATTCCAAGAATAAGAATTTCTGATCAACCCGATGTAAAGCTACCAATTTTTAGCACCAAGGAGTAGATGTCTCCAAGCAATAAAAGAATCACTTATAGCGAGTAGTTCTTTATCAGTAATTGTATAATTTATTTCGGCATTTAGTAAACTTCTAGAATAATATGCTACTAGATGTAAATCATTATCTTTATCTCTTTGAGATAGAACAGCACCAATAGCATAATTACTTGCATCACATTCTACTATAAAAGGTTTTGTAATATCAGGATGAAGTAGAATTGGAGAAGTAATTAATCTTTTCTTTAATTCCTTAAAGGCATTTTCACATTCATTCGTCCATAAAAATTTACTATTCTTTCTTGTTAAATTATGTAAAGGTTTTGCAATTTTTGCAAAATCTTTAAAAAATCTTCTATAATAATTGCATAAGCCAATAAATCTTTGAACATCTTTTAAATTTTTCTGGTCTTAGCCACTCTTTTATATATTTAATTTTCTTTGGGTCAGTAGATACACCATCACCAGATAAAATGTAACCTAAAAATTCAACTTTATTCTGGTCAAATTCACATTTTTCTAATATTGCATATAAATTATTATTAATTAAAGTTTGAAGGACATTTCTGATTTGATTATGATGCTCCTTCAAATCTTTGGAATAAATTAAAATATCATCTAAATATAAGATCACACATTTTTCCAGGTATGGTCTAAGAATAGAGTTAATAAATGATTGGAAAGTGGCAGGCACATTTTTTAAACCAAACGGCATAACTAAATATTCGTAATGACCATATTTAGTACTAAACGTAGTTTTATATTCGTCTCCTTCTTTAATTCTTATTAAATTATAAGCAGAACGTAAATCCAATTTCGTAAAATATTTTGCACCCTTTACTTTTTCTATTATATCTGTTATTAGAGGGAGAAGATATGAATTTCTTATAGTTACTGCATTTAATTTTTTATAGTCTACACATAACCGAAGGGAACCATCTTTTTTCTTTTGGAAAAGGACAGGATATCCAGCAGGAGATTCTGAAGGTCTAATAAATCCTTTTTCTAAGTTTTCTTTTATATAATCCTTAAGAACTTGTGATTCTTCTTCAGTTAATGGATAAATTGGGCCGTAATGGCGTCTTTTTCTAAAACAATCTTACAGTCGGTTAAACGGTGAGGAGGTAATATATCTGCCTCTTTTTTGCTAAATATGATTGCTAAATCTTGATATTGATGAGGAATTCTTCTATTTTTGGTTCCTCATTTTCAATTTCAATTTTATCTTTCGTTGAAAGGAAACAATATATTAAAAAATTATAACTATATTCTTTTTTATTATTATATAAATCTCGATGATTTTTGTTAAATTTTTTGGAAGAAAATTTACTTTTAGATTTATTAAATATTTTACATATACATAAATTTTAGAATTTTTATTAATAGAATTTTTATATTTATTAAACTTTTGATTTTTTGAAAAATTTGAAAAATTTTTTAAATTAAATTTTCTGGAGATTTTTTTTGAAAAATTTTTTGATCTATTTTTTGAAAAATTTTTATAATAAAATTTATTTTTTATTTTTCTTTTAAAAATTTATTTTTAAAAATTTTTCTTTTCAACGAGTTTAAATAAAAATTATTTCCCTTATATTTTATGGATTTATTTTTATGATCATTTAAAGAATTATAATTTAATTAAGAATATAAGGTATTATTTTTATAATTATAATGTATTTTGAATTTCCTAATAAACTGATTTCCAAAAAGTAAATCAGTAGGAATACAATTTGAGATTAAAAATTTTTCTTTAAAATCTTGAAAATAAAATTTATTATTTTTAAAAAATTTAATTTGAAAATTTAGCCAAACAAATTGATCTAATTTGGTAGTTCTTCATGAAATACCTTTGACTAGGATTTTATTTTTTGTTTTTTGAACATTTAATTTTAATTTATTTACTAATTTTTCTATAATAAAATTGCAAAAGGATCCTGAATCTAACAGAGATTCGGATGTTAATTTTTGAATTTTTTCATTTTTAATTGTAAAATTATTTAAAAATTTAATAGGAATATAGGATTTAAATAAAAGGAAAGTAGATGGGAGATTTGATTTATTAATTGAATCAAATGTAGGGAAATTATAATAAATTGTTTTTTAACTTTTTGATGTTCCGGACTCCTTTTGAAGTCCATCAATTAGTTTTTTTGATTATTATTTTGATTATTATTATTGTTATTATTATTAAAATTATTATTGCTAGATTTATTTTTAGTATAATAATAATTATTATTATTATAATTCTTGCTATTGTTTACATGTGGGCTTGAATATTTTTTCTCAAATTTTTATTACCAATATTATTTCTTAATTGGTCCTTACTTTTAATATTATTTTCAAATAAGATGCACTTAGTATAAATATCACCAAGCTTTGTAGGGAATTCTTCCATTTTATCTATTTCTTCTTGGAACTTTGGGTGAAGTCCATTATAGAAAAATAAAACATAGACTTCACATACTGGGTACCCATCTCCCAATATAGCCATACAGTTATTAATTAACTGTAAGGTGATGAGTTATTGGCATAATGTATCAGCTTGGCCGCTCTCAATCGTCGTTACACACTGCCCGGAGATGCATTCCTAACGTTCCTACATATATATCTCTAATGACCACGAGCATCAGAACGGAATCATTAACTCCTCCCTAGTGGGTGTAATCATTGGCGATTGGAAATATTACAATCATCAAGGTCTATGCTTCAATTCAAAGCGTAGTATCAGGGTTGGGTGAAATAATCATTTGAGGGAAAGCCTTATGAATATCACGTGTGGTCTCATGATATCCCAGGTTAGAAACCTCATCCGATTATTTGGTGCCATGCCGAGGATTCGAACCCCGCTCTCTACAGTAACCTGTATCGTTCTAACCGACTGGACCAACATGGCTATAGAAAAATAAGACTAAAGCTTCTTCATCCCAAGACAGACCAGTAGTTAACGTTCTAAACTTTTCTATATAATCATTTATTTTTCCATACGAATGTTTTAATTTTACTAACTGGATTTTAGTTAAATTAGAAAGTTGATTAATAATATTTTTATTATCTTTGTAAAGGGTATAAATTTTTTTCTGTAAGTCCTTGTTTAATTCATTAAAATCTTCTTTTAATAAAAAATTATCATTAACAGAAGAAGCCAATTCGGATACGGTAACTTGGGCGTCAGACCTTAATTTATTAACTTCTGACATTGGAGCAATGTCAGGTACTGCACTAGCCCAGACCTTCGTATAGTAAGACATATCAATGTAGCAACTAAAACTAGGGTAAGGTTATTGTTAAGATTTTGATATATTTTTTGCTTTAAATTTAAATAAAATAATATGTTTTATTAAAAATTTACTAAGTCGATATGTCTATATAGTAATAAGCTATATAGATATATAATAATAATAATAAATATTTAAATGATTTAGTTTAACAAAAATTTATTATAATAAACTTTGATAATTAGAATTATTAAATTAATTTGATTATAAAATTATTTATTTTATTTAATAATAAAATATCTATAACATATTACTATTAAGGTAATTTTACAATAACCTTACAAAGAACATAAAAGATAGATTTTTACATCTTTCTTTTATACTTTGTAAGTTACATAATAATAATATTTAATTATAAGATATTAATAATATAGTAATATAAATATTAATAAAATATAAAGATAAATTTAATTATATAATTAATTTGAATAATTGAAATTAATATAGATATGTTGTAAACATAATATAAATTGATATAAAACAAATATATGTAGCAACATATTTGTATATTTAATAATAATTATTAAATATTAAAATTATATCTCTTTTATCAATAATAATATTTGAAATAATTTCTTATTCATATATTATTCATATATTAATAAAATTATAATATTCGTACAATTAAATAATAATTCTAATTCCTAAAAATTTACAAGCGAGTTCTCTATTTCTAGTATAAATAATTTAATTTATAAGAAATAGGTAATATATTAATTATATATTCTAATATATAGAACTATATAAATTTTATATGAAATAAAGTATTATAATTATTATAATTATAATAATACATATTGAAATAAAATAAAATAAAATAATTATTATCAAAAAGATATAAATTTAATATTTAATAATTATTATTAAATATACAAATATGTTACTACACATATTTGTTTTATATCAGAAATGCCCTTGCTAAAAATTAAACTATATATTTTTTTTATAAAAGAAAATATAAAGTTTAATTAATATAAATAATAATTTTAAAATTTTATTTTCTTTTATATTTATAATTCCTATTTGTTCGTTTTGTATCAATGCGATTGTTGCTATAAATAATAATATCTTTTAACATAATCTCAGGTTTGGGCATCAAAATTTTATTAATATTTATTTTATTTTTATTGTTATTTTGAATACGAATATTTGGAATTTCAATTATATTTTTAATTTTATTAATTTTTATTATCTTAGCACTACCAACATTAACAACTTTACTAGATTCATCTATCGGAGAATTTTTGTTAATAATTTTTCTTTCTTTTATATAGATATTATTATTAACTGAATTCACTTTATTTGTAAATTGCTTATTTTTATTATTATTTGGAATAATTTGAGTATTGTTTATTTTTGAATTTTTATTAATAATAACTTTTGATTCTATTACTAAACTAGGAGTTATAGATTTATTAGTTCTATTGTTAATGTTTTCAACTTTTAAAGGTTCATTAATATTTATTACTTCTTTTATATTTTTATTACTATTTCTCTTGTTAATTATATTTTCAGAATTCCCAATAATATCATTATTATCTTTATTCTTTTTACTATTTGAATTAATATTTTCATTATTATCAATAGTTTTAATATTTATTGTTACAATACTATTAATTTCCATATTATTATTTTGATTTTTCTTAATATCTGTATTACCAGCGAAACTATTTTTATTTTCTTCTTTAGTTATTATAATATTACTATTTGTTTCAAATTTTCCATTATTGGCATTTCCTATTTTATAATTTTTTTTCTGAAATTATCCATTTTGAATGCGCATAATTTATTTTGTTCCACATTTACTATGTTATTCAAAGTGTTATTTTTATTATTATTATTTTTATTATTATAAATATCATCATTATTATCATTATCATTATTATAATTATTATTATTATTATTATTATTAGTATTATCGGTATCCAAGTTAGATATACCATTATTGATGATATTATTAATTGAATTATTATTAATTATGTTTTCATTAACATTATTAATATTGCTATTATTTTTATCATTATTACTGTTTACTTTATTATTATTTGTTGAACTATTTGATGAACTAATTTTAAAATTTGATTTTAAAATTTTCCGATTTCTATAATGGTATGATATATTATTATCATTACTAACATTTAAATTACTGTTATTATCATTATCTACACTAAATCTATAATAATTGCAAGTGTTTTGCCTAGGTTTAGAATATTTATTTAAGTTATTATTTTGTATTCCTTGAGTCACAATATTTATAGGATAATTCCTAAAATTCCTATGATTTCTAATATTATTTCCAATCCATATATTAGATGCATTTTTATTATATTTATCAGAAAAATTATTTTTATAATTTGATCTTTCAATTTGGCCAGAGTTTATTACACCATTATAATTATTCTTAATATTAGTAGTATAAGAACCCCATATTTCATTGCCTACTCGAGATTTGTTCATTATTGTAACGAATATTGGAATATCCGTGTTTTAAAGAGTGTAACACAATAGGTAAGCACTTTTTGATTAATAAGTAATTTGGTTTTTTAAAATATAGTTTTATTAATTAAGAAATTTAAAAATATTAATTATAAAGATTAATTATTGTAATATTTCGAATTACTTATTAATTAATTCAATAATTAATAAAAACACAATTTTTTTTAGAATATTTTTTTTTTTTGGCTGCGAAATTCACTCCTATTTATAGTTTTTCAAAATTTAAATCCATAAAAATTTAAAACCATAAAATCATTAAAAAGTTTCATAAAAATTGATTATTTTCGGTTAAAAAGAATCTAAAAGAAATAATGATAAAAGATAAATTAAAATAGAATTTCTATCTGATTTGTTTCTATTAATTTCTAAGAATGTCTTTTGTTAATTTTTTCAGAAATTTATACAGAAACAAATACAGAAACAAATACAGAAATGAAGTATAAAAATTCTTTAAAATTTAAATGATATAAAATTTTAGTAAAGGTGTGAGTCGAACCCTAGTGGTTCAGGCTGAGGTCATAGTGACTAACCACTATGCCAGCATTCTAATTTCTAATTTTTTAAGATTCGTTACATGGTCCTCCTCTAGGATTCGGATGCCAGACGAATCTTTTGCTTTAAATCTAAACTATTTCTAATTCTAACTTTTATAATAATAAACTATAACTAAAATACTTATAGGAGTGATAATTTAATTAATACATTGGATAATAAAAATTACATGAATTTTAAGTTTTAAAAATAAAGTATAAAAATAAAACTATCTAGAATAAATGTTTTTGAATAATATAAAATAATTTTTTTTTTTTTTTTTTTTTTTTTAAAATAATCATAAGTTAGAATGATTAATAGTACTTTGATGAAATAAAATTTATTTTTGATTAAATGATTTATATTTAGTTGGACTCATTAAATTCTTTGATTAGTTCAGGGCAGTTGAGGTTGGATTCAGGTTCCCACGAGGCATCAGATAGTGAGTATCCTTTCCATTTGATGAGATATTGAATTTTTCCATAATGTTTTCTTTTATCCAGAATCTTTTCAACTTCATATTCTTCTTCATCATCTATGATAACCGGTGGAGGTGGTGCTTGAGTTCTATTAAAATTGTCTTCATAATATGGTTCTAATTCGGATACATGTATAATTGGATGAATTCTATACTTCTTTGGTAGATCTAATTTGTAAGTTACCGGAGAGATTTTCTTTATAATTTTGAAAGGTCCTAATTTTCTTGGTTTAAGTTTTTTGTTTTTGTTTCTTAAAATGAGAGAACTATTCAGCCATGCTTTATCATTTTTCTTGAATTCTGGGGCTTGGGTTCTGTGTTTATTTGCAAAGTTTTCTTGTTTCTTAGAGGCGGTTTCCAAATTCTTTTTTAATTCCTTAGAGAGATCAGATAAATTTACTACAAAGTCTTCAGCTCTTGGTACATCGATGTTACTTGGTATTTCTGGTGAATGCCTAGGATTGAATCCATAATTTGCATAGAAAGGTGAGTAATTAGACGATTCCTGGATTGCATTGTTGTAACTGAATTCGGCCAGATAAAGATAGTTACTCCAATTAGATCCTTTGTAGTTAGCAAAACATCTTAAATATTGTTCAATAACGGAGTTCACCCTCTCCGTCAAACCGTTAGTTTGGTGATGGGATGGAGAAGAGAACTTCAACTTAATGTCGAGGGCATCGCGAACAGCAGTCCAAAATTTAGAGGTAAATTGGGTTCCTCTATCGGATAGAATTTCATTTGGTAAGCCGTGGAGTCGAAAGACGGTTTTCATAAAAGCAGAAGCAGTGTCAGGGGCGGAAGGAACGTTTTCAAAAGGAATAAAGTGGCACATTTTAGAGAAGCGGTCGACAATGACAAAGATACAAGTAAAACCAGAAGATTCAGGGAGATCGGTAATAAAATCCATAGCAATAGAGATCCAAGGGCGATTAGGAATTTCAAGCGGTTGTAAGTATCCATAAGGTTTGTGTCTTGAGTCCTTAGAACGGCAGCAAGTTTCGCAGGAGCGAATATAGTCTTTAGCATCAGAGTTAAGCGAGGGCCACCAAAAGTCGCGATTTAAAAGATTAATTGTTTTTCGAATTCCGAAGTGACCAGCGGAGGGAGAGTCATGGCAGATCTTAAAAGCGTGTGAGCGGCAGTTAGGCGGAA
Source organism: Neocallimastix lanati (nom. inval.) (assembly GCA_016946835.1). Taxonomy (NCBI): domain Eukaryota; kingdom Fungi; phylum Neocallimastigomycota; class Neocallimastigomycetes; order Neocallimastigales; family Neocallimastigaceae; genus Neocallimastix; species Neocallimastix lanati (nom. inval.). Next base: position 525,675 of record JACVTC010000071.1, on the reverse strand, counting down.
TATAAAGTTTGTTGTCAAAGAGAAGGTAACCGTTACTAAGTGAGAATTTATCGATTTTAGGATGTGGGATTGGGAGCTTGTTATTTCCAAGGTAGTCACAAACGTTATGATAAAATGAATCGTTTTTACATTCGGAAAGGATTTCTTCAGTGAAAGGTACAGCGGAAGTTGGGAAAGCAGCAAAGTTTTCAGGACGGAGCACTGAGAAGGGGATTTCATTAGAATTTTGTTCAGAAGTAGCATAATCAGGTCTTCTTGAGAGCGCATCGGGTTTTCCATTGATTGAGCCAGAGCGATAGACAATTTTGAAGTTAAACTCGGATAAGAATAGAGACCAACGAATAAGCCTTTGTGTCATCTTTTCATGTTTTTTCTGATAGAGAAGGTTGCGATGATCAGAATAAATTGTAAACGGTGTATGTGTTCCTTTCAGAAGATGTCGCCAGTTTTCCAATGCAGAGATGATTGCTAAGAGCTCCTTATCGTAAATCGGGTAGTTTCTTTCTGGTGAAGTAAGAGATCTTGAATAAAAGGCAATGGGATGAATTTTATTATCTTTTGAAGAAGTTTGGGAGAGAACAGCACCTATAGCAAAATTTCTGCTATCGGTTTCGACCATGAATGGGAGATTTCGGTCAGGATAAGCGAGAACGGGAGCAGAAGTAAATTTGGATTTGATTATATTAAAAGATTCTTCAGCTTCTTCGGACCAGAGAATTTCGGAGTCTTTCCTTAAAAGAGCATTGAGGGGATGAGCTAGTTTTGCGAAATTGGGTATGAAGCGTCTATAGTAATTGGCTAAACCTAGAAACGATTGAATGTCTTTAACACATGTTGGAGTAGGCCATTCGAGTATAGAAGAGATCTTTTTTGGGTCCATAAATATACCATTGGAGGAGATTCTATGACCAAGGAAATCGATAAATGGAACGCAGAATTCGCATTTTTCGAGCTTTGCGTATAATCCTGTTTTACGGAGTCTAGTGAGAATTTCAGCGAGATGTATCCAATGAGAATCCAAATCAGGAGAAAAGGTAATTATATCATCAATGTAGCTGAAGGCGAATTTTCCAAGACAGTCTTCAAGAACGTCATTTATGAAATGTTGGAATACTGCTGGTGCATTTTTCAAGCCGAAAGGCATCACGCGGTATTCGTAGTGGCCATAAAACAGATTTGCATCGGGTTTTAGTTTTATCTCACAATCATATTGACGATGAGGTGGTAGTTTGTTGGCAGATTTTTCATCGAAGACATCAATAAATTGCAAAAGCTTTTCAGGAAGATTGTTCGTTTCAGGTTGATTAATTGATTCTAAGGTTTCATCATCAAGTTGGGGTTCTTTTTCTGTAACGTGAGCAGTGAAAGTCATAGGAATAACCAGGCAATTATTAGTGCAATAACTTGATTTAAAGCAAAGTTTCTTTTCAGAGAAATTTATCATTGGATTATGGGTACAGAGCCATTCAGAGCCAAGTATGCAGCAGTAAGAGGGTAAATCGATGATGTAGAATTCAGCTAAGCATTTGTGATTATCATAAGTGAGGGAGAGTGGCATGGTTTTGCCTAATATAGTTTGATTTCCACCTATACCGGAGACTTGTGGGACAACATTTTGTTTTTCGAAGGGAATATTATTTTCTTTTGCGAAGTAGATATCCATAAGATTTAATTGTGATCCGGAGTCAATTAAAATTTTGGTTTTAACAGAAGCGTTTGAGGTACTTATATTGAATTCAAAGGTTGCAGTTTTAACATTGGGATTATCAGAGAGTCTTGGTCTTGGTTTGGTTGTTTCTGGATTCGTTACGTAAGTAGTATTACTGCTTGTACTGTTATTATTGTTTCTTTTTCTGTTTTTGATGGGGCAATTATCAAGTTGATGGTCAGTAGATCCACAATAGAGGCAGAGGTTTTCCTTTCTTCTTCTTTCTTTCTCTTCTTTTGAAAGAGGTCCATGGGTTTTATTAGGTTTGGATTGAAAAGGTTTTTTACCAGCGTTTCTTTTAAAATTGTTTCTAGTATTACTATTATTGTTGTTTTGTCGGTTGGTTAAGTTATTAAAGTTTCGATGGTTTGATATGCGGCTATCGATTCTGGAAGCAATTGTTTGCATTGCGAATAATGAACGGGGTCCTGGAAACATTTCGAGTATTCTGGTAGCTATTTGGTCTTGTAATCCATCCAAGAAAGCATCCATCTTGGCTTCTTCGTTCCAAGATGAATCATCAGCATATCGGTTGAATTCCATGATGTAATGTTGAATATCACCGATTCTTTTTTGCTTTATTGTTCTTAACCTATGGTTTGCCACGAAAGTTGCGTCATTATTCCCAAAAACCGATTTCATTCGTTCGATGAATTCTTCGTAATTACCTAGGCATGGATCCATGTTTTCAATTAACGTTGCTGCCCAGTTCATAGCGGTTCCATATAGTCTTGAAATAATGTATACCACTTTTGATTCATCATCAACGAATCTATCTGGATAGATCATAAAAAGAAGTTCAATTTTAGCGAGGAATCCTTTAAAATACCTTCTATCGCCGGCGAATCCATCCTTGAGTGTTGCATTACTATTGTTTACTTCTTCCATTTTTTTTTTTTTTTTTTTTTTTTTTTTTTTTAATTCTAATTATTGATTACTAATTATTAATTATTAATTATTAATTATTATTAATTATTAAATATTGATTATTACTAATTATTATTAATTATTATTATTAATTATTACTAATTATTGAATATTGATTATTACTATTAATTATTACTAATTATTGAATATTGATTATTACTATTAATTATTACTAATTATTGAATATTGATTATTACTAATTATTATTGATTATTACTATTAATTATTACTAATTATTGAATATTGATTATTACTATTAATTATTACTAATTATTGAATATTGATTATTACTAATTATTATTGATTATTACTATTAATTATTACTAATTATTGAATATTGATTATTATTATTAATTATTACTAATTATTGAATATTGATTATTACTATTAATTATTAAATATTAATTATTAAATATTAATTATTACTAATTTTTTTTTTTTTTTTTTAGTTATTATAATTATTGATTTTGATTGAATAATAAATATACAATATAATTAATTATTAGAAGAAGTAAATATTTAATTTCAATATAAATAATTTTAATTTCAAGGATGGTTATATGGATTATTGAAAATATTAATAATTTTAATATATAGTAAAATTCAAGGGTTCCGATTGAATTTATAAATTCATGCATGAATTTTGGTAGAAAAATTTATAGTCTTGGTAAGTGGTTTCAAAAATAGTAGAAAATGGGATTCCTTAACGGGGTTCCAAAAAGAGTAATAGAGAATGGGATTACTTAACGGGGTTCCAAAAAGAGTAGTAGAGAATGGGATTACTTAACGGGGTTCCAAAAAGAGTAGTAGAGAATGGGATTCCTTAACGGGGTTCCAAAAAAGAAGTGTAGTAAATGGGATTCCTTAACGGTGTTCCAAAAATAGTAGTAGAAAATGGGATTCCTTAACGGGGTTCCAAAAATAGTAGTAGAAAATGGGATTCCTTAACGGGGTTCCAAAAATAGTAGTAGAAAATGGGATTCCTTAACGGGGTTCCAAAAATAGTAGTAGAAAATGGGATTCCTTAACGGAGTTCCAAAAATAGTAGTAGAAAATGGGATTCCTTAACGGGGTTCCAAAAAGAGTAAAAGTGCAAAGGTATTGTGCTTAGTTTAGTGGTGTTTTTATTGTAACGAATATTGGAATATCCGTGTTTTAAAGAGTGTAACACAATAGGTAAGCACTTTTTGATTAATAAGTAATTTGGTTTTTTAAAATATAGTTTTATTAATTAAGAAATTTAAAAATATTAATTATAAAGATTAATTATTGTAATATTTCGAATTACTTATTAATTAATTCAATAATTAATAAAAACACAATTTTTTTTAGAATATTTTTTTTTTTTGGCTGCGAAATTCACTCCTATTTATAGTTTTTCAAAATTTAAATCCATAAAAATTTAAAACCATAAAATCATTAAAAAGTTTCATAAAAATTGATTATTTTCGGTTAAAAAGAATCTAAAAGAAATAATGATAAAAGATAAATTAAAATAGAATTTCTATCTGATTTGTTTCTATTAATTTCTAAGAATGTCTTTTGTTAATTTTTTCAGAAATTTATACAGAAACAAATACAGAAACAAATACAGAAATGAAGTATAAAAATTCTTTAAAATTTAAATGATATAAAATTTTAGTAAAGGTGTGAGTCGAACCCTAGTGGTTCAGGCTGAGGTCATAGTGACTAACCACTATGCCAGCATTCTAATTTCTAATTTTTATGTAATAATTTAATTAAAAAATTATAATTAAATTATTAATCATTAATATTAGCTCTAACTGCTAATATTAAAGGTTTAGAAAAGAATCATACTTACCTATGGTTCTTTCTAATTATCGAGTTTATTATAACGAATTATAATAGACGAAACACTAAAATTGATAAGGAAAAGTTTTAATTATAAAATTTGTTTTATTAAAATAATTTGTTTTATTATTTATTAAAAATTTTAAATGTTAAAACTTATTGTTATTATTATTATATTATAATTGTTATAATAATAACTCTTGATTTCTCAAAGAGAACTCAAGAGCCTTATTTATACTTTTTTGTCAAAATAAGGTTAAAATCAAAAGAGGTTCTAATCTTAACAAATCTCTTATCTAGGAAAAGACTAGAAGAAAAACCTAGATAAGATTTTTGATCGATATTCTATCCATATCGATCATCGCGTTAATTAAGTAAAACCGATTACTTTTAAGAAGTAATTGGAAAAACCTTAATTAACCGATTACTTAATCTAATATAATGATCGAAAATAAAAGAATAAAATAATGAAAATTATTTCGATCATAAAATTTAAAATTTAATCTATTTAGTTCTATTTTATAGAACTTTACATAAAAAATATAAAACAATACATTAATAATAAAATACATGATTAATACAATACAGAATACATGATAAAATACAGAATAGTGTTTTAGTTTATGATTTAATGAGTGAGAGAAAACTAAAACTAATAAATTTAATAATTAAGTGAATAATTAAATAAATTTAATATTATTTTAAATGTATAAAAATTATTTAATTAAATAAATTTTTAATATTAAACTAAATAAAATTTTAATATATAATTAAATAAATTATTAATTATAATTAATTGTATAAATGAAATATGAGTTAAATAAAAGTTATATTAATTATAACTTAACTAAGAAAATATAATTATTTTGTTAAAAATAATTATAGATTCTTACATTGCTCCCTTTATGGTGATGGTTCCTTTAATCCTATGTCTCTTTCAGTATAAGGCTCCAACTGCGAGATATGAAATACCGGGTGTAAATGAAGATTTTCTGGTAATTCAAGCCGGTAGTTCATTCTTTCCCTCACTTCTATGACCTTAAAGGGTCCAAGATACTGGTTAGAAAGCTTTTTTGCAAATTCATTGGAGAAGTAATACCTTTTCAACCAAACCATGTTGTTAACATGGAAAGTAGGACCAGAAGCTTTCCTAGAGTCACCAAACTTTTTGAAATCTTCTTTAGCTTTGATAAGGTGCTTTTTAAGGGCATCAAAATGGGCAGACCAATCCCTAGTAAGTACAGAGGCATTATCTTTTAAAAGAACAGGAGGAGAGTCAATATTGCATACTGGATTAAAACCATAATTTGCACAGAAAGGCGACATGTTTATAGATTTGTGAAATGAGTTGTTATAAGCCATTTCACAAAGAGGTAGATAAAAACACCATTCATTTTGGGCAGTAGAACAGTGGCATCGTAAATATTGTTCGATTACGGAATTAGCCCTTTCGACTTGACCATTTGTTTGTTGGTGATGAGCAGTAGCGAGTCTTGGCTTAGTACTTAGAGCTGAGCAGAGTGAGGTCCAAAATTCAGAAGAGAACTGGGAGCCATGATCAGAGACAATGATTTTAGGGAATCCATGATACCGAAAAACGTTGTAAAGGAGCATCTTGGCGGTCAGGTCAGCGGAAGGGACGTCGGAGCAAGGAACTAAATGGATCATCTTTGTTAAGTGATCCGAAACCACCATAATACATGTGCAATCTTGTGAACTAGGTAACGAAACTATAAAATCAACCCCAATAATTTCCCATGGTTTATTGGGAACAGGCAACGGTTGAATTTTTCCGTAGGGTTTATGTCTACGAATTTTACACCTAGCACAAGTTGAACAAGAAAGTACATAATTATGAATATCTTTCTTCATATTAGGCCACCAGTAGTATCTCTTGATTTTATCAAGAGTTTTGTCAATACCTTGGTGTCCGTTGGTGGGTGAGTCATGAAAAGATTTCAAAATTCTTGCTCTTAAAGTGGATGGGACAATGATTCTGTTTTGGAAATGTAAGACCCCTTCATTTAAAGAAAATAAAGAACTTTTAACTGTGTTTGACTTAGTTTTAATCTTTTCTAAAATAGATTTGCAATATGTGTCAGCCGTTTGGGCATCAATCAAACTACTAATATTATCAGTGTTTGCACAACATAAGGCATTATCATCCAATAAAGGACGGTCTTTGTTGTGGAGGGAAACCACGGAATTATAATCCGGACGTCTCGACGACGAATCTGGTTCACTACTCCTTGATCCACAAAATTTGTCAGTCGGTTGGGTATCAATCAAGCTACTGATAATAGTGTTTGCACAACAAAAGGCATTATCATCCAATAAAGGACGGTCTTTGTTGTGGAGGGAAACCACGGATTTATAATCCGGACGTCTCGACAACGAATCTGGTTTACCACACCTTGATCCAGGTCTGAACGAAATCCTAAAGTCAAACTTAGAAAGAAAGAGGCTCCATCTTATCTGGCGTTGGTTTAAATGTTGAGGCTTTTTAAAATATAATAAATTCCTGTGATCGGTAATGATTTGAACAGGAAACTTAGCCCCTTCAAGGTGGTGACGCCAGGTTTCAAAAGCGGTGATAATAGCGAGTAGTTCCTTGTCATATATTGTATAATTTAATTCAGAAGATGACAAAGACCTAGAATGAAAAGCGACAGGGTGAAGTTCGTTATCCTTGTCACTGATTTGAGAAAGAATGCAACCCACAGCAAAATCACTGGCATCAGTTTCAACAGTGAATTCCTTATCTGGGTCGGGGTAGATAAGGATTTCGTCTGTGGTAAAAGCAAGTTTTAATTTTTTGAAGGCATTCTCAGCATCATCATTCCATTTGAACTCGTTATTCTTCTTGAGGAGTATTCTTAAGGGTTCCATAATTATGGCCAAATTCTTTATGAATTTCCTATAGTAGTTACAGAGTCCGAGGAAACTTTGAAGTTCATTCATGTTTTTTGGAGTAGGCCATTCAAGAATTGATTTTACTTTGTTTTTATCCATAGAAAGGCCATTTATTGATACAACAAACCCTAAAAAAGTAGTTTCAGGAACGTGAAATTCACATTTTTCTAGTTTTACATAGAGACCATTTTGGACTAACAAGGAAAGGACATGATGAACATGTTTAATATGTTCAGTAAGGTTTTTCGAATATATTATAATGTCATCTAAGTAGACAAAGAGAAACAAGCCAATATCATCAGAAAAAATGTCTTGGATGAAGCGTTGAAAAACCGAAGGAGCATTACGTAAACCAAAAGGCATTACACGGTATTCAAAATGACCAAAAGGAGTACGAAAAGCAGTAAGGTATTCATGGCCTTTCTTGACACGAACTAAGTTATAGGCAGATCTTAAGTCAAGCCGAGAGAAAATAATAGCACCTTTAAATGATTCTATCAAATCAGATATCCTAGGAATTGGATAGCTATTTCTGATAGTAATTGAATTAGGTTTTCGGTAGTCAACGCAGAGTCTGAGAGAGCAGTCATGTTTTTTAACAAATAGCACTGGAGCACCAGTAGGAGATTTTTTAATTATTTCTTCATTTTTGTCAGAATCCTTCATTTTACTATCTTGAATTAAAACAGCACAGATATCCATATCGCTTAATTCGTCTTCAGATATGGAATCAGGAATTATAGAATCAAGAGAAGTTTCTCCCTTATGTTTAGATTCAGTTCTGGGTAAGAGAGAAGCAGTAATATCTGATGAATGGAAAACAAACCTATTACCCTTAGCAGAAGGGCAATGGTTTTTACAGTAGCTTTCCAAGAAGTAAATTTTATTATTTTTGTAATCAATGTAAGGTGAATGAAGGCTTAACCAATCTCTTCCAAGGATTGCAGATACGTCTTGAAGTTGTAAATTGGCTATAAAGAATTCAAATGTTTCCGTATGGTCCATGAAAGTAAGCTTAAGACGTTTTGTAACTTGTTTTATAGCCATATTCTTTTCATTAGGAAGTTTTACATTGATCGTATTTGAGAGGTTTGAATAAGGAATTTTGTTTGCTGTTACGAAGCTTTTGCAGAGATAACTTCTAGCAGAGCCCGAATCAATAAGGATTCTGGTTTTAATCTTTTTGCTATTAACGTTTAACAAGAAAGTTGTAGTCATTTTATTATTATGACTTGGGGTGTAATTTGCTGATAAAATACTTCCATTGTCTCGTCCCTTATGGTGCTTATTGCGTTTGAATTTGTTTTCGGTCATGTTAGTTTCGTTTCTTTTTCGTTTGAAAGATTTACTACTCTTTGGCTTGTAGTCATTGGTCTTTACTTTTTGCTTAAGTAAACATTTTCTATCAATATTGATAATAGAATTTGTTGCCTCAAATAAACTTTTAGGTTTGTCTAATTTAATGAACTCTGTTTTAACATCCTCAAGAAGACCTCTTTTGATTAGGTCAATGAATACATCGTCCGGCCATCCAATACGTCCAGCTAACCTTCGAAATTCAATAGTATATAATGCGGCTCTTCCTAAATGAAGTTGTTTTAAGTTTAGAAGTTGTTCAATAAGAACATCCTTCTGTTCTTTAGTATCCCCAAAATTGCTTATCAAAATATCTTTAAAGGTGTCATAGCTTAACGAATTTAAAGTCCCATCAGCCTTCAATGAAAGTCCCCATTTCTTTGGAGGTCCATGTAACATGCTGATAACATAAGAAATTTTTAAGTCGTCCGTGGAAAAAGAGTTGGGATGTTTTTTAAAAAACAATTCACTCTGTTCCAGGAGCTCATTAACGTTAAGTTTGTTGTTATCAGCTAAGTCCTTGGATAACACTCCGTTGGCGGAAAAGAAGGTAGGAATAAATTCTGTTAAAGCTGTTATAAGCTTTGAGGATTCAACTTCACTTGGAATTTGGGCGTTATTACTATTGGATTCCATTTTTACCTAAATTATAAATTATATTAACTATGAAATATATATATATGTTTATTATGATTATAAGGTCATAGTTAGGAAGTTTTGGCGAAAGAAAACAGTTGAATAAGAAAATACTCAAGCATTTCCAGACGATTTTCCAGAAGCACGTTAGCAGTAAACAGTAGTATGTATTAATGACGGGAGCAGCTTGCCTATTACTGGTGTCATGTTCCCGCGTACACCACGATTGCAACCTACCACACATCGGATAGGCCAGTCCAGAGCTGCCCAGATCGCTGCCTGTGACAGATAAACTTAATCCGGAAACTGTTACCTAGATGCTAACACACTTCTGCTTCTAAGGTCTGTACTAAGTCTTGGTTCTTCTATATTGTTTCCTTGGCCTACTTCTTCCAGTTCTATTTCCCTAAAATCATGTAAACATATGTTAGTGTATTTATGTGTTCTTATTATTGTTATTATTTATTTTATTATTGCTCTTTATTGTTGTTTAATTTTTTTTTTTTTTTTTTTTTTTTTTTTTTTTTTTTTTTTATTATTTATCATTTATCATTTATCATTTATCATTTATTATTTACTATCATTATTTATTATTATTTATTATTATTTATTATTATTTATTATTATTTATTATTATTTATTATTATTTATTATTATTTATTATTATTTATTATTATTTATTATTATTTATTATTATTTATTATTATTTATTATTATTTATTATTATTTATTACTATATATCTATTCTTTTAATTTTTTATGATTTTAATTATTTATCCAACTAATTATTACTATTTACTTATTTTTTAATATTTAATTTATGGTTTATATTAATTTATTCTTATAATTTCTATACTAAATTATTAATTAATGATTTTTGATCTGATTTACTAGTATTATCTACTTATATTTTAATATTTAATTTATTTACTATATATTAATTTATTTTTTTAATTTCTAGATTATTCTATATAATTTATATTATTTTATTTATTATTAATCATAAAAATTTTTATTGTACTACACTAAATTATTTTGTACTACTTGATTCTAGAAATTAATTATATTATGAAATTAATTAACTATTCTATTAAACTATACTAAGAAGAGTTATTATTGTAATAATTTAATTAAAAAAATATAATTAAATTATTAATCATTAATATTAGCTCTAACTGCTAATATTAAAGGTTTAGAAAAGAATCATACTTACCTATGGTTCTTTCTAATTATCGAGTTTATTATAACGAATTATAATAGACGAAACACTAAAATTGATAAGGAAAAGTTTTAATTATAAAATTTGTTTTATTAAAATAATTTGTTTTATTATTTATTAAAAATTTTAAATGTTAAAACTTATTGTTATTATTATTATATTATAATTGTTATAATAATAACTCTTGATTTCTCAAAGAGAACTCAAGAGCCTTATTTATACTTTTTTGTCAAAATAAGGTTAAAATCAAAAGAGGTTCTAATCTTAACAAATCTCTTATCTAGGAAAAGACTAGAAGAAAAACCTAGATAAGATTTTTGATCGATATTCTATCCATATCGATCATCGCGTTAATTAAGTAAAACCGATTACTTTTAAGAAGTAATTGGAAAAACCTTAATTAACCGATTACTTAATCTAATATAATGATCGAAAATAAAAGAATAAAATAATGAAAATTATTTCGATCATAAAATTTAAAATTTAATCTATTTAGTTCTATTTTATAGAACTTTACATAAAAAATATAAAACAATACATTAATAATAAAATACATGATTAATACAATACAGAATACATGATAAAATACAGAATAGTGTTTTAGTTTATGATTTAATGAGTGAGAGAAAACTAAAACTAATAAATTTAATAATTAAGTGAATAATTAAATAAATTTAATATTATTTTAAATGTATAAAAATTATTTAATTAAATAAATTTTTAATATTAAACTAAATAAAATTTTAATATATAATTAAATAAATTATTAATTATAATTAATTGTATAAATGAAATATGAGTTAAATAAAAGTTATATTAATTATAACTTAACTAAGAAAATATAATTATTTTGTTAAAAATAATTATAGATTCTTACATTTTAATACAGAATGAACAAATAATACTAATTGTGCTAGAATAATATAAATTATTCTAACCTTATAGATTATTCTACTCTATATAATTGGAACTTTCCAATATTCTTCAAATATTACTAAATAGAAATCTTAAGTTAATAAATCACTAATTAACTTATAATTCCTTTTTGAATTATCGATCCGATTCCATTATAATGTATTAAAAATCTTTAGCCAAGAATATTGTCCTTGCCCACTTAATATATTAATATTATATTTCTTTTGTATTATGTTATATTGAAAATAATCAAATCTATTTAATTAGTTATTAAAATTTTCGTTATCAATTTAAATTTATTTTTAATTACTAAATTTAACTAAACCACAATAAAATATTCTGTATAATCTCTTTATTTTTATTTTATATATATTAGTATTAAACTATTATTAAATAATTAATAATTCAATAATATATAACTACTATTTATAACAATAATATTATTAACTAAAATAATAATTCAGTTTCAATTTAAATGTTTTATTTATAAAAATAATTAGTAATTAGTTTATTAAAAAAATAGTTAGGCTTTACAAATTTTAATTTGATAAAAAAATATAAATACATGTAATTTTAGTGAAATAAAATATAATCAATAACTTTCTTTTTATTAAATAAATAATTATATTATTATTTTTCTTTTATAAATTTAAATAAATAAATATTGATTTTAAAACAAATTATTTTTTTTTATTGTAATTTTATTATTTGTGTTAATTATTATTATATTCCTAAAATTATATGAACCATACCATGAAAAATTGGTGGAGATATCGGGGGATATAATAATAAATTAATACATTAGGGTTAAAATTATAATATTAATAAATAATTTTTCTAATAAAACAAATAATTTTTTTTAAAAAAACAATTTTTATATTTTTAACTAATTATTATTAATTGTTAAAAATATTAATTAATATTAAATTAAACTAATATTCGTGCATAGATTTCCGGGTTAAGTTTATCCTACATAGTAATTGGGCTAGTAGGCTCTGGACTGCTATTTTTTATATTGAAAATAGTAACCGTGGCACACGCGTGGCATGACACCTTTCAAGAGGTAAGCTGCACGTCAGACAGTGTGTACTATCAGATTGCACGATTATTATAATTTAATAAGTGATTAATAATAATAAATAATTAATAATTTTATTAGTTAAAAGATTTATTTTTTTTTAATTTTTTTTATTTTTACTTTTTTATAACAATTTATACATTACGAGGTTTAGCATTCTATCGATACAATAAATTTTATTTTATGAGAACATCCAGTACTTCCAGTACTCCAACAGAGAGTACTCCAGAAAGTAAGCTTAGCTTCAGAGAATTAAAGAAAGAATTAAAAGATTTTGAAAAGCTTACTAAACAAAACCTTGACATCAACTCCTGGGCAAATGAGTTAAAGGCATGGATAAAATACCAACATATCAAGGATCCTGAAACTATTTTTACTGCTTGTATATTAACGGCTTCTGGAGAACCAAGAGAAATTATCCAAGAACTAGAAGATGGAAATGACCATACTGAAGATGAAGATTCTGATTTCGATAGCGATAGTGAAGGAGAAGATGATGAAGAAAGTGAATCTACTAGCACCTACCCAAGCCTTGATGAAATCATAAATCATCTGAAGACTTTCTATGGACTTAAAGAAGATCAAACCAACTTGTTACGAGAATTGCGTTCCATGAAAATAAAGAAGAACGAGAAAGTTAAAGATTTTAATGTCCGTTATAGATCTTTGTACCATAAATTGGATAAAAAGAGAAGAAGAAAAATTAGTGTTTTAGATTATGCAGATTCCTTAACCAATAATCCTGACGCATGGAGAAAGGTTATGCTTAAAGACAATATTTCTATTACCAAAGCATTCGCTATAGCTGAAAAAGTTGATCGTTTATCTATTAAAAATAGTACTGAATATTATGATAAGACTCGTTACAATCTCCTTAACTCTAAAAGTAATTTTAATAAGAACATTTCAAATGATTTTAACAAACCAAAAACCCACAAAAATGTATCTATAGAAAATCTCACTAACAAGATGAAAGAAATGAAAATTAGTACTTGCTGGTTTTGTAGCAATGAAGGACATACCAAACGAAACTGTCCTAAATTAAATTCTATATTGGAAAATAACCGCAAGAAGTTTTATGAAAATTATTTAAACCACTAAAAGGGAGTAGAAGCACTCCCATCGTCAAAAAAATTGCTTCAGTCTGCCATCGTCCCAAAACAGTTGACTTAAAAGAAGATGATGATTATGAAGAAATTGCTGATTTCCAAGAAGGTACTACTACGGATTATTACGAAGATTTTGATGATGAGTCGGATGGTTCCAAAGAATTGGATTACTTAGTAAACGTTATAAAGAGAAAGGCAAATCCTAAAGATGAAGAGACTAGTGACCAAAGAGGAAAGAGGGTTCACTGTAGTCTAAGAGATGATCCTAAGCCAATAGTTACTCCAGGTTTACGAAAACAAAAAGAAAATCAATTAAGGGGAACATCGCGACCAGTCAAAAAGCCAACAACTCAATTACATCCTTCGATTATGGCTCAACCCAGAATAGAGAAAGAAAAGAGGATTGAGAAAGAGCTAAGAGATAAGGAAAGAGCTAGTACTAGTACTTCTGTGGAAAATAATAAAAATAGTAATGTTAATATTATTAATGAAGAAACTTCTCAGGAAGGAAATAATTCTAAACAAACTTTAAATAAATTAATTCAAGAAAAATCATCAGAAAAGTCAACTGAAATTATGCCAACTAGAATTCCAAAAAGAATACAAATGCAAACTGATTGTGATAGTTATGACGTGATCAAAGATTTAAACTCCAGTAATTGCAATATTACATTTGGACAATTATTGGACGTTGCTCCAAAGATACGGTCTCAAGTATCACAAGGACTTAAATTAGAAAAGAATAATACTAAAATTTCAGGTGCAGTGGATAATATGTGTGCTACTACAATAATAACGAACAATATAGATCATACATATAAAAGTAAACATCATGAACCACAAGAAGATGATATTGCTATGGTTGATGTAATAGTAGATGGAGTTCGTGGTAAGGCTTTAATAGATTCATGTAGCAACTTAAGTATTATCACAAAGCAATTTTTAGATAAATTACCTTATCAGTATGAACCTATAGGAGTTAGTGCAGGACGAATACGTTTAGCAACGATGAATGATGATTACTCAGAAGATGTGTTAATCAAAGTTCCCGTAAAAATTAATGAACTAGAACTACTTGTTACGTGTAGAATTATAGACAAGGAGGATCCATTCTATGATATATTAATCAACCTCAAAACTCAAATTGATAACCAGTTATTTATACATCCAATTAGATATAGTCTTTGTCGATTTAATGATCAAGGTTTAATTGAAGAAATTGCACCTATTAATAATGAATATGATGACGAAGAAAAATTATTATGTGTAATCAAAGCATTGAATCACCAAGAAGCTAAGCAACAATTGAAAACGATTGAAGGATTACCACCCATAAAATATATATATGACACAGTTTTTCAAAGTACAATTAATTCAAATTATAGAGAAGCTATTACTAAATTACTTGAAGAATATATTGATATAATTGCAACTTCTTCTGAAGAATTAACACCTTCAGATTTATCACCACACAAAATTATTCTTAAGGAAGGAGTTAAACCTATTAAACAAAAATTTTATCGACTTAGTAAATTAAAAACAGATATCTTAAAAGAAGAATTAACCAAACTCATATATAAACGATTAATTGAACCTTCATGTTCAGAATGGTCATCACCAGTAGTACTTGTGCCTAAAAAGAACGGTAAATGGCGCCTGTGTATTGACTATAGGAAAGTAAATGAAGCAACTAAGAAGGATTCTTATTCTTTACCAAATATTGAGGAAATTTTTGATAGCTTAGATGGAGCGAAAATCTTCTCAACATTAGATCTTTATTCCGGTTATCATCAAATATTAATGGATGATGATAGTGTTGAAATCACTACCTTTACAACTAAGTTCGGAAACTACCAATTCAAGGTAATGCCCTTCGGTTTAACAGGTGCTCCAGCTACATTCCAAAGAGAAATGAACCGTATACTATTTCCCTTAATAGGAAAATGCGTCTATAACTTTATCGATGATATTTTAATCTACTCAAGAACTGAAGAAGAACACCTAGAACATCTTAAACAAGTCTTAGAAATATTCAAGGAACATAAGTTAAAAATCAATATTGAAAAATGTTCTTTCATGCAAACTGAAGTAGAAGTACTGGGACATAAAGTATCCTCAGAAGGTTTAAGTCCATTGGAAAACAAAGTTGAAGCTATTAAAGAATGGAAGGCTCCCTCTAACATTCATGAACTTCGATCATTTTTAGGAGCCATTGGATATTATGGAAATTTCATTAAGGACTTTGCAAAAGTTACTGCACCTCTATGCACTCTATTAAGAAAAGGTATTAAGTTTGAATGGAAAAAGGAACAAGAAGAAAGTTTTAAAATTCTTAAGGAAAGATTAATCAATGCCCCAATATTAAGATTTCCTAGATTTGATAGAGAATTTATTATAAGAACAGATGCTTCCTATGATGGAATAGGCGGTGTGCTTTTACAAAAGGATGATGAAACTGGAAAGGAGCATCCCGTTCATTATATTAGTAGAAGTTTATCTAAATCGGAAAAGAATTATGGAATTACGGATCTAGAAGGTGCTGCTCTAATTTACTGTATTAATAAATTAAAATCTTATATTATGGGAAATCCTAAGCAAACTATAGTATATACAGATCATAGACCATTAATCGGATTACTTAAAAGTAAGGAACCACAAAATTCTCGTCATACTAGATGGTGTTTGACTGTCAGTATGTTAGGAATTGATTTACGATATGAAACTGGAAAGAATAATGTTGTCGCAGATGCTTTATCAAGAATGAAAAATGAAAAAGAAAAAGTTGTCTTAACAACACAAATTATCAAGGAACAAGATGAAAACCTGCTTTCAAGAACCATTAAGGAATTTATTGAAGAAAAATTTACGACAATTGATGGTGTGGACTACTTTGTTGATGGCAATAATTATAGAAAATTAGTTACAGATACAAAAGAAAAACTTCAATTAATTTTTCAAGCACACAGTATAGGACACGAAGGCTATTACAAGACATACCAACGTTTGAAAAAGAGCTACTATTGGAACAATATGGTTAATGACATTAAGCGAATTATAGGTAAATGTGAAAAATGTCAATTAAATAAATCTCAACCATACCCTGAACCAACGGAAGATAAACCAACTGAAGTGGAAGGACCATTTACACACTTAGGATTGGACATTATAGGACTTCTAAGTAAAACCAGAAATAATAATCAATATATAATCGTTGTGGTTGATTATTTTACTAAATGGGTTGAGGCAGAGCCCACTGAAAATGTTACTTCTCAGGATGTGATAAAATTTTTAATTAATGTATTTGCTCGACACGGTGTACCTCAAATTATCACTACTGATAATGGAACACAATTTACATCAGATATGACAAAAATCTTCCTTGATTTATATGATGTATATGTTAAATTTATCACTCCATATCATCCTGAAAGCAATGGTTTAGTTGAGAATCGTAATAAAGAAATTGGAAAATTATTACGATTACTAGGACAACAACACAAAGAATGGGATGAAATTTTACCATCTGCACTTTGGGCTTTAAGAACTACTAAAAACTCAATCACCAACCATTCAAGTTTTGAATTAGTTTATGGAAGGGAGGACCAACAACCTTTTGACATTGCTGCCAGACCAACTAAGGGTATAAATAAGTCTTCTGACGAAATTCTACTGGAAAAATTTATATCACACTACCAATGGGTAATGGAGGCCGCATCTAATATCAAAAATGCTTCGAAATATTGGGCTACTAGGAGAGAAGAAAAGACCAGTATGAATCATGCTAAAAGAATAAAACCAGGTGATTTAGTACTAGTAAGAAACTTTAATCGAACTAAATTAGAACCTTACTTTGTTGGACCTATGAAAGTGGTAAAGAAACAATTCAATACAGTCACTTTAGCTGATCCTGCTACTAATATACAAATGAATCGTAATGTTCATTTGAAAAATATTGTCAAGTTTAACTCAGCTTCTACCTAGCTTGAGTCTTAGCGGGGGCATCTTAATACAGAATGAACAAATAATACTAATTGTGCTAGAATAATATAAATTATTCTAACCTTATAGATTATTCTACTCTATATAATTGGAACTTTCCAATATTCTTCAAATATTACTAAATAGAAATCTTAAGTTAATAAATCACTAATTAACTTATAATTCCTTTTTGAATTATCGATCCGATTCCATTATAATGTATTAAAAATCTTTAGCCAAGAATATTGTCCTTGCCCACTTAATATATTAATATTATATTTCTTTTGTATTATGTTATATTGAAAATAATCAAATCTATTTAATTAGTTATTAAAATTTTCGTTATCAATTTAAATTTATTTTTAATTACTAAATTTAACTAAACCACAATAAAATATTCTGTATAATCTCTTTATTTTTATTTTATATATATTAGTATTAAACTATTATTAAATAATTAATAATTCAATAATATATAACTACTATTTATAACAATAATATTATTAACTAAAATAATAATTCAGTTTCAATTTAAATGTTTTATTTATAAAAATAATTAGTAATTAGTTTATTAAAAAAATAGTTAGGCTTTACAAATTTTAATTTGATAAAAAAATATAAATACATGTAATTTTAGTGAAATAAAATATAATCAATAACTTTCTTTTTATTAAATAAATAATTATATTATTATTTTTCTTTTATAAATTTAAATAAATAAATATTGATTTTAAAACAAATTATTTTTTTTTATTGTAATTTTATTATTTGTGTTAATTATTATTATATTCCTAAAATTATATGAACCATACCATTTTTGATAAATAACAAAATTATTAAATTAAAATAAATAATAAAAAAAACAAATTCTGTCTAACTTAACCCAAAAATTAATCCATTCTAAACAAAAAATTAAATCCATATTTAAGAAAAATTAATTAAATAAAAATAATTAAAATAAAATAATAATAAATTAATTAATCATTAATAATTTTAATTAAAAACTAAAATAAATTAATAAATAATATTTTTCTAAAACAACAAATAAACAAAATAATAAACAAATTTAATAAATTATAAATAACAAATAAACAAACTTATAAACATCTCAAAATTAAAATTAAATAGTTAAATAATTTTTTAAGTTACTTTTATTTAAAATAATGATTATTTTATTTATTTTATAACTCAACTTTTATAAACAAATTGTAATTAAAATAACATTTTAAAACTCATCTTTATCAACATTTTAATTGTAAATATTGTTTAATTTAATAATAAATTATTCTTTATTTCTCTTTTATTAATTTTATTATTTTTAATGTAAATAGTTTAAAATCAAAGAAAAATATAAAAACATGTAAATATTTCTTATAAATTATTCTTTATTATTAATTATTTAATAAATTATTATAAATATTTTATTAGTTTTAATAATCAAAAGTATGATTATTAATTAGTTAATAAATTATTATATATATTTTATTAGTTTTAATAATCAATTTTTTTATGATTATTAATTAGTTAATAAATTATTATAAATATTTTATTAGTTATTAATAATCAATTTTATTATTAAAATTTAAAATAAATTAGTATAAATAATAAATATTTCATTTTATTATTTTATTAGTTTTTAACAATTATTTTATTAATTTAAACAAAATTAATTATTAAATAAATAAAGATTAATATTAAAATAAAAATAAATTTGTTTTAATAAAACATTTTTGTGTTTAATAATAAAACATATTTATTTTTTTTTAAATTTCTTAAATCAATTTTATTCAGTATTTATCCTTTTATTCACTTCTACAAAATTTAATTTTTGTAGATTAAGAATATTAGGTATAAATCAATGGTGGAGAATCCTCTTGTTGCCCCGGTGGTAAGTAAATTTTTTTTAGTTTAATATTAGAATAAGCCTAGTTATTCAATGGTAATATTAAACAATAATTAATACAATAAATTAGTCTAGTTTTAGAATAACTCTAAATTATTCATAGTAATAGACTCAAATAGATTTATCTAAATAATATGCAAATAAAATATTATAGCAATAAATTATTATAAATTAAAGTTATTAATATAAATTAATCAACAAATAATATACGTTAAATAAACTGCAAATTAAATTAAATTTATCTTTAATAATTAAATAAAAAAAAAAAAAAAAAAAAAAAAAAAAAAAAAAAAAAAAAAAAAAAAATTTTTTTTAAAGATAATTAAATAGTATTCATATTATTCAATTTAATTAAATAATAAAGTATATATTATAAGTGATAAATAATAATAATAATAAAATTTATTAGTAAAATTTTAATAAAAAAAAAAAAAAAAAAAAAAAAAAAAAAAAAAAAAAAAAAAAAAAAAAAAATTTATTAGAAAAATTTTAATATAAAAAAATTTTTATTAAAAAAAAAAAAAAAAAAAAAAAAAAAAAAAAAAAAATAAAAATAAAAATAAAAATAAAATATAACGGAAGAACTTTAAGAAGTTCTATTATAAAATTATTATTTATTTTTCAAAAAAGAATATTGTTGCTTTAGAAGCAATAATATAAGTAAAATAATAAGTGGTTTCCGTGATTAGTTTATTCTTTCACAGTCGGCGCGCTGGGAAGCTCTGAACTATTCTACAAACGTATAAACGTGTAGGAGAATCACTGGTACGAGTAGTACATGACGCCTGAGCAAGTGGGCAAGCTGGCTACGAGTATACTACCTACTTATTACTTATATTATTGGAAAATCGTAATTAATATTCTTTTGAGAATTATTAATAATAAATATTTATAATTTAACTTTTTATTCTTCTTTAAATATTCAAATAATAAAAATTTATAAATACCATTATACTACTTAACCTTTTATTCTTTTTAATATTTTCTAGGATATTATTGTATAAAATATTTTTTAAAAAAAAAAAAAAAAAAAAAAAAAAAAAAAAAAAAAAAAAAAATAAATAAATAAATATATAATAAAAAAAAATAAAATTAGAAAACAATAAAATTTAAATTAAGGAAAACAAATAAAGAAAAGAAGTATTTTTTTTTAGTTGGAGGAACTGCTTCTGTTCTCTTGATTGATTGATACTTATAGTAGGAATCTCTTACCCTTAATACTAGTGTATTATTGCAGTAAGAGCTAACGGACTGTAGAATAAGAATCAATACGGGGGAGTAGGCGCTGATTATAAGTAGAGATCTACGTTAGGTGTAGACGTAGTGTAAAACTCCTATAATCAGTGGGACCAAACGTCGTATTATTCTACAACCGTACTATAAGGACGGGAAATCATTCAAGATAAACTAAAGATAATAAGAATTAATAATTTTAGAAATATTACTATATTACTACTACTACTAATAATAATAATTAACAAAAAAAAAAAAAAAAAAAAAAAAAAAAAAAAAAAAAATGGAAACAACTACCAAAGCTATTACTTTTAGTAGATTACCAATATTAGGTGAAGAAAAAGTCCAATATGAAGAATGGAAATTCGCCTTTGAAAATTGGTGTCGAAAATATAAAATTGAAAACGAAGAAAAGAATGAATATTTAATTGCCGTAACTACAGATAAAGCAAGAACTATTGTTATAAATTCTTTAAATAAAGCACAAGCTGACTCTTATGAAATAATCTTAGAAAACTTAAAGAAAAGATTTAAACCTTGTACGCCAAAGAATGTAAAATTTTTGGAAATATCAACATTAACCATTAAGAAAGGTGAAAAAGTTTCCGACTTCGATACAAAATTCTTACAACTCTTAAATCAATTACAATTAGATGGAAAGGATTATATTAGTACTCCATACTACATAAATGCATTTAGAAACTGGTCTAAAATGTATGAGTATTTGTTAGAATCAGAACCTACTAAATTAAGTGATGCAATGGAAATAACTTCAAAAAAGGAAAAAATGCTTAAACTTCTTGAAGACAATAAACCAAAATCTAAAACTCAATTCTCAAATGTAAAGAAGAATCTAAATAACACTAATAATAACAATAATAAAAATACTAATTTTAGATCTTTTAACACTAATTATTACAATAAAATTCCTTTTATCTCTAATACTAGGACTAATGAAAATTCCAGTTATAATAATAAATTTAGAAATAATAACTATAACAACAATTTTACTACAAATAGAAATTTTTACAACCCTGTAGAATTCAACAAAGGAGTCGAACAGAGAAGAGCAACTTTAAAAGGTTCTCAATTCACTGATAAAGAACTAGATGATATAACAAAAAAATTATCCGATTTAAAAATCAACCTATGCATAAATTGTCAGCGTATTGGTCACATTGTTGAAGAATGTCCAGAATTAAACCATTTAAATTAGTTATCGGGAGTACGCAATCTCCCGAGATAAATAAAATTGCAACAAACAACTATGATCAAGAAAATACTATAGAATATGAAGGAAACAATAATTATATGATTAATGCAGCCCAAAAGAGAAAATCACTAAGTAAGAATGCATTGGATAAAAATAAAATATCACCAAGTAATAAATCTATAGTAAAACCTTCCATTCTAAATCAACCAAATATAAAAGCTGTTAAACAACAGAAGAAAGCCATTAGAGATAAAAGAAGAAGAGAAATTACAAATGATATAGAAGACATGGATTTATCTAATAATAATATTACGCATGAAGAATCTAATAATAATAGTGAAAGTGTTCGTGCAACCAATTTTGACAAACCCCAACCCAATACTCCTAATGAAAATAATTATCAAGATAATAATTCAAATACTATACCAGAAAAAGTTAAAACAAAAGGTAAGCGAAACATGACCGAAATACAAATGTTAAAACCTGAAAATAAATTCAATATTCTAGAAGAAGCCAATAATTTATATCCTAAAATAAGCCTAACACAATTATTATCAGCTAGTCCATCTATAAGAAAAGATCTAGAACAAGGTTGTAAACCACGAGTTGAGAAAATACTTTATTCCATTCAAAATTTAAATATTCCTATTTTGTGCGGAAAAATTGGAAATAAAATGGTTAAGATACTTTTTGATACTGGTGCAAACATTAATATTATAACAAAAAATTCTCTAAAAGAATTAGAAAATGTAACTATTAATCATTGCGACTTTTCTGAAACTATTACAATTGCCAATGGTACAATATTCCATACTAATTCTTATATAAATTTAAAATTAACTATAAATAATAACTTAACAGTGAATGAAAAATTTTATATAATAGATTATACAAATCCATTCTTTAATATTATATTAGGAAGAGGTATACAAAAGAAGTACAGACTCTACATTGATCCAGATGATGATTGCTTATATCAAAAAACAAAAAAAGGAATTAAAAGAATAACTGAAATATATAATAACCATACTTCTTTAAAGACGCCTATGTGTAATGCAATAATAATAGAAAAGAATAAAGGTATCGGAAGTACTCTTTTGCAAAAGGAGGAAGACAAATTAGAACACCCAACTTGTTGTTTAAGTAGGACATTGTCAATCAACTATAACAAACCAATAAAATCTATAACTGATTATAAGCCACTTTTAGGTTTGCTCAAGAAAAATATTCCTAACAACAATAGACATGCTCGTTGGATAGAAGAATTCAATAAGTACAAAACCAACCTAGTTTATCAAAAAAGAAAAAGAAATCTTTTTGATGATGCACTTTCAAGACTATCATCAAAAGACTCCGAAGCAATACTTTAGTTCTTGAAGATCCACAAACAGGAAAACTCCTTAAAAGAAATGTTCATATAAAAATTTTTTCCCTTATGTACTACAAGAAAATGATACAACTTCAAGGGACGAAGTTGACTCTTAAGGGCCGAGAAATTGATAAATAACAAAATTATTAAATTAAAATAAATAATAAAAAAAACAAATTCTGTCTAACTTAACCCAAAAATTAATCCATTCTAAACAAAAAATTAAATCCATATTTAAGAAAAATTAATTAAATAAAAATAATTAAAATAAAATAATAATAAATTAATTAATCATTAATAATTTTAATTAAAAACTAAAATAAATTAATAAATAATATTTTTCTAAAACAACAAATAAACAAAATAATAAACAAATTTAATAAATTATAAATAACAAATAAACAAACTTATAAACATCTCAAAATTAAAATTAAATAGTTAAATAATTTTTTAAGTTACTTTTATTTAAAATAATGATTATTTTATTTATTTTATAACTCAACTTTTATAAACAAATTGTAATTAAAATAACATTTTAAAACTCATCTTTATCAACATTTTAATTGTAAATATTGTTTAATTTAATAATAAATTATTCTTTATTTCTCTTTTATTAATTTTATTATTTTTAATGTAAATAGTTTAAAATCAAAGAAAAATATAAAAACATGTAAATATTTCTTATAAATTATTCTTTATTATTAATTATTTAATAAATTATTATAAATATTTTATTAGTTTTAATAATCAAAAGTATGATTATTAATTAGTTAATAAATTATTATATATATTTTATTAGTTTTAATAATCAATTTTTTTATGATTATTAATTAGTTAATAAATTATTATAAATATTTTATTAGTTATTAATAATCAATTTTATTATTAAAATTTAAAATAAATTAGTATAAATAATAAATATTTCATTTTATTATTTTATTAGTTTTTAACAATTATTTTATTAATTTAAACAAAATTAATTATTAAATAAATAAAGATTAATATTAAAATAAAAATAAATTTGTTTTAATAAAACATTTTTGTGTTTAATAATAAAACATATTTATTTTTTTTTAAATTTCTTAAATCAATTTTATTCAGTATTTATCCTTTTATTCACTTCTACAAAATTTAATTTTTGTAGATTAAGAATATTAGGTATAAATCATTTTTTATGTAATAATCATACTAAGTTCTATCACTAAATATGATTATTAACTTCAACTTAATGACTAATTCATTAAGTTGAGAAATAAAATAAAAATAAAAATATTACCTAAAAAGAGAGTTTATTATAAAATTAATTATAATAACAACACAAAATGTAAAAGAAGGAATATTTGTATAAATTTGGTTTTAAAAAATATGTTTTTGAATAAAATGTTTTATTAATTTATTAAAGTTTAAAATATAAAATTGCTATTATTATAACTATATTTTTATAATAATAACTCTTGATTTCTTAAAGGGAAATCAAGAGCCTTATTTATATTTTTTTATGGAAATAAGGTTAAACAAAAAGGGTTTTCTAATCTTAAAAAATATCTTATCTAGAAAAAGATTAGAAGAAAAAACTAGATAAGTTTTTTGATCGATATTCTATTCATATCGATCATCGTATATATTAAGTAAAACCAAATATATTATTTTATATTTGGATAAAACCTTAATATATCGATTTCCTAAATTTTAATTTAGATCATCAAATAAAAGGAAAAATCAATAATAACCGGAATGATCTAAATTATTCTATTTTTCTAAATATTATTTTTAAAATCTAATCTAAACTTATTAACATAAAACTATCTTTAAACTAGAATACAGAATTATAAAAAATACAGAAACTTATTAATTGTTCTTTTAAATGTACAATGTAAAAAATAAATAAAACTAATGTTTACATTAACTTGATAATTAAATGAATAACTAAATAAAATTAATAATATTAATAAGTGTACATATAATAATTATTTAAATAAATTTTCTAATATTATTTAAGTGTATGAATAATTACAATTATAATAAATTTGATAATAATATCTCAATGTATGAATTAATTATAATTTAAATAAATTTATAATTATTATCAATAATTATAAAGACTAAGAAATAATAATTATTTATTAGTAAATAATTATTATTTCTTACATTTTAAGATTCGTTACAATTATACTTTCAAATTTTTCGACTAATCTACAGGCATCCTCTAGATTATCAACATCAGCCATAGCAACCATTTCATATATTCTACCTCTTGGTCGTAAAGCATTTTCATAATCAATAACAGATATATAAGACTTATCGTTGAAATCCAATTGATCGTATAGCTCCAAAAATCTAGTATTAAAATCACAAACATTTTCATTTGGGGTTATAATAATTTTTTTTAATTGACATAGTTTATCTTCCTTCAAATTCTCCCTCCAATATTTCTTTTTAATTAATTTAACACATTCATCCAAAGTAAGAGGTCTATTTACTTCTTTTTCTTTTTCCATAAGTATCCTTACGATGTTATCTTCAACAGCTGTAATTATATAACTGAATTTATTCTCATCGGTAGTAATACCTTCCCTCTTAAACCAATCATTAATTTTAAACTTCCAGATTTCTGCATCTCTACGAGATCCACCAATTCTTGGAAGAGTCTCAGTATCTACCCGATTGCAATTAAAATTACTATTCCTCATTATAAGCAATTAATTTAAAAAAAATAATAGTACTTATCTATTAAATTTTTGTATTTTTTTTTTTTTTTTTTTTTAAATATTTATATATACAATTATAATATTTATATATATATATTATTATTTAATATAATTATAAAATATTCCGAATTCTTATTTATTTTAAAACAATTTATTTAAATTATACTAAAATGAATGAAATAACAAATAGTGTATAACTTTCTCTTCACCAAAGATAAAATAATTATTAATAGCCAATAAAAAAAATTAAAAATTTATATCCTAAACAGTGTATTTTAATTAATCCTAACTGAAGAGAATTTATGTAAATATATACGGATTTATAATTAATCAACAAAATTACTAAACACCACTACTTATAAATTATTTTTTACACAGCACATCCCCGATATCTCCACCAATTTTTGATATGCGGGACTTTTATGTGCAATAATTTATAAGCAGTGGGTTTTAAATAATGGTAGTTTAGTAAATTTTATTAATAAAATTATAATATTCGTACAATTAAATAATAATTCTAATTCCTAAAAATTTACAAGCGAGTTCTCTATTTCTAGTATAAATAATTTAATTTATAAGAAATAGGTAATATATTAATTATATATTCTAATATATAGAACTATATAAATTTTATATGAATTAAAGTATTATAATTATTATAATTATAATAATACATATTAATAAAATAAAATAAAATAATTATTATCAAAAAGATATAAATTTAATATTTAATAATTATTATTAAATATACAAATATGTTACTACACATATTTGTTTTATATCATTATTTAATATATATTAATTTCAATATGTTAATAATATTTAGTCAATTAGTTGGCCTACTCTAATTCCTAAATATTTTAATAAAGTTAATTTAATAATAATTATTATATATTATTATTCATTAATATTGAAATTCAAATAACTGAATTATTGAAATTGAAATTGAATTGAAATTCAGTTATTATCTTAACATTAAGGATTAAGAAATATAGACTTATAACAATAAGTCTAATTTCTTACAACATCATGATAAATAACAATATTAATAAATCTTGAAAATATATTATACATAAAATCAAAACTAACCTTAGCCAAGTTTAATAATAATTTAATAAAATAAAATAAAATAAAATAAAAATTTTAATTAATTAATTAAATAAATCAAATAAATTAATAATTACATAAATACTCAGATAAGAAAGAAATAATATATATTTTTTTTAAAATAAAAATATTAAGATTAAATTTAAAATAAAATAATTAATTTTTATAATTAATTTTATAATAATTTTTATAATTAGTTTTATAATTAAATAATAATTTTATAATAACAGAATTAATTAATTTAAATAACAAAATATTTTTAATTATTTTTATAATAAACAAATTTATTTATTCTATCATTAAATATTTATTTTATTATTAATTTTATTACTTTTATTTTATTTAATTATTCTTTTTATTTATAAATTATAAATAGTTTAATTTTAAAGAAAAATATAAATACTTGTAAATATTTCATGTAAATATTATTATTATTATTAATTAATTTTATAATTTTAATAATCACTTTTAATTTTTATAATGGTTAATAAATTTTAATAAAAGATTTATAAAATAAAATATTAGAAAACAAGTGTTCTAATAAATCAATTTTTAGTGTTATTTTAATAAAACATTTTTTATTCATAAATAACTTATACTGTTATTATTAAAATAAATTGAAATTATCACTTTCTAATTCTATATTAAAATTAAGATAATTTCTAAAATTTATCAATTATTTTACCCTAAATATCGTTAATCAATGGTGCCTACCTTGCCATGTATACTAAATGTCACTGGTTCGAATCTTATCTTTTACCTTTTGGAATAAAATATTTTTTTAGTTATTAATTCTTTTATTCATTTAATATTAATAATACTATTTATTAAAATAATTATCATGTATTCAATTAATTCTAAACCAATCATGTATTTTAATTATAAACTTTCTGAATATAAAAATCATGTATTATTATTTTATTTTGACTCTTTGAGTCGATATTAACAAAGTAACATATCTTAAAATTAATATTAAATAAAAAAATAATATAAAACTATAATTATGATAATATTAAATAATGAGATAATTTAGTGTAATAATAAATAATAAAGTCTCACATTTAGTAGTTTGTTTATTAGTTAACACATCTACAATGACCTAGTGAGATACAATATATAACAAAATCGTTACAATATTAGAATAGTATTTTTATTTTAATTGAATATTTTAACAGATTGTAATAATAATTATAGCCAATTAAATAAATTCTTATTAGTAATATTTTAGATAGATTTTTCTAAAAAAAAAAAAAAAAATGTTTTATTAATATTATAAATGTATTTTATCTATATTGTTATTATTAAATTTTATATAATTGACTATAAAAATCAGTTTAAATTTAATAAATTTTATAAAAAAATAAAATGTAATAATATAAAATTTAGTGGCAAGGACAACTTTTATGCCTTAAAAAAAAAGTATAAATAGTTGTAAATTTTGATACCAATTTTTATAAGATCATCAATTAATTAATTAATAAATTAATAAAAAATAATAAATAAATAAATAAAATTTGTGTATTTACTTATTGTTTTTATTTAATTCTCTAAACCTTAACATTATGTAAGAACTACTTTATGAAGTTATTCATAAATTAGTTCTGTTCTACAATTTATTAATGAAGTACATTAATAGATTGAGAGGTGTAATGTAAGATATACTTACCTAGGTCGAGTTTATTATAAGAGTTAACAATTAATAAAACGGATTAAAATATTAGAACACAATATTTGTTTATTATTTAAGATAATTTTGTTTTAATATGCTTTATTAATTAATAATGTTTTTTAAGAATTAAGATTTAAAATAATAAGAATAATTTTTATTTTATTTGGTTATTATTATTGCTCTTTCTTATAATAATAACTCTTGATTTCTCTAAAGCGAATTCAAGAGTAGTATTTATACTTTTTAATTAAAATAAGGTTAAATTTAAAAAAGAGATTCTAATCTTAACAAATATCTTGTTTAGGAAAAGATTATAAGAAAAACCTAAGCAAGCTTCAATCAATATTCTATTAATATTGATTATCGTATCAATTAAGTAAAACCGAATACTTTCTAAAGTAATCGGGAAAACCTTAAAAGACCGATTTCCTAAATTTGAACTAATAAAAAACTTACAACAAATTTAAATAAATTATTTTGAACTAAGCCATTGACGGGCTTCTGGAGCTAGCTTCATAGCAGTATTATGTCCACAGTTACCATCGTAGAAGTATTGTTGGTGTTAGAATATGTGAAATATATGAAAAATAAGCTTCAAATATATATATATTGTAATATAAATAATATATAATCCACAATGTATTAATATAAAACATTTAATTTAGAATAATTAAGTGCCAGTAACTATTTATCATAAAATATTTTAATAAAATTGACATAATTATTAAAGTATTATTTATTTTTATTATTATTATTACATATATATATTCAAGTAAAAATAAGAAGATCCTTTTTTATTTTTTAGCAATAGAGATTCTTCTAATTGAGAAACTTCATTACTACTACTGGTTAATAAAATACTTTCTGAAGTTGAAATATCACTTTCCATGAATAATTATGCGTTTCTCGATGAAGATATGTCACTACTATTGCTCATAAAATTATTTTTTGATGGTAATGAACTTTTATTATTAATGATTCTAGTATTTTCTGATTTTGATAAATCATCATTGGCTCTTTCCAATAATTATATATATACTTGATTATTCATTTAAAACTATCTAACGACTTTCTTACATACTTCTCTTAATTCAGAAAAATGTTTTATTTTTATGAAATTTGATTATAATTTAATAATATAAATCAATGTTATTCTTTAAATAATAATAATTAATATTTATAATACATAAAAATTAAAAAGTTTATTTAAATCATAAGAATAACTAATTAGATAATTAATTATAATCAAATATCGTAAAAATAAAAATATTTTTATGAATTAAGAGAAGTGTGAGAAAGCTATTAGTTTTAAATGTAAAATCAAGTACCACTATTTTTACTTGAATAAATATATGTAATCATAATAAAATTAAATAAATAATTTAATAATACTTTAATAAACTTATAAAATTAATCCCAACAATGGCTAAATTAAATTAATGGTAATATCAAACTTAATTGTAGTATTTTATTAAGACAATACTATAATTTGATTTAAACAAATTTAAATAAAAAAATTTTATCTTATATTGTTTCAGGGCTTGTAAATTAACTTTTTTTAGCTTTATTTTAAGGTTTGAATTATTTATAAAAAAATTTTGTATTGATATTTTTTTAGATAAATTAATTGGAAAAAAAAAAGGATAAATTTATTTACTTTAAGAAAAAAAATTTTAAAGGTTTAAAAAGCATATTATTATAAAATAATACCTTTTTATTTATTTATTTAAAATAATTAATTATCTCTCTTTTCTTTATATTCATTTATAATCATTTATATTCATTTATATTCATTTATATTTATTTATAATCATTTATATTCATTTATATTCATTTATATTATATTCATTTATATTCATTTATATTCATTTATAATCATTTATATTCATTTATATTCATTTATATTCATTTATATTCATTTATATTCATTTATAATCATTTATATTCATTTATATTCATTTATATTCATTTATATTCATTTATATTCATTTATAATCATTTATAATCATTTATATTCATTTATATTCATTTATATTCATTTATATTCATTTATAATCATTTATATTCATTTATATTCATTTATATTCATTTATAATCATTTATATTCATTTATAATCATTTATATTCATTTATATTCATTTATATTCATTTATATTCATTTATATTCATTTATATTCATTTACTTATTAAGTTTTTGTTATTATTAAATTATTTTGTTTAATAAAATATTATAAAAATAAGATATTATTAATTAACTATATTATATTAAAAAATGTAGATATTAAACTAAATTTCTAAAACTTTCTCGTAAGTTTAATTTTCTCTTAATTGCCAAAAAATCATTTTACTAAATTTCTTTAATAGAGGTCTATTTAAATATTTAGTCAAACTATCAGCTAAATTATTTTCAGATTTAATGTATTCTAATTTAATTTTTTTTTCATCACTAATTCTATTATTTTGTAATTTATTATTATATTTCATTATATTTTAAGATATTTCATTATATCTTAAACTTATATGTCTTGATTTATGATTTATCGTTTCGTTTTCACTGTTGTAGATTGCAGCTTTATTGTCTATTGTTATTTTAAATGTCCTTTCATTTATATGTAATTCCAAGAAATTTCTCAACTACGAACATTTCAATGTGCATTCATTGAGGCTGTAATATTCACTTTCGGCGGTAGATATTGGTATACAATGTTGAATTTCCGAGTACCATGAAATTGGTGTATTGCCTATATTAATTATAAAACCAATTGTTAATATTTTTGTCTCTTCATTACCACCTAAGTATGTATCTACATAAACATTTAAATCTATATTGTTAGTAAACTTTAATCTATAATTTTTTGTACCTTATGTAGCAAAAAATTTTTAAAACATTTAGCCAATCTTCATAGGGATGATTCCTATTTTTTTTTGGAAGCTTTACTATTAGCAAATAAAATGTCTGGCCTAATTCCTATCGCTAGATATAGCAGACATCCTACAGCTTGCATATACTTTATTGCATTTAAATTTTCTTTTACTTAATTCTTCATTTTATATATAAGATAAACTTGATATTTCATTATATTTTTCTATTTTAAAATTTTCTCGAATTTCCTATTATGAAACCTACTAGTCCGATGTCACTTAAGTCAAATACTATTTTAATTTCTGATTTAACAAATTTAATATCTTTTCTTTCTTGATATATAGTTATATCATCAACATATAATACAAATATCCATAAAACGTTACCTTTATGACACTTTTTTATAGTAAACACATGTTTCACTTTTTGATCTGATAAAATTCAATTTTAATAATATGTTATTCGTTTTATTACTCTAAAGTATATCGGCTTTCTTTAAACCATATATTGCTTTGTTTTGACTCCAAAAACCAACAGAATTTTTAATACCATTAGAAATTTATATATATTAGTCTTCATCTACTTCATCTACTTCGGCATTAAGATATGCTACTTTAATATCTAATTAGTTGTAAAGAATCCTAAATATTTTTTACTATAGAATAAAGATTTTTATTTTTCATATTACTCAATTCTTCTTTAACTGCTTTTTTTAACCATTCTTTTTCATCAGGTCTTCCAAAAATATCCTTAAAACTAAGCAGTAGTTCTAAGTAGTAGTTCTAGTTCTCGACTTTCTTCAAATTTTGATTAATTCAAATTATTTATTGTTCTAAATTTTTTTATATAATTTTTCAGTTTCATCGATAAATCTTCTTTTATTTATATAGTTATTTTTATTAATATCATTTTTAATATTATTTTATATTGTAACGAATACTAAAATGGTATGGTTCATATTAATTTAGGGAATATAATAATAATTAGCACAAAAATAAAAATTACAATAAAAATAATTTTATTTTAAATCAATTTTATTTATTTAAAATTATAAAAGAAAAATAATAATAATATAATTATTATATTTAAGAAAAAGTAAGTTATTGATTATATTTTATTTCACTAAAAATTACATGTATTTATATTTTTTTATCAAATTAAAATTTGTAAAGCCTAACTATTTCTTAATAAACTAATTACTAATTATTTTAATAAATAAAACATTAAAATTGAGATTGAATTATTATTTTAGTTAATAATATTATTGTTATAAATAGTAGTTACATATTATTGAATTAATTATTTAATAATAGTTTAATATTAATATATATATAATAAAAATAAAGAGATTATACAGAATATTTTATTGTGGCTTAGTTAAATTTAGTAATTAAAATAAATTTAAATTGATAACGAAAATTTTAATAACTAATTAAATAGATTTGATTATTACTTTCAATATAACATATTACATAAGAAATATAATATTAATATATTAAGTGGGCAAGGACATTATTCTTACTTAAAGATTTTAATACAATATAATGGAATCGGATCGATGATTCAGTAAGGAATTATAAGTTGATTGGTGATTTATTAACTTAATAGTTCTATTTAGTAATATTTAAAGAATATTGGAAAGTTCCAATTATATAGAATAGAATAATCTATAAGGTTAAAATAATTTATATTATTCTAGCATAATTAGTATTATTTGTTCGTTCTATATTAAGATTTCCCCGCTAAGACTCAAGCTAGGTAGAAGCTGAGTTAAACTTGACAATATTTTTCAAATGAACATTACGATTCATTTGTATATTAGTAGCGGAGTCGGCTAAAATGACTGTATTGAATTGTTTCTTCACCACTTTCATAGGTTCAACAAAATAAGGCTCTAATTTAGTTCTATTAAAGTTTCTTACTAGTACTAAATCACATGGTTTTATTCTTTTAGCTCTAACTTGTGTCTTTGAAATCTTCTTATTTTTACTTTATCTCCAATTTTATAATTATTCTTATTTGACATACTTTGTATAGCTTCCCTTCTAGTCTTCCAATAATTAATGGTTCCTAATCTTTTATTAGCAGCTTCTTTAATCCAACGTTGATGTTCCAAGAATCGTTCGATAAGAAGTTCATCCATAGTTCTTTGAATTGGTTCCTCAATAGAATTCCTAATGTTAATTTCAATAGGTAGTAAGTCTTCCCGTCCATATAATAATTCGAAACTAGAGTATCCTGATACTGACGATTTTGATGTTCGTAAAGCCCATAACACTAAAGGTAATAGTAAATCCCAATTCTCATTATCTTCTACAAAGTTCCTAAGTTTCTTTTCGATTTCTCTATTTCTATTTTCTACAAGTCCATTAGAAGCTGGGTTATAAACTGAAACAAAGTAAATATATATCCCATATAAATCTAAAAATATTTTGGTATAATCTGAATTTAACTGAGCTCCATTATCCATATTTATAACTTGTGGAAGTCCGTGCCTACTAAATACTTCAATTAGGAAATTTGTTACGTCTTGAGAAGTTATTGAACCTATTGGCTTTGCTTCTACCCAACTTGTAAAATAGTCCACACATATTATTAAGTATTTAAAACCTCTAGGAGTCTGTTTAAGTAGACCTACTATATCTGATCCTAACTTTACAAAAGGAGCTTCCACAGGAGATGGAAATTTTTCTATCTGTCCAGGAATAGATTCAGATCTGGTTAATTGACATATTTTGCAAAGAGACGTACTTTTTGATATCAATAACCATATTTTTCCAATAATAATTTTGTCTTATTCTATCGTACGTCTTCTGTATCCCATCATGTCCAGTTCCGTGGGCCATACCTATAATTTTTATCTTCTCTAAGTAGTCATCTATTACCAATCGTAGTTTATTATTATTTTTAATATAAGTTTTACCATCTATTGTAAGTATTCGATCTTTCAAGAATGTTTTCATAAATTCAACTATATATTTTTCGTTTTCATCATCATTTATTGTCTCAATTAGATTATTTTCATCATTATCACTGTTATTCTTTATAGAATTATTCCCTCCATCATTATTTTCTTCGTTATTATTATTATTAATTAACGTATCTATTATATATTATCTTTTTTTCTAATTCTTGATAGTGCACCAGGGATAATATTACCCTTACCAGGTTGATATACAATATTAACTTGAAGTTGACTAAAAAGATTACACCAACGAGCATGTATACTAGTAGCAGGCTCTAACTTCTTAATTATAGAAACTAAAGGTAGGTGGTCAGTATATAAAATTATCTGAAATGGATTACTAAGTATATATGGTCTAAATTGATTAATACAATAGTATGCAGCGGTACCCTCTAATTCTGTAATGGCATAATTTCTTTCTGATTTGGTTAGAGAGCGGTTAACAAAATAAACTGGATGTTCTATATTATCATCATATAATTGTAGTAAGACACCACCAATACCATTAAAACTAGCAACAGAGAGGATGATAAATGGTTTATCAAATTTTGGGTTACAAAGAATAAGTGTATTAACTAACGCGTTTATCAATTTATTGAAACTTTCAGTATGTTCCAATGTCCAGACATATTCTACATTTTTCCTTAATAATTTACATAATGGGGCTGATATTAATGCATAATTATCAATAAAATTTCTATAGTAACCATACCTAGAAAAGAACGCAACTCCGTAAATATTATTTGGGATATATCCTCTATCGGAACTAAGGGAACCAATTTATTTTGTTAAGATTTTGAAATATTTTATATTTTAAATTTAAATAAAATAATATGTTTTATTAAAATTTTACTAAGTCAATATGTCTATATAGTAATATGCTATATAGATATATAATAATAATAATAAATATTTAAATGGTTTAGTTTAATAAAAGTTTATTTATAATTGTAACGAAAACCTGAATGTTCCAATACTAAAAGGACACTTAGAATAAGTAAACTAAACACAAGAATTAGTAAACACAAAATATTAATATTGGAGCACTTGATTCCTTTGTTGATTAGGAAGGTCGGTGCTGAAATATTAGTAATATTGGTTTTATTTATTATTCTATTTATTTAATTATTTATTTAAAAATTGTTTTATTAGAAATATGTTTTATTACTAATAATAATAAACTACGTTAAAATACGATAAAAGCACGAAGAGAAATATTTTCAAGTGAAAATTCATACCTATTTATACTTTTTTCGGAAAAACAGTTTTCATGATTTTGAAAAATTATAGAATTGTGGAAAATTCGTTTAAAACCGATTTTAGCCACAAAAATAGAAACTAATAAAAATAAGGAATAAAATAGAATAAAATATAATTTTAACTATTAAGAATTTCTATAAAATTCTTATTTTGAAAAAAAATTTAAAATTAAATTTTAAATGTAGTAAAAAATATTGAAGTTAAAAATTAATAATAAATAAAATATTTATTTAACTCAATATATATTATTATATAAATTAAAAAAGTATTTTTAATTTTAGTTTTTTAATATATAAATTTTTGCTTTTTTTAATTTATATTTTTATTATTTTTATTTTTATTTTTTATTAATATTTTAACTATAGAAAAAAATTATAAAAATATTCTCTACTGTAAATTTTAATAAATATAATCATTTATTAAAATTAGATATATAAAAGTATAAATGATCATTATTTATCAATATTAAAATATATATACATATATGTAAAATATTTCTTAAATATTCATGATTTTTACCATATTAAACATTTTTTTTTTTTTTTTTTTTTTTAGACTAGGAATAAACTTTATTTAATAATATTTTTTTTAAAAAAAATACATGAAATTTAAATACATGAAATTATTTTTTATATTAATATTAAAAAACTACGTTATGAGATTCGAGGACGAAAAGGCCTCTAACTCTTCCCATTCATCGAAGATAACTTCATGTGGATGAAAATTATCATTCGAATCTGTATCAGAATTTCTTCGTTACGACGTCGACGCTCTTGACAACGGTAGGTCTAACACTATACAAATCGATCATGGTGTAAAAATCACCAATCACAATAGGCATAACGTTAGTAAGGAATTCCGCAAGCCCCACAAAATATGAAATCGGGAAAGAAGACTCGTTCGAAGGTGATTGAAAAATATTATTAATATATCGCCTTCTTTCCCCCGAGCCGATCTTTAAGATTTCAAATACTGCATTTCCGCCAAGAAGGAGACACAGCACGTAAAAATTGATATTATCATCAAAATCTTCCTCTTTATCATCAGGAATGTTCAATGATTTCTCATGAACAATAAGAGAAAAATTAATAAAAATTTCATCAACAAAGGGAATGAAATGTTGCCTAAATTCTTCAAATTTAGGACATAAAAGTATCCAGTGTGTAAAACTAGGTATGCTGTTACTTTCACCACAACAAGGGCAGTATGTTGGGCAATTTTCTGATACTAGATTACTTTTAACATACGTTTTTACATCAAATTTGAATCCACATTTAATTCGTCCAATCCAAAAAAATCCAAGAGAAAATTGTGAATATTTAAGTGATAGACGTTGAATAAATTTTTTAAAACCAAATTTAAATTTCTTGTATTTTGTAGATCTGATCGCAGGAGTGCTTGAATAATGAATATTTTCCCAGTAAAACTTCCTTATTTCTCCAGGAAGTTTATTATTGTGCTTGTGTACTGCTAAACTCCGTGCTTTTTTCGTCCATGAATAGTGAGAAAGTGTAGGTATATTTTTGACTAAATGAGAAATAATACAAGAAGAATCTTTCCACTTTTTAAAGCATCGAATCATCGCCTTAGCACAAAAACTAGCTATAGGAGGAATAGAAAGTTCCTTAGACATATTGTAAATTGAAGTATTGGAGGTTTTATTTTTAAACCCGAAACTCCAATACAAACCTCGATTAAAAGCAGTTTGAGCTTTTTCAGTATTCTTTTTATTTGAACCAAGTAAGGGAGCATAATAAAGAACTGAACTAAGGACAAAAGAAACTAGTATACGAGTTTTAAAGTAGAAAGGAACATTCCTATTGGTTAAAAATCTAAAGAAAGAGTTAACTGTATAATTAATTTTACTATTCATCTTAGCAATAATAGGTTTTAAATCCAACGATTCATTAAAAGGTATACCAAGATATGTATATTGATTAGTGCTTGGTATATAGTTCATACCAAGTCTAAAAGTAGGATTTTCATAATGTCTTGAAGGTATAAAATTCTTTGGTTTAACAACTAGTGTAGCGCATTTATTGATTCCAAAGGTCATTTCATTTTTAATACCCCAATCATGAGCAATATTCAAAAGGTTTTTAAGTGAAGATTTTGTAGGAGCTAATAATACAATATCATCAGCAAATAATCCACCACAACACTTTTTCTTTTCAGTAATCACACCATAACTTTTACATTTATCAAAAATATCATTGATAAATATATTGAATAAAATAGGTGAGAGAGGACACCCTTGGCGAACACCACGGTGTATTGGAAATTCTTTTGAAAGTTTACCATTAAAGTTTGCACGAGCTTTCGAGGTAAGGTATAGATTAGTAATGAATTGAAGGCATTTACCACGAATACCAAGATTATTTAGTTTAGTAAGTATATTGTAAATTGGAACTGAATCATAAGCTTTTTTAAGGTCAAGAAAGGCAAGAAAGGTAAATTTATCCTTAAATTTTCTTCTTTGACAAATTTCACCATATTAAACATAATTATTTAATATTATTATGAATAATAAATAATAGTAATAGAAATGAAAAATTTCCAAAGTCTAGAATAAATAAGATCGATAAATTTATACATTGATATAATTTATGCTTGTTTGTTTGTTTTTCGGTTTATTTGAAATTTATTAATTTAATACTTACCATTTCAATATTGATGAAATCATGAGCTAAAAGTATCATAAAAAATAAATAAATATTTTTTTAATAAAGAAGAGAATATATTTCATTTTATTTTTATAATTTATAAAAAAAATTATTATTTATAATATTAATACATTAAATATAAATTTTTTAAGATACATGTGAAAAAATATATAAAATATATAATAAAAATCTAATTAAAATATATATATATAAATCTATATTATAAGAAAATATAAAGTACATATATAAATATCATTAGATTTTAAAAATAAAATACAATAATAAAAAATAATTAATATACTTTATTTTAGTGAAATAAACAAATTATTTGTGGAATTTTCATAAATATAATTATTTAAATTATTTAATTTTTATAAATTAAAAATATTAAAATTATGGTTTAGTAAATTATATATATTTAATTAATATATATATTTTTTATTTTTTATATATACTGAAGATATTTAATTTTATCCTTTTATAAATACATATAAAATATTTTAAATTATTAATAGAATAAAAGTAAAAAAAATATTTTCGTATTTATTATTTATTTTTATTTTTAATTATATAAAAAAAACTCACAAAAAAGTATATATATAAATAATTAAAATAGCAATGTAAATGTACTGTGGTAATAATTTATGAATCTATAATATCCTTTTTTTGATTTGTAATATTTTTTGAATTTTTTATTAATTCTTTTTCTATTTCATTTATTGGTATTACTTCCTCTTGTGAAGATCCTTTTTTATTTTTTAGCAATAGAGATTCTTCTAATTGAGAAAATTCATTACTACTACTGGTTAATAAAATACTTTCTGAAGTTGAAATATCACTTTCCATGGATAATAATGCGTTTCTCGATGAAGATATGTCACTACTATTGCTCATAAAATTATTTTTTGATGGTAATGAACTTTTATTATTAATGATTCTAGTATTTTCTGATTTTGATAAATCATCATTCGCTCTTTCCAATAATGATATATCACTTTCTTCAATTAATATCATATTTTTTAAGGACGATATATCACTTTTATTTGAATTTGAAATAGTTGATGAAACTTTATTTGATACTTCTTCTGACTGTTTATTGGATTTATAATCTTTTCCTACTTTTATTCTACTATAACTAATTGCAGAATGTACTCCAGAGTAATGATTTCTTGATAAATAAGTCCCGCTTCTGTTATTTCTTAATGATTGGATTCCAGTATTATATGAACCGGTTGATTGAGTCATTTTATTACTGCGTTTATTTATAGGTACAATTTCGTTTCTATAATGAAAATCCAAAATTTTAAAATAACTTTTAGATATTATTTTATTGTTATTATTATCATTATTATTTGCATTATTATCATTATTAATAGATGTTATTAATTCATAATTAT
Source organism: Neocallimastix lanati (nom. inval.) (assembly GCA_016946835.1). Classification (NCBI taxonomy): domain Eukaryota; kingdom Fungi; phylum Neocallimastigomycota; class Neocallimastigomycetes; order Neocallimastigales; family Neocallimastigaceae; genus Neocallimastix; species Neocallimastix lanati (nom. inval.). The sequence continues at coordinate 485,674 of JACVTC010000071.1, read as the reverse complement.
TACTAAATCTTTTTAAATAAGATGAAGTAGTATCAATTGAACTTTGAGGAATTTTTTCAATATAGTATTCATTAAAATCATTAAAATCATTTAAAGATTTTTTATACCATACAATTCTAATAACATATAATAATATGTAATTTGTAAATACATATATTATTATTAATGATTCACGTATTGTGAAAAAAATAGTGTAATTCCGTATTTCAAGAAATTCAAATATTATTAAAATAATTAATATTACAATGTTGAGAGAATACATTGCTGTGCATGAACGAATATCAAATATTGTTGATTTAAGATTCCATTCAGCAAATAAAAGAATACATGACCATATAATAATTACAACCTTGAATGTATACATAATTATTATTACTGTTTTAGAAAATAATCCACCTACTTTACATTTTTGAAAGTTTTTACTACTATCTATCGTTACTACTGTTTTAACAGTATAAGGCTGCATGAAAATTAATCCATTAATCAATATATCTAAAAAAATGAAAATAGAAAGGAATATATAACGATGAGATTTAACCCATATGGAAATTTTATTTTCTTCAGGATAATTTGAGACTAATTTGTGAAAAATTGGAATATATACAATAGTGAAACAAATGAATTGAATAAATAACTTTAAATGACATCTTAAAGGTGTTACTCGTTCTAAATCCACAAAACTTGTATATATCAATAAAATATATCCTAAAAGTGATAAAATCCAAAAATCTTTTGAAAGGAAACTAAAATTATAATTATACTTTTTAATAAATATAAATATAGATGATGAGAGAATGATAATTGATAATAATATGTATACTATTGCTATAATTTTTCCAGAGATTGAATCTTTGGAACTTATAGATATATAATATATTCTAGTAATATCATCAATTTTTCTTAACATTTTAGCTGGATCAACTATATCGTTTCCATATAAATATTTATATACATAATATCTAATTTTTTCAGAATATTTATTATAGTCGTTTGTCTTTGAAGTTGGTCTCATTATTGGCTGTATATTTTTATATATTTCACATAATTCTTCTTTATTTTTACAAACTTCATCTTCATTATATAAATTATTGATTCCAGAAAAACAATTATGTTCAATAATTAATTTTCGTTGAATATCTTTTGAAGTCATATACATCACAGCTTTAACGGCATCTTCTTCTTTTTCCTTCAGAAGATAACTATTTATACCTATATTATATCCTCCAACAATAGTGGATGAAATTCCATTTTTATGTCCTGGGAGAATTGTTGCTTTGTATACTTTATTTACAGGAAGATTTAAATAATTAAATTTAAGAAATAATCCAGTTCCATTTAATAAATCAGAAAAAGTATTTTCTATATTTTGTTGAAATACATAATCTATAAATAAATAAATAAATAAATAAATAAAAAATAAAATTTTATCATATTATAATAAAAATATTTTATTAATTTATTTATAATATATTTAATTTATTATTATTATTATTTATTGAAATTATAATTGTTATTATTTTTTTTCCGAATTATTAAAATTTATTTATACTAAACCTGATGATAATTCATTTTTCAACTTTTTCATCATTTTTAGTGCATTTACTGCATTTGGACTTTTGAAATTAGGGAAAGGATCGTTAATTGCATCCCTATAAGAATGTAAAAATTCAATTATCGTAGTTGATCCAGCTTCATTATCTATATATAATATAGTAATATTGATTGATTAATTATTATTATTTTATTAATTATTAAAGAAAATTTTAAATATTTTAAAAATATTTAAGTATTTGATATTCAAATAATTAAAATATACCTGTAAATAAACCATTAAATATAACAATGTTTGTATTATTTTTAATTTTCTCTTGTTTTAAAATATATTTTCCTGTTTCTAATAATTCATCCCATGTTTTTGGTATTTCTTTATTATATTTATTTAATAATTCTATATTGCTATATAATGCGGAATAATTAATAATAACTGGCTAATATATATATATGTTATATTAAAGATTTATATTATTATAAGATGTTATTTTTTGAAAGAAAAACAAATAATAATTAATAAATTTACCAATCCAACTAGTTTATTATTATATGAATAAGATTCATAATTTTCAACACTTTTGTATAAATTAATATGCTCTTTAGGTAACAATTTATTTAAATCTAGGAAATTTGGCTCAAATTTTGGTGTATAGATATTATCATAAAAATATATATCATATTTATTTGATCTTCTTTTCAAAAATGAATCTATTACCGAAAAAAATTCATCTCTATGTACAGTTGAATTTTTAGGAGTAAATAAATTTAAATTTATTGTAATATTTAAATTATTTTTTATTGAATAATCATTAAAATTATTTATTAAATATGTGTATATTTGAGTTTTCTCGATTACACTAAAGGCTAACGCGTTTATTATGGTTGCTTTTACTGTTTCAATTAACACTGATGTTTAATGTTTAGTAATGTATTTGGTAATATATAATTTAAATAAAAAAATGTGAAATAAAAATAAAAAAAAAAGAATAAATAGCGTTTAAAAATGTTAATTATTATTTTTTTTAATATATGTATATATATGTATAAATTAATGAAATTTTCATATTATATTACATATATAATGAAAAATATATATTAAAAATAATTTATTGATTGAATTCATTGTTAAATGTATTTTGTTTTTCTTAGGTATAATTTTATAAAATTTATTAAGACCGAAATTTAAAATCCATACTTTGATTTACAATTAAAATAGATTATATAAATAGGAAAAATTGTTTTTAATTTTTTAAAAAAAATAAATTATATTAAAAAATTCTAATTGAATAAATATAAATTATATTTTATTAAATTCATTTTAAAATTCCTTACATAAAGTTTATTTTTATCTTAAATTTATTTATTTTTTTTTTCAAACCATATAAATTATTTGATATTAAATAAAGTTAAACGTGTTATTTATTAAGTTAAAATTAAAAATAAAAAATTAGTCATTTAAATATATATAAATATTTTATATAATTAAATTTCTAATTTATATTATAAATATAAATATTAGAAAAAAAAAAACTTTTTTTTTCAATAAAATTAGCATTAATGAAATTTTAACAATATATAAAAATAATATAAAGTCATGTATTTAAATTAATTCTTTGCTTTTTATAAATTATAAATATGAAAAATGTAAAAAAAAAAAATTAAAAAAACTTATTGTTCCTATAAAATTAATTTTAACGAAATTCAAGAAATATACAAAAACAATATTTAGTCATACATATAAATTTATTTTTTTGCTTTTTATAGAATTATATATATATATATATATATTTTAAAAGTTATTTAAAAGAATATAAAAGATAAATTGCCTATATTATAAACTATTATTAAAAAAAATTTTTTTTATAGATTTTATTTTTAAAAAATTCATTGCATATATTATAAACTATTATTAAAAATATTTTTTTTCATAGATTTTTGTAACATAAATATTATGAAATATAAAAGTAAATAATAATAAAATAAATAAATAAATATTTAAAAATTGAAGTAAAAAATATTTATTTATTATAAAATATTATTATATATTTGGTTAATTATTGATAGAATATGTTTTTTAATTGAATATTATTTTCTTTCTCAATATTTAAAATTTTTATATTAAAATATTATAATAGATAATAAATTATATATATATATATAATATATAAATCTTTCAAAGTATTAGTTATAATCATTTGAAATTGATGCTTGTCTTTTTATTGATTGAACATTATTATAATATAACATAAATCTTCTCTAAATTTCTTTTGAAGTCATGTACAATAACGCTCTTACTGCTTTTTTTTTTTCCTTTCTTCTTCTGTATAGCCATTAATAGCTATGTTATAGCCATCTATTATAGAATTTATTATTTCATTTTTATACCCTGATAGGGTAGAAACCATATATGTTTTATTAACAAGAATATTAAAGTATTAAATTCAACAAATAAATCATCATTAGTTAATTTATCAAGTGATTTTAAATTTCTATATATTGAATCTATTTATAAAAATATTTGAAAAATAATAAAATATATTTAATTTTTTATAATAATTATTATTGTTATTTTTTTTAAATATTAATATTATTAATAATTGATGTTATATTGATTATTTTACTGTTATAAGTTATACTATGATTATTTTATATATAATAACATATTTAATTTTACTTTTTTTTATTAATAAACTTTGAAAAAATTTATTTTTTAAATTTTAAAAGTATTTATTATATTTGGCCTCTTAAATTCTACAAAAAAAGAATCAACTCTCTAATCTCATCATCTATATTAATAGATTAGAAAAAAAAATAAAGCCACGTTACAAAATGTAACATAGCTTTATATTAAATGCGGCGTACTTTAAAATTGTTGATATAAGAGTGGCTTAAATTATTTTTAATAAATAAATAATAATATTTAAATTTTTAATAAATAATGAAATAATTTTTAATAATATTTAATTTAAAAAAAATATTTGAATTCCTTTTGTTACTGTTAGAATATATGAAGCTCACAAAATAAATCTTATATTTATTAAAAACATATTAAATAACTTATTGAAGCATATTTAATGTATGCCAAATATATTAATGCATATTATATTAAATTAAATGTATAAGTCACGTATTATTCATATAAATACATGTTAGAATTATTCTTCGAGTAATTATTGAGAAACTCTTTATCATAAAACATATTAATAAAGTTGACATAATTACTAACCATAAATTTCAGACTCCTAAAATATTAAGAGTCTCAGTGACTCTCAATAGGATTCTCTAAAGATAAATCCTAAGCCGGACAAATCATTATATAACTCCTAACAATATGTCAGAAGAGAAAATTATTGAAAATTCAAATTCAAATCCTTATAATTTAAAATGACAGTAACCAAAGAAAGCTAGTCATAAATAATAAATGATTGTTGTAAAACCTAACGAGTATTCAATCAAAATTAATTAAAACTTGAATAATAAATTACCAATTAATAATGGTTTATTCGTTAATCCATAAACTGTCAAATATCAAATACAAAATACAAGGTAATATAGTTACAAATATAATAAGCATAATAGTTTCATCAATCATAATTACAACTACTACACTATACGCAATCTTAAGTTTCATACTAAACCTACAAAAGAGAAGATATAAAAGGTTTCATCTTATCCACAAAGAGTGACACTTTGGTTACCTCTTATCAACAAAATACTCAATATGATAATACACGAAATATTACATTTAATTAATCTATATGTTTTTGATAAATCAATATTGAATATATAATTGAAAATACACTTATTTAATAAAAATTCATACGCAATCCCGAAATTAGAATTATCCCTCACTTAAATATAATATGTTACAAACTTATAAGTATAAATATCACTACAAATAACTAACATATTTTATTCGAATAATACTTAATAAATTTAGTACTTAATTGCAAAGTGTATATTCGAAAGAAGATGTTATTTAATACAATATATAACTATATACATTAATCATATATTCTCATATATAAAAGACCAATATTATAAAATGCTGTGACGCCGACTTACCAAAACAATCGGTGATAATATTAAACACCTCATATCACCACATTAATAAAATGTTGTAATCGTTAGATTTTGATTAATATTCTTATTAACTTAGCTGACTTCTTAAGCTTAAAACATAATATCATAATTTAAAAAGATCTAACATGAAGGGGAATAATTATATCCATTCGCAAAATTTAACTAAATTATTTGATAATCTTATTTAAAAGGAATTATTTATTGTTTTATGAAACTTATTTAAATATAATTGAAATCAGAGAAATTAGGAATTAGGAAAATTTGGTTTAAAGAAATAATATACGTATTCACCAACAAACCAAATTATTTTATTCAAACAATTAGTTTTGAGGGAGAATGTTAGAATATGTGAAACATATGAAGTAAATGTCATATTTATTAAAAACATATTAAATAACTTATTGAAGCATATTTAATGCATATCAAATATATTAATGCATATTGTATTAAATTAAATATATAAGCCATGTATTATTCATAAAAATACATGTTAGAATTATACTTCGAGTAATTATTGAGTAACTCTTTATCATAAAACATATTAATAAAGTTGACTAACCATAAATTCCATACTTGTAGTTGACTGAATAAATCACACCAACGAGCGTGTTTACTAGTATTAGGTTCACATTTCATAATGATAGGGACTAAAGGTTGATGATCTGTATACAGTATTGTTTGGAACGGATTACCTAATATATATTGTTTAAATTTATTTACACAAAAATATGCCGCGGTACCTTCTAACTCTGTTATCGGGTAATTAAGTTCTGACTTATGCAGGGAACGACTAATATAAAATACTGGGTGTTCTACTTTATCATTATATAGTTGCAATAAGACACCACCAATTCCTTGATAACTAGCATCAGTGCGTATAATAAATGGTTTATCATAACGTGGATAACACAAAATAGGTGCTTGGCAAAGAGCTTCCTTTAATTTTTCTATACAAGTAGTATGCTCATTAGTCCATTCAAAAGTAGAATTTTTCCTTAGTAATTTGCATAACGGGGAAGTTAATGTAGCATAATTTTCAATAAAATTCCTATAGTAACCCACCATTCCAAGAAAAGAACGTAATTCCGTAACATTAGAAGGATTATCCAATTTCTTTATTGCATCAATCTTCTTTTCTAGTGGTAATAATCCTTTGTTTGAAATCGTATGTCCTAAAGCCTCCACTTCAAAAACACAAAAATGACATTTCTCAATATTCATTTTTAATTTAAATTTTCTGAGAATTTTAAAAACATTTGTTAGATCGATTAAATGTTGTTCAATGGATGGTGAATAAACAATAATATCGTCAAGATAAATCTGAACACATTTATTAAGTCAAAGAAAATCCTATTCATTTCGCGTTGGAAGGTTGCCGGAGCATTAGTCAATCCAAAAGGCATTACCTTAAAGTAATAATTTCCAAATTTAGTTGTAAAAGAATTAATTTCTTGGTCGCTTTCATACATGGGTATCTGGTGATACCCACTAAAAAGATCAATAGTAGAAAATATTACTGCATCTTTTAATGCATCAAAAATTTCTTGAATTATAGGGATGGCATAAGCATCTTTTTTTGTTATTTTATTTAATAACCTATAATCTATGCACAGTCTCCATCTACCATTTTTCTTTGGTACTAAAACGATAGGTGAAGACCAAGGTGAATGAGAAGGTGAAATTAATCCTTTATCTATTAATTTTTTTAATTCTTCTTTTAGTGCTAAAAGTTGTACTTAGGAGATCCTATACTCCTTTTGTTTTATTGGCTTGCTACCTTCTAGTAATTCAATATGGTGAGGTAGCAATTTGGATGGTTCTAAATCATCACTAGATATAGCTATTACATCTGAATATGAAGTTAATATGGATTTAATTTCATTTTTAAAATTTTCATCTTTGATATCCATATTGCTGTTTAATTCTTCCAAAATTTTATTTTTATTAGTTGTATTAATTTTATTGGTACTAATTATTTTATTAATACTAGTATTATTCTCTAATATATAGCAAAACATACACTGTGTATGAAGTTCATGCACATCTTTCAAAGGAACCAATGGGACCGCACTAAAGGTAAACACACCATTAACATTATTAATACCACTTTTTACGTATAAATATTTACTATCTGCATCTACTAATAATTTATAATCTGCTTGAGTTTTTAAATTAATTATTATATCAAATATTGAGTCATCATTATCAAATACTCTAAAGACTGCATTAATTTTTAGAGTACCAATTTGTACTTCTAATTTTACCATTTCATAAACACGTTCTTCCGTATTAGATAATGCCTGATGCACTCTACCAGAAGTAGAACCGACTATGGTATAATTTTTAATATTTTTATTTAGAAAATTTCTGGTTACCAAATTTGTATTACTACCACCATCAATTAATACAGCAGCAGAATGACCATTAACTGTACTATTGACTATAGCAATATCGTGTTTTTGAATTTTTCTTGTAGCGTAGCAATGGGTAGGATTATTTACTATTTCAAATTCTTCTATATCATTATGATATTCTGCACATCCTACCACTGCATCATCATCCTCAGTTCTTACCTTTTTAAAACTTTTAGTGATATCCGAACGTAGGGCACTACTTATACCTATTAATTGGGCCAAAGTAATATTTACTGGGGTATTTTGTAATTCTTCTATAATATCATAAGGTTCAATACCCTCTAATAATTTAATGATTTGGCCTACTCTAGTAGTTTTTTTTTTCTTATTATTTTGTTCCAATATTTTTGTACTATTATTTTTATCGTTAAATTTATTACCAATATTAGATGCAGGTATATTTAATTCCACTGAATCTATGTCAATTTTGTTTTCCAATGTGCCATTATTATTATTATTATTATTATTATTTATATTATTACTATTATTATTATTATTATTATTATTATTATTTGTAGTCAAGTTGGATGTATCATTATTGATATTATAATTACTTGAACTATTATTAATTAAATTTCCATTAATATTATTATTATTGATATTATTTTCATTATTATTATTATTGCTTCCTTTATTATTAATATTATTCTTAATATTATTATTTAAATTTGGTTTTAGAATTTTACGATTTCGTAAATTATATAAGATATTATTATTAACATTATCATTTATATTTAAATCGTTATTGTTATTTTCATTTATATTGTTATTGTAATTGTTATTATTTATTTTAATATTATTATTGTTTTTATAATTTCTTTTTGCCTTAGGTAGAGATGCATATTTTTCATCTCTACTACGTTTTGCTGCAGCAATAATTGCATCATAATTATTGTTCCATGTTGCTGCAGTTATTACTGGAGAAGTGGCAATTTGATTATGGGAAGTTTGCCTTCTTCCATCATTCAGTTTTTTTGTAAATTAAAATAATTTATAAAATTTGGATCTTGTTTAATTTTGGCTAATTCAGTACAATCCTTAACAAGATGACCAGGTTGGTTACAGAAATAGCATGTTTTAATCTGTAAGCTCTGCATTCTATTTACCAAGTCATCCATTCCATCATTATTAGGTATTTGATTGTTGTTAATTTTATAATTATTATTCTTTAAACTTTTTAGGTTTTTTTTCCAAATCTTTTCCTAAAAGGTTATTCATAAAAATTTGGAACTTTACTATAAATAATTCTTGATTTTCCTTATTTTGAAAATCAAGAGTTATTATTATAAGAATATAATTATTATAATAAACAAAAATTTAAAATTTATTTTTAAAATAAACAATCTTAAATAAAAATATTTCTAAATAAAAAATAAAAAATATTTTTTAACAAAAATTTTATTTTAATTATTCGTGTAATCAAATTTCTTATAATAAACTCTCTCTCTTTTTTTAAGTTTTAGATAAGTATTTTCTTTTATTTTTTTTTTATTTCTCGATTAATATTTATTATTAGTATTAATTGTAGAAAAGGATTAAATTTAATTAAGATTAAATTTAGTTCTTTACAAAGAAATTAATTTAATTATTTATGATTCGTTACATTGATTCAATATATGAATCATTATAATCTTCGAAAAAGTGATTCATATGTTCATCCTTGTATTCTTCTTTAACTTCTGTATTTAGTGACATGCTTCCCTTTATTTTCGTCCTTGTTATTATATTTTTTGTACCTATCTTTATTATTCTTTTTAAATCTACATTCAAAAGAATAGTGTCACTTTTTTCCACAATTTCAGCATTCTATTGAATTTTTGTCTTATTTACTTTGATAATTTTTACTCCTGAAATTCTTTTTATTATATCTAAAATTATTACTCCTATGTAATTTATTAAAATTTTATTCTTTATTATTTTCGATATTTTTCAGACCATTGGAATTTATATTAGCATTTCTAGATGTATCATCGTTTTCAGTAGATGAATTATCAAGGTTACTAAATTGTTTAAGAGAATTATTTTGTGACCTTCTTTCAGTGAATTTTATGAATCTTTGATAGGTTCTAATTGGCAGTTCAGATAATTTATCATAAGTCCCTTGAAAGTTAATGGCATTAAATCTTAAAGCAAGATTATCTAGTATATTATTATATAAATAATCTATCTTTTCTTATTCACATAATGGAGCTTATAATACACTAAGTTCCTTGAATCTTGATTCCATATTGAAGTTAAAATAAATAAAGAAATGTCTTTTTCTGATTGATATTTTTCTCTTTCTAAAGAGCTTTTATTTCTTCTATTATATCCTTGTCATTACATATGCTCATACTCGAAATTAAATTATAAATTTCATAACCTGTTAAAGTCATGAAGTCAAATTCTTCAGCTAATTACTTAGGAATACTATTAATTAAATATTCCTTTACCAGAGCGTCTTCTTGTAATATATCTTCGGTGACATTATATTGATAATAAGTGTCGGTAGTACCATCAATCAGGGTTAATTTTTTCTTTTGCTCTTTGCTCAGCTTGGCTTCGGATATTTTTTTAATCTTTTCCTTTAATATGCAACTTCGCAGTTTTTTTAAGTAGAAGACTAAATTCCTGTTTCCACAGTTTGAAGTTAGAATTGTCTAAAATATCCTTGGTAGCGTTTCTTTCATAATTCATTTTGCTTTTAGTTAATTTGACTTAACTTTTATTCTAGTTATAAAATATTACTCCACTTCAATTTATTTAATTAATATAATAAATTTTATTTTTATTTATTTATTTTTTTTTATTTTAACACTTCATTAATTAATAATTTTTTATATTACTATCGAATAAATTAAGAGCTTTATTATAAAATAATCACTTTTTATTTATTTAAAAAATTTAATTTTTACATTCTTTTCTTTTTATTCATTTATGTTAAAGGGAATGTGTATCATTTCCCAATTGTGTATTTCGTAATGTGGCTTAAAATATTTTAATTAATTGCCACATTATATAATTTATTTTATAATAAATAATTAAATAAATAATTAAATATATAATAAAAATCGTTTTTGAAATAAGTCTTGAAATATTTTATTATAAAATATTTTAAAATAAATAAATAATAAATAATAAATAATAAATAATAAATAATAAATAATAAATAATAAATAATAAATAATAAATAATAAATAATAAATAATAAATAATAAATAATAAATAATAAATAATAAATAATAAATAATAAATAATAAATAATAAATAATAAATAATAAATAATAAATAATAAATAATAAATAATAAATAATAAATAATAAATAATGAATAATAAATAATAAATAACAAATAATAAATAATAAATAATAAATAATAAATAAATAATTAAATAAATAATTAAATAAATAATTAAATAAATAATTAAATATATAATAAAAATCATTTTTGAAATAAGTCTTGAAATATTTTATTGTAAAATATTTTAAAATAAATAAATAAATAAATAAATAAATAAATAAATAATATATAAAGATATATTTTATTTTTCTAATTAAAAAAAAATTGAATAATAAACACTATATAATAAATTTATTTATCATTAAAAATTTTATTGGAAATGGAGGAAAAAAGCAAATTATTATTAACAGAAAATATAAATTTAATTTTTCAAATGAAAAAAAAAGATAATTCAAAGTGATTAATATGCCCTGAATTTAACACCATTAGAACCACAAATAATAAGAAAATAAACAATTACCTCCTGACTTAACAACTTTTGAAGAAATTCCATAGGAATCAGAATATTATAAAACAGAATATGGTGATAATTTTATGATATTCAAAAAATCCCAATTTAATAATTTTTCAATCCACATTCCAAGCAAAACTATTCACACATATAATGAAGATATATTTACAAATGGTACATTTTATATTGCGTCATAATTTTGTTATCAAGTGTTCATTACTAGAACATATGTTGAAAAATAAATAGTTTTTACACTACTTCCATTTCAATATTAAAAGATAAAAAACAATCCGCTTTCGAAAAATTATTTAAAGAAATAAAAAAAAAAAAAAAAAAAAAATTTTTTTCCTTATATAAATATCAAATATTGTGTTTGACACTTTAAAAGGTCATTAGAAATACAAAAAAAAACAGATTATGTTCTAATGAAATTGATAATAATAATAATAATGATTTATACTTATTGTAAAGCTATTTCGAATTTTCCATTTATTAACCCTATTTATATACTATGCATTTACTCAAAAATAAAAAATACATGCAAAAAAAATGAATATAATAATTTTTTAGAATTTATAGAATATTTTAAAATCAACTATTTAAATAAATATAATGCAAATAACTGGAATTATTATAACAATATAGACCACATTGCAAATAACGCATCAGAATCTAATAATAATTACTTAAATAATCTTTTTCCAAAAAAAACCTACTTTTTATAAATTAATAATAGCATTAAAAAAAGAAGAAGCTTTATTGTATAATGATTACGATATGAGAATTAAAGGTTTTTTTAAAAAAAAAATAAAAACCATTAATAGAACTGATGAAATCAAGGTTTTAATTGAATGTAATAAAAACAAAGAAGAAAAATTAATTCATATAAAATGCAATGATGATGATATAGTTGAATTATGGTACAATTGTTTAAATCGTTTAAATAATATAAAATACTAATTTTTTATAAATTAGTATTTTTCTAACCTTTTTAAATTTAGACTATAATTTTAAAAGATATTATTTTTCAGTTTTTTTTATAAATTAAATTATAATTAAAACTATTTCATTTGATAATAGTTATTTTATTATTAATATCAATATCAATATTATATAGTTTTTTTATTTTATTGAAATTTTAATAATAAAATAAAACTAAAAATTGATAGAAGTTAAGATAAAATATAAAAGAGAAATAATAAAACATTTTTATCATATTTATTTTTTTTTATTTATTAAAAATATTAAATTATTATTTAATATTATTTATTTATTTTATATGTTAATTTTTTAAAAAATTTTATAAGCCACATTTTACGAAATGTACTTTTGCGAAATGCAGACTCTTTAATGCAAGAGGAATATTAATAGGAAACTTTTAGAATTTGACAACAATGGTTATCATCGAAGGATATATGATAAAGACTTCGAACCTGGTTGGAACTGGAATCTTCTTGGAAACGAATATAATGGTGTAACAGATAAAACTGCAGATGATGTTGTAAAATTTATAAAAGAATTATCAGGTTATTATAAGGACAATCCGGAATCTGAAGCTAATTAATGTTTTACTGAAGAATGTGATAATTATCATTTCTTTTGTCACAATTATCATGAATTCGTTAAATTCTGTTCGTATGTAGTTGGTTATATAAACCCTAAGAAAGACGATGTTTTTACTCTAAAAAATGAAAAATATTTGCAGTAACGCTTTTCACATCTATTGCTGAAAGTATTATTAAAGGATGGGCAGATACTTTAGCAGTTAACAATAAAACATTTAATAAAATGATAGAACGAACGGCAGACTTAATTGTTGAAACATATGAATGTTCAATAGTAATCCAAAGAAAATTAAGAGAAACCTTGAGAATTCGATATATGAAGTTACTTGCTTTGGTAAACCTGTAATTTATGCTATTTTAGATAATGTATTCGAAAGTAATAACCTACAAATTAGTAATTACAAGAAAAAACTATACAATAAATAATCTTTACGATAGTATTAATGATTATACGGAAAATCATTACCATTATTATGAAAGTTGATGTTATAACGAACTAAATAATGATCACCGTTATTATAATAATGAAGTAGATAACATTGATTCAGATGAAATTACTAAACCTTTACATGTTCCACTTTTAAAAATATTCATTATGTTAGCATCTATAATGATTTTGCAACCTCATATTATATTTTAGAATTTTCAAAATTTATTAAATATAAAGAATTACTCCTTATATTTTATAAAATATCCATTTAAATTACTATACATTTAATTCAAAACTCAAAACTATAAATACTTGTAGACAGAGAAAAGAAAAGAAAAATAGAATATATAAATATCATGTATTAAAATATACAATAATATATATCCAACTTAAAGAGGATAATCACACGTAACATGAAAAATTTTTCTAGGATATCACTTAGAAATTAAGATTGATTTAATAGAAAAGAAGATTTAAAAATATTAAAAAGAAGAAAACGAAAATAGAAATTTACATGATAAGACTAATATTTCTCAAGATACTTAAATGATTAAATTATCCATTTGCATATTAAGAAGCCTAAAAGTGAAAATTAGCAAAAATTAATTATATTTTATTTAATAATAAAAAATAAAGTTATAATTTTAAAATTTTATGTAATAGGAAATTAAATTATATAATATATATATTTTCAATAAAAATATATATTAAATAGTATATTATTAATATATAGAAATATATTAAACTAGTTTCTTTAATATAATTACAAATAATTAATAATCATTTATAAATAAATAGAATTGAAAAAGTTAACATATTAAGAAAAGTAATTTTTAAAAATTTAAAAATAATAAACAATAAATAATAAATTATATAAATTTATAAATTTTTATATAATTTATTCATTGTTCTATGACTATGAATTTTATAAAATAATATTAGACAATTAATAATAATATATAAAACAAATATTTTGTAATAAGAGTTCAAAATTAAAAAATATATATATATATTCTATTGTAATTCTATTTAATTAAATTTTTTTTTTTTTTTTTATATATAATTAATATAAATTAAATGTTTCTTACATTAAACTGAACTAGAATTTTTGTATATTGTTAATATAGAATTGTATATATAATAGAAAAAAATAATAAAATATTTTTTTTTGAAAAAAGTTAATCATAATCCTTTTTTATTAATATATTTTATAATATATATAAATTAAATGATTCTTACATTTAACTGAGCTGGAATTTTTATATTTTGTTAATATAGAACTGTATATATAAAAATATGAGAATTTAACCATTTATTTTTTGCTTTATTTGTTAATTTTTTTATTTGATATATAAGTAAATATAAAAACTTTTTTCAAACTTGAAAAATAAGAATAAACAATTTTTGAGAAAAACAACTATATTTATACCAAATAAATTAACCAACAAATATAAACTTATTAATAACGATTGTTAACATCAATATCATATTTATATATAAATATTATTATTATTATTAATATCAAATTTATTTTTTTTATTATATGATAATTAATTATCATATTTCTTGGTTAAATTGTTTGTAAACAAATATGAAATAAGAATTAAATCAGTACATATATATTTTATGAAAGTACTTATTTTACTTTAAAAGGAAATTCATTTCAATTATTTTTACTAATTACTATAATTCTTAATACATAGTTTTAGGAAAATGAATTAAAAAGAAATAAATTATTCAAAATATATAATTGTTTTTAATAATAACTGTGATTCTAAATGTAAAAAGAAATTTATTTTACACTAGAAAATAATTTTAAAAATTTATCTAAATTATGTATTTTATATTATTTAGTCTCTTTGAAAAACGTTCTTATAAAAATAAAAATTAATACTATTTTTTAAGCCAAAAAAAAAAAAAAAATATATATATATATATATGTATATTTAACATATTAATTCTCTATATAATATTATAATTATATTTATATTTATATTAATCCTATAATCAAATGATTTCAAAAAATCAATTTTAAATAAAAGTTATTTATAATTTATTACTAATTTATTATTTAATAAATATATATAATTTAATCACATTTATTTATATATGTATAATAACTAAAATAGTTATTTAATAATTTTAAACAATATAAATAAATTTTGAATAAAATAAATTTTGTATAGTTATATATATAATAATAAAAAAAAATAATAAAAACAATAATTCAATATGTTATTCTCAGAAACACTTGAAAAATTAAAAAATAATTTACCTTCCCAATATAAAGATAATATTATTGATTATAAAACATTAAAGAATGATTTTCATGAAGTTGTTGAAAGTTTAAATAAAACAGGTATATATGATCTTCAGTGCCATAGTCATCTTATAATGGAAAATGGTATGAAAACAAATATCGATAATCATATTAGAGAAATATTTAAAAAGAATAAAGTTGTTAAAGAAGGTAATACTTTGGTTGAAATTTTTGATGATGAGAATATTATTTCATCCTATAATGAGGTTAATACAAATATTGATATTAAAAATGAAAAAAATTTAAAGCTTAAAGAAGAAGAAGAAGGAAATGACACTATAAAATATAAAGATCAAATACCTCATGATGACAGTTCAATTACTTCTGTTTATGAAAAAGACTTTTATTACAATTTTAAGGATAATTTAGAGAAAGAATTAAAAAAGAGTCAAGTTAAATTAGTAAAATTTATTAATCATGTGAAAAATAAAGAAGAAATTATTAATGGTCTTTCTTTAAAATATTATCAAATTTTTTATGCTTTAAAAGAAATCGAAAAAGATGATGGTACTAAACAGTTACAGTCTAATTTAATTATTACAGTTAGTAAAGTTGATCCACAGGATATTGATGTTCAGAAGCTATTAGATGAAATTACTAGTCAAAATACCGAACTTTTTGAACATGATGAAAATGCAAATACAAATGAAAATGAAAATGATAATAGAAATGAAAATGATAATAGAAATGAAAATGATAATACAAAAATTGAAGATATTACAATTTCTTTTGATAATGATGATGATAGTGACGAAATTAAGAAAGAAAAGATTAATACTGAACATCTTAAACAATTAAAAGAAAGCTTAAAGATTAAAAAAACATCTAATAATTCATTAGAAGATATAGCAGCAGTTCCATTAGATGAAATTATCAATAATAAAGCTTCCAAAGTGGAATCTCATCAAGATTCAAGTCATGATATGAATCAGACAGATATTGAAGGTTTAAGATTAATGCAAAGCCCAGTAGATATAAAATTTAATGAACATATGTTAGGTAAAACTCATTGTGATGACTCTAATGAAATTTTAGAAAGAAAAAATAGTTCCTATACTTCTCAATACTCTTCCTCTTCCCTTAATACAGAAGAAAATGAAGAATATGATTGTAATGAAATATTCGATGACGATGGTAAGTTAATTAATATATAATGAAAATTTTTAAATACTTAAACACAAATAATAAATAACTAATTAATAAATAAATAAATAAAAGTAATAATAAATAATAATAATAAATAAATAAATAAATAAATAATAATGCAAAGAGAAATTATTATTTTAACATCTATATATATGATTTATTTATTAATAACATTATATATATATATATATTTTTTTTCTATTCATTTATTCATTTTTTTATAAATATTTAAAAGTACAAATTGTGTTACCAAGTACTTCTTCTCAAGAAATAATTCCAAAAGAAAAAGAAATCGAACCAGATCCAATTGCTGTGATGGGTGATAATGAAGAAATGATCCAAAAACGAGCCTCTATTATTCAAAAAAGATTATCCGAATTTAATTGTGATGAAGGTATTACCAAAGAAAAATTCAAATCATTATTTAATTGTAAGAAACATCCAAGTTTTCGTAAAGATAGTAGTTTTATTAGTAATGATGGAAAATTATCACAATCTTCTTCAGTTCAGTCATCGTTCTATCAACCCTCCTCTATGAGTAGTCATGATTCTCTTCTTCCAGAAATAAATACTCAACATTACTGGGAAATACCAATCTATTCATACTATACATTCTCACTTGAATCAAAAGATGAATTTAATGAACTTAGTAAAGATATTCGAAATGTGGAAGAACCAGAAACCATAGATCCCAATGAAAATTCAAATGATAAAATATATAATCAATTTTCTAATTCATCAATTGATACAAATAAAAATTCACCAGAAGTAAAAGTGCTTAAAATAATTGAACCAGAAAAGAGTATAGATAATATCACCATGTTTAGTCATGAAAATCATAATTTAAAAAATATTAGAAGTAAAAGTGAACCCAATTTTTCAGATATTACTAAATTTCCTTATTCTCAGAGTTCTTCTACAGCTACTTTAAACATTACTGATTCACAACAACAAGTTCCAAAAGCCAAAAGAAGACCAAGTTTATTAAATCTTTTCAAAAAATCAAGTAAATCAAATGATAACATTAAAGCTTATGTCAATCAAGATGTTGTTGGGGAAGAACATAATAAAGCTAATAAAATATTTAAAAGGCATAGTGTAAGTATTGATGGCTTTCATGATAATGCCTTATATATTAGAAATACTAGATCACATTCCTTCTCATATTATTTTAAAAACCCTTTTAAAAAATCAAATAGTATAAGTAAAAAAAATAATAGACGTAGCAAAAGCTCAGTATCTTTTGTAGATCAAATAAACGAATATGACTGTGAAACTTCCAATCAATTACAAGAAATAACTAATAAAAATAATAATAATAATAATAATAATAATAATAATAATAATAATAATAGTTTTTGTGATAATAAGGAAAAAAGAGTTGAAATTAGTTTAGAGTCTGATACTGCTTTTCTTAATAAGATAGTTTCTATTTTCAAAAATTTAACTCTTTTTGAAAAAGATTGTAAAAATTTATTTGATTGTAACATTAAAATCACAAAAAATTTGCTTAAAGAAGTTTCTGCACCTGGTAAATTAGATACCTATCCATGGCGTTCGATTAATAAGCTCTATAAAGTAGTTGATATTTGGACGCATAATGGTAAGGTTAATACTTGGCAACAAGCTAATGATAAATTAGAAATTTTTAAAATTAAAGCGGAAAACTTTACTAAAAAATTTAAGATGGAAGATTCCCTCATTGTCTTTGAACAATTTCTTAAATTAAATCAGGATGCAATTACTCTTAAACAATTTTATGAAATTAATCAAACCGCTATCTTTATGGTATTGAAGGAGCATGATAAAGACACTAAATTAAGTGCATGTGAAGGACTACCAGCATTTATTAGCACAGATTTCTTTTCGGATAATATGTGTAAACGTTTAACTTATGAATTAACTCAAGATTTATTAAGTGTTATTCCTGATGCAGAAAAATATGCCTGTCCAATATGTCAAGAATTAGCGTATAAACCCATTCGTTTAGATTGTGGTCATTTATTCTGTTTAAAATGTTTAATTAAAGCACAAAAGAAGAATTTAGACAACTGTCCAGTATGTCGGTCTAAAGATGCAGTAAAGAATGCCACATCCAAAAATTTAGATAAAAAATTATTAAATACTTTAATAACAGATTTCCCAAAAGAAATTAGAATAAGAAAGAAACAAATTAAAGAAATTAATCATCAACAAGAAATAGAAGATGCTAAAGAAATGGAAGCTCAACCTGCTAGTTTAAAAAATAATGAAGAAGAAGAATCATGTACCATTATGTAAAAAAAAAAAAAAAAAAAAAAAAAAAAAAAAAAAAAATTTGATTTATACATTGTTAATATCATTTAAATAATCAAAAGATATATATATTATATCACCTAACCTTACTGTACATATAATTTAATTGTATATAAAAAATTTTTTTATAAAAAAAATTTATATATTTAATATATATAATAAATGATTAATTGATTTAATGTATAATTAATATAATTAATAACACTATCATAATGAAAGGCAATAAAAAAACAAAATAAAAAAAAAAAAAAAAAAAAAAAAAAAAAAAAAAATTTTTTTTATGTACTATATTTAATACTTAAATTTTCATTTAGTTTTTTTTTTTGGAGAATATTATTAATTAATAATTTTAATAATAATTTAAATATTTTACATGAACTTTTTTTTTTATTCTATTTCAATACCTTTTTTAATATTTTGTTTCTGTTAAACATAAACTTTTTTTCTTATCATAGAAGAAATAATAAAACAAAATAAATAAAAATATACATTAGATTTATTATAATATAAATATGCTATAATTAATTTTCAATAAAAATTATACAAAATATATTTTTAAAATATGAATTATATAAATGTTATATATAAAATTTAATATATTAATTTTATTCTTATTTATTTTTTTTATTCATATAAATAAAATGAATATTAAGAAAATTTATGTCATATAAATCTATGAAAATAAATATATTAATTATAATTTTAATAAAAACAATGTATTTTTTAATATTCTATTAAATAAACATGTAAAATAAATAAAACCTAAATATATATTTCTATAAAAAGCAAAAAATAAAAAAAAAATCATATGACTAAATATTATTTTAAAATATTGTTTGAATTTCGTTCATATAGAAAAAAAAATTTTTTTTTTCTTTTTTATAAATTAAATTTATCTTTCAATTTTAAAAAATATTTATACATATTTAAATGACTAATTTTTTTTTTTTAAAAAAACTATAAATTTTTATTTTAATTTTTAACTTCAATAAATTACACATCAAATTTTATTTAATATCAAATAATTTATCTGTAATTTATTTATTTTAAAACCATAAACATAAACTTTATGTAATTTTAAAATGAATTTAATAAATTAAATTTTAGATTGATTCAATTGAAAATTTTTAATATAGTTTTTTCTTTTTTTTAAAAAATAATAAAAAATTTTTCCTCTCTATATAATCTATCTTAATTATGACTTTTAAATCGAAGTATGAATTTTAAATTTCGGTCTTAAAAATTTTTATAATACATAAGAAAGACGAAATACGTATAACAATGAATTCAATCAATAAATTATTTTTAATATATATTTTTTGTTCTATATGTAAATAACATAAAAGTTTTATAAATTTATCCATATATATATATTTAATAAAAAAAAATAATTATTAACATTTTTAAATGCTTTATTCTATTATTCTATTTATTTATATTTATTCTTATTATTATTTATTACTTCTTATTTATATATATATATATTTTAATAATATATTACCAAATACATTATTAAACATTAGTGTTATTTGAAACGGTAAAAGCAACCGTATTAAACGCGTTGGCCTTTAGTGTAGTCGAAGAAATTCAAATATATTCATATTTAATAAATTATTTTAATGATTATTCAATAAAAAATAATTTAAATATTACATTAAATTTAAATTTATTGACTCCTAAAAATTCAACTGTAAATAGAGATGAATTTTTTTCTTTAATAGATTCATTTTTACAAAAAAAATCAAATAAATATGATATATATTTTTATGACAATATCTATACACCAAAATTTGAGCCTTATTTTCTTGATTTAAATAAACTGTTACCTAAAGAGCATATTAATTTATACAAAAGTATTGAAAATTATGAATCTTATTCATATAATAATAAATTAGTTGGATTGGTAAATTTATTAATTATTATTATTTTTTTATTTCAAAAAAAATATATATATATATTTTATAATAATATAACTCTTTAATATAACATATATATAATAGCCAGTTATTATTAATTATTCCGCTCTATATAGCAATATAGAATTATTGAATAAATATAATAAAGAAATACCAAAAACATGGGATGAATTATTAGAAACAGGAAAATATATTTTAAAACAAGAGAAAATTAAAAATAATACAAACATTGTTATATTTAACGGTTTATTTGCAGGTATATTTTAATTATTTGAATATCAAATACTTAAATATTTTTAAAATATTTAAAATTTTCTTTAATAATTAATAAAATAATAATAATTAATCAATCAATATTATTATATGTATATATAGATAATGAAGTAGGATCAGTTACTATATATGAATTTTTACATTCTTATAGGGATGCAATTAACGATCCTTTTCCTGATTTAAATAGTCCAAATGCAGTAAATGCACTAAAAATGATGAAAAAATTGAAAAATGAATTATCATCAGGTTTAATATATATAAATTTTAATAATTAGGAAAAAAATTAATAACAATTATTATTTCAATAAATAATAATAATAATAATAAATTAAAAAGATTATATATATTAATAATTTTTTTTTATTATAATATGATTAATTTTTATTTTAATTTATATTATTTATTTTTTATTTATTTATTTATTTATAGATTATATTTTTCAAAATTTAGAAAATACTTTTTCTGATTTATTAAATGGAACTGGATTATTTCTTAAATTTAATTATTTAAATCTTCCTGTAAATAAAGTATACAAAGCAACAATTCTCCCAGGACATAAAAATGGAATTTCATCCACTATTGTTGGAGGATATAATATAGGTATAAATAGTTATCTTATGAAGGAAAAAGAAGAAGATGTCGTTAAAGCTGTGATGTATATAACTTCAAAAGAAATTCAAAGAAGATTAATTACTGAACATAATTGTTTTTCTGGAATCAATAGTTTATATAATGAATATGAAGTTTGTAAAAATAAAGAAGAATTATGTGAAATATATAAAAATGCACAGCCAATAGTTAGACCAACTTCAAAGACAAACGACTATAATAAATATTCCGAAAGATTTAGATATTATATATTTAAATATTTATATGGAAACGATATAGTTGATCCAGCTAAAATGTTAAGAAAAATTGATGATATTACTAGAATATATTATATATCTATAAGTTCCAAAGATTCAATCGCTGGAAAAATTATAGCAATAGTATACATATTATTATCAATTATCATTCTCTCATCATCTATATTTATATTTATTAAAAAGTATAATTATAATTTTAGTTTCCTTTCAAAAGATTTTTGGATTTTATCACTTTTAGGATATATTTTATTGATATATACAAGTTTTGTGGATTTAGAACGAGTAACACCTTTAAGATGTCATTTAAAGTTTTTTCTTCAGTTCATGAGTTTCACTATTGTATATATTCCAATTTTTCACAAATTAATCTCAAATTATCCTGAAGAAAATAAAATTTCCATATGGGCTAAATCTCATCGTTATATATTCCTTTCTATTTTCATTTTTTTAGATATATTGATTAATGGATTAATTTTCATACAGCCCTATACTGTTAAAACAGTAGTAACGATAGATAGTAGTAAAAACTTTCAAAAATGTAAAGTAGGTGGATTATTTTCTAAAACAGTAATGATAGTTATGGTTACATACAAGATTTTAATTTTTTTATGGTCATGTATTCTTTTATTTGCTGAATGGAATCTTAAATCAACAATATTTGATATTCGTTCATGCACAGCAGTGTATTCTCTCAACATTTTATTATCAACTATTTTATTAATATTTGAATGTCTTAAAATCAGGAGTTACACTACTTTTTTCACAATCCGTGAATCATTAATAATAATATATGTATATACAAATTACATATTATTATATGTTATTAGAATTATATGGAATAAAAAATCTTTAAATGATTTTAATGATTACTATATTGAAAAAATTCCTCAAAGTTCAATTGATACTACTTCATCTTATTTAAGAAGATTTAGTAATAATTATGAATTAATAACATCTCTTAATAATGACAATAATGTAAATAATAATAGTAAAAATAAAATAATATCTAAAAGTTATTTTAAGATTTTGGATTTTCATTATAGAAACGAAATTGTACCTATAAATAAACGCAATAATAAAGTGATTATATCAACGATTTCATATAATACTGGAATCCATTCATTAAGAAATAACCGAAACGGGACTTATTTATCAAGAAATCATTACTCTGGAATACATTCTGCAATTAGTTATAGTAGAATAAAAGTAGGAAAAGATTATAAATCCAATAAGCAGTCAGAAGAAGTATCAAATAAAGTTTCATTAACTATTTCAAATTCAAATAAAAGTGATATATCGTCCTTAAAAAATATGATATTAATTGAAGAAAGTGATATATCATTATTGGAAAGAGCGAATGATGATTTATCAAAATCAGAAAATACTAGAATCATTAATAATAAAAGTTCATTACCATCAAAAAATAATTTTATGAGCAATAGTAGTGACATATCATCGTCGAGAAATGCATTATTATCCATGGAAAGTAATATTTCAACTTCAGAAAGTATTTTATTAGCCAGTAGTAGTAGTGGACTTTCTCAATTAGAAGATTCGCTATTACTTAATAATAAGAATGTATCTCCACAAGAGGAAATAATACCAATAAATGAAATAGAAAAAGAATTAATAAAAAATTCAAAAAATATTACAAATCAAAAAAAGGATATTATAGATTCATAAATTATTACCACAGTACATTTACATAGCTATTTTAATTATTTATATATATACTTTTTTGTTAGTTTTTTTATATATTTAAAAATAAAAATAAATACAATAAATACGAAAATATTTTTTTACTTTTATGATATTAATATTTTATAATACTTTATATGTACTTATAAAAAGGATAAATTTAAACATCTTTAGTAGTATATATAAAAAACAACATACATATATTAATTAAATGTATATAATTTACTAAAACCTAAAACCATAATTTAATATTTTTAATTTATAAAAATTAAATAATTTAAATAATTATATTTTTGAAAATTCTACAAATAATTTATTTATTTCACTAAAATATTAATTTCTATTAAGAAAACGAAATAAAAGATTAATATATGAAATATATTTATAATTTTTTATTTTTTTTTATTTTATGTTTAATTATTAATTCAAAGTTCATTTACTTCTTTGCTTTATTTTATAAACTATACTTAGAAAAAAATAATTATATATGATCTGATTAAATTTTTTATTTATATATATTTAAATATTTATTAGTACAGATTTCTTTAGGATAATATATGTATCTGTTTAACCTATGAATTAACTCAAGGTTTATAAAGTGTTATTCCTGATGGAGAAAAATATACCTCTCCAATAAGTCAAGAATTAACATTAATTATTCTGTTTAAAGTGTTTAATTAAAATACAAAAGAAGAATTTAGATAATTGTCCAATATGTCGTTCTAAAGATGCGGTAAAGAAAGCCACATCCAAAAATTTAGAGAAATAATTATTAAAGTTTTTAATAACTAATTTACAAAAAATAAAATAAATAATAAAGAAATAGTTTTATTATTTCTTTATTATTAAATTTAAAAAAATTATTTTGAATTAATATTTATTTATTTATTCATTTATTTATATCAATACTCCACTTAGCGAAATGCAACATTTTAATACTACGCCACCTGGCGAAGTGTAACCTGCAATTTGGGGAAATGCAACTCTACCACTTTTAATATTTTTATTTTTATTTATTTATTAATAATAATTAGTTATCAATTTAACAATTACATAAAATAATTTACATTTATACTAATTTATAATATTTTTTTTTTTTTATAGACTGAAGACTTTGGTCTTCCCCATATAGTAATATGGGTGTATGATTAACTGCCATATCAGTACTAATTTATAATAAAGTTATCCAATAATAAAATATAAAGTTTAATAAAATATATACATAACAAAATGTTTTACAATATAATAAATATTGTAATAAAATAAAAGTTATTTAATATAATAAATTTTTAATAATACACAATTAATTTCATATTTTTATGAAATCATTAATTTCCTATGTTCTAATGCTATTTTCACTAGTCACAATAACAATAAGTTTATCAATTTGCAATTAACATAATTTTTTAAAATATTTATGTGTTTATAATAAGTTTATTTTTGTTAGAGTATGTGAAATGTATGAAAAATAAGCTTCAAATGTATTGAAGCATATTGTAATATAAATAATGTATAAGCCACAATGTATTAATATAAAAGCATTTAATTTAGAATAATTAAGTGCTAGTAACTCTTTATCATAAAATATATTAATAAAATTGACATAATTATAAACCATAAATTCATAACTCTTAACAGATTAAGAGTCTCATCTGGCTCTTAAAAAGATTCATAGCAAAAGAATCTTTTGCCGGAAACAATATTATGTCAAAAAAAAAAAAAAATAAAATAAAATAATTGAATTTTAAATTATGATAAAGGTTGCTTATTATGTCAATTTTTAAAATGACTAATAAAACTGATAACTGATCAAAATAATCAAGAAAGAAAATTGAAGAAACCCGTAAAATATAAAACTGTTGATAAAAGAAGTTATTTCAGGATAAGTAAAACTCAAAAAAAAAATATAAAAATATTTATTTAAAAAGAAAAAACACGTATTAAGGTATATAAAAGAAAATTATATATCTTCATACTAGAGACTCTTAATTGAAATTATAATTTGATATTTTAACAAATAAGCTTTTGGCTATCAGTAATATAATATCTATACATGAAGGAATCTACTATGTGATGGACTATTTCCGCACCATGAATATACAAAACATATTATTTAAAGTAAGTTATTTTAACGCGTATTTATAAATATCAAACACGTATATATAAATATAAACTACAACAATGGAGGAGTCTATATGTCAGAGACCTCATATAAAATAATTAATATATATAATATCCCAAATATTCAAGGGAAATATAATAGAATGGTAATTCCTAGGGTACATTCTAACAATAATAATATTATTAAACCTAGAGTGAAATAGGTTTAAATAAAAATAAAATTATTTAATATAATCATAATACAAACCTTCGTGATGAAAGGTATAATAAAATAATAAATATAACCATGAGTTATATAAAAATGGATGATGTTTATCCATTTATAAACTATACTTATTTATTACAGAGTATTTAAAACTATTAAAATTTTATAATAAATTTTTTAATAATGAGAAAATTCAAATATATAAAATCCTTTTTAGAAATTTGGATTTTAGGGGGAAAATAAAATACAAATTATAAAAATATAAAAGAAAATAAAAATATTAAAGAAAAGTCACTTAACTGATTCTTTGA
Organism: Neocallimastix lanati (nom. inval.); assembly: GCA_016946835.1. Classification (NCBI taxonomy): domain Eukaryota; kingdom Fungi; phylum Neocallimastigomycota; class Neocallimastigomycetes; order Neocallimastigales; family Neocallimastigaceae; genus Neocallimastix; species Neocallimastix lanati (nom. inval.). The sequence continues at coordinate 458,750 of JACVTC010000071.1, read as the reverse complement.
GTTAATTATTTGAAAATAATATTTATCTTGAAATGAATAAAATAGCCAAATAGCGAAAATTAACAAAACTTAACCTTTAAGAAAGAATTAACTGAAATAGTGAATATTAATCAATTATGAAAAAATTTATATTATTACTAATAAATTTAAATGACTAGAATAATATAATTAATTATAAATACAATCAATTTTAATACCCCGAGATTATGTTTTATCAAGTACACCAATATATAATTAACCTTTTATTTTAATAGTTATCGCTAAAACTACAAAGCGAAAATATAAAAAAGTTAGCGCTAATCTATAAAGCGAATTATAATTATTAGTGATATAAAACCCAATATATAAGAGGTATTCACACAAACTGAGATGGTATAATATCACCCTTCAAGAGAAAGGTTTCCATCATATATAAATGATATATTTAAACCATATAATTATTTTATATTAAAGATGACATAGATTCATCTAATATTTATTAAAGGTGTAAAAATATTAAATACTTTAATTTTAGGGGGAAATTATTAGATTATATATATATTTAAGAAATTATTTTTTCAATATTTAAATTAAATTAAATAATTAATATAACATAAAAAATATTTTATTCATATAAAATTAGAGGTTAATTTAGGATAGAAATATATATAACAATTTAATAATATCAAGTTAATAGTGTAAAATAGGATAATTTTATATACACATATTCACCAGTAAACCAATTTATTCATTATAGAATAACTAGGTTTAAGGGGGAATGTTAGAATATGTGAAATGTATGAAATATAAGCTTCAAATGTATTGAAACATATTGTAATATAAATAATGTATAAGCCACAATGTATTAATATAAAAGCATTTAATTAAGAATAATTAAGTGCCAGTAACTCTTTATCATAAAATATATTAATAAAATTGACATAATTATAAACCATAAATTCACAACTCTTAACAATTTTTATATTAATTATAGTTTTTATTTGCATTCTATATCAAAGTATTATAAATATAATTTTGTAAAATTAATATTTTTGAGTCTTAAAAATTTTATTAAAAAATATAAATATTAATAAATAAATTTTAATTAAATAATATTATATTTCATTGTATGTACATCATATTCTATATTGACTCCTTAATAGATTAAGAGTCTCGGCTACAAAGAGACCAATTATTAATTTTAATATTAAAAAATTATTATAATTCTAATTAATTTTAAAATATAATTAATGTTTCAAAGTTAATGTTTCAAAATTAATGTTTTAAGGAATGGCTAAAAGAAAGAATAATAATATTAACCATATAGAAGAGAGTTCTAGATCATCGACTCGAACTGATAATGGGGACAATGAATTAACCTCTTCTTATGAAGATGATGAATCTTACGATAAGAAAATTATCATTAATAAAAATTATGGAAATATAACAAATTAGATTTTTGAAATTAAAGATTTTAAATTAAATAAAGAAAATTTCATAGAATGGCATGAATCATTAAAAAGGCATTTAATAGCCAATGATTTAGATACTTTTATAGAAAATGAATTTCATTTTTCAAAGATGTACAGAAGTCACATAAAATTGGACAATGTTGTTCGATCTATTATAATAGATAGTTTAGAAAAATCGAATCAGGAATATTTACGAGGATTCCAAACTGCTTATAGTATGATTGAAAGATTAAAAAGCCCCTTCTATCAATCTGGACAAGCACTTTTAAACATTCTAAAGTATAACATTATCAATCTTAAGTTAATTACCAATGACTATAGTCAATATGTTAATGATTTAAGCAAACTTTTTGAACAACATAAAAATGAATGCAATAAATTAAAAAGAATACCTCTTGATGAAGAAACAAAACTTTTATATGCCATAAATGAATTAGATAAAATTGGTATAAACTTACCATCAATTTATAATTATATGAATTTTGAGGATCTTATCAAAGAATTAAGCAAAAGATACGATTTTTTTCTTTGAAAAAGCTGAAATACTAAGATCTAAAAATATAATTATAATTGATTTAAATATAAATAATATAAATAGAAGTTAAAGGAATAATAATAAAAATTAAAAATAAGAATTTTTAATAATAAAATTTATAATGACTATTATTGTAATATATATACAGAATTAAAGGTCAGTCACCAAACTGACTATTGTAAATATAATATTTTAATCAAGAAAAATAATAAATCAGATGATAATAACAATAAAAATTATATAATTGTTAATACTAAAAATAAAAAATTTTTTAAAGGATATAAAAAAAAAATAATTATTAATATAATATTATTGATAATAATAAAGGTAATAATTGTAAAAACAATAACAATAATTCTTTTGAAAATAATGACGACAATGAGAAGATGAAATTTATATTGATCTCACAGGAAATATTTCAGTCATTCAAAACTGTAATAACGCAATAATTAAAAATAATACTAATTCTACTCATTGGATTATTGATAGTGGTGTGGCACTGGCATCAATTTAACCAATAATATAGATAATTTAAATAATTTCGATAAAGTAAATAATAAAAATATCAATTATCCAAATGGTGATTTAGATAAGGTTGAAAATGTAGGTACTCACATACAATGGTAAATTTAAAAAAAAAATAACGATTTTGTACTATCAAATGTTTATTTATATATCAAATATTCAAAACAATTTAATATCCACTCATTTCACTCTCAAAAAAGGATGTACAATCATTATGAAAGGCATAAATAATAAAGATCGTTTACAAATATTCAAAAATAATAATCGAATTACAAATATTATTGCAAATGATTAAAAATTTATTCACATTTGTTAAAGTACCTACAAATAATATCATGTCCATGAATTTTGTTTATAATATAAACATTAATTTATGGCATGCTCGTTTTGGACATTATAATAATAATAATAATAATAATATTAAAAAAATTTGTTATTGAACTTAATAAAAAATCACAATGACAAAAAACTGCCACTAATACAAAATCATTAAATTTAAAAAAAAGAAAACCATTTTTATTCCTCTTCAAATAATGCCACTAAACTTATGGAATTAGTTCATTCTGATATCATCGTTAAACTGAAACATCTTATAATGATTTCAATTACTATGTAGCTTTCCTTGATGATTTTTCAAGAAAATTTTGGGTTTAACTGATCAAACATAAATCTGATGTTCCCTATATTTTTATTAAAATTCATAAATTTATTTCAAATATCACTCCATATAACATTATTAATAGGGGTAAAATACCTATATTAAAAAAAAACCTATATTTTGAGGGGAAAACAAATTCGGATGATGAAAAAGAAATCCGTAAATAAAAAAATAATTAATAATATTAATAGAATAATTCCAAAAAAAAAAAACTTATGAAGAAGCTATGAATTCAGAAAATACAGAACAAATGGAAAAAAGCAATAAACAAAGATTATAGAGTTTATATGAAAATAATATTACGAAAATTGTGGAAAAATAAAAAATATTCCAAAAGGCATTAAGTCATTCGATGTTTAATGGGTTTTTTTTTACTACTAAAGGCAATGATATAAAGTAAGATTTTATCGTCAGAGGTTTTTGCCAAATTAAAGGAATTGATTACAATTGTACCTATTCATATATAAAAGAAATGGATAGTTATGAACTAACAACCTCTATTGCATCAACATAATATAAATAAGAGTTAAGACAAATCTATATTAAAGATAAATACTTGAATGTTAATCTAGATAAAAAATTTTGTTTTCAAATTCCAATCTATGATAAAAACTTCAATTTTCGGATAATTTAGATTATTACAAAAAAAAAAGGCCTTCTATGGACTCAAACATGCTGGAAGATCATAGTTTTACGAAATCACCGGTCTTCTTAAGAAAATTAGGTTAATTCAATAAAATACAGATAATTGCATATTTGGTAAATATAAAAATAATAAATTATGCTTATTACTAAATACATTATGTTAATAATATATCAATTGCAGAAGAGAATAAAGAAATAACCAAATTTATTACAAAGATAAAACATAAATACGAAGTTTTCATAGATAAAAAAAAATCATTGAAATTAATATAATGAAAATAAGAAAGGTATATAAAATAAATTAAAAAGGATTATATTAAAAAAAAACATTAACTTACTAGAATATAAACAATACCATAAATAACTAGAACATCATGTATTAATGCATAAATTAAAAGATAGAAAAATCCCTGAAAAAAAAAATAAACAAAACTGAATATAAAAGTTTGATTGTACATTATATTACATTATTAATTTCAAAATATTTTTATTTGATAGGTTTTAAATCCAACGATTCATTAAAAGGTATACCAAGATATGTATATTGATTAGTGCTTGGTATATAGTTCATACCAAGTCTAAATGTAGGATTTTCATAATGTCTTGAAGGTATAAAATTCTTTGGTTTAACAACTAGTGTAGCACATTTATTGATTCCAAAGGTCATTTCATTTTTAATACCCCAATCATGAGCGATATTCAAAAGGATTTTAAGTGAAGATTTTGTGGGAGCTAATAATACAATATCATCAGCAAATAATCCACCACAACACTTTTTCTTTTCAGTAATCACACCATAACTTTTACATTTATCAAAAATATCATTGATAAATATATTGAATAAAATAGGTGATAGAGGACATCCTTGGCGAACACCACGGTGTATTGGAAATTCTTTTGAAAGTTTACCATTAAAGTTTGCACGAGCTTTCGAGGTAAGGTATAGATTAGTAATGAATTGAAGGCACTTACCACGAATACCAAGATTATTTAGTTTAGTAAGTATATTGTAAATTGGAACTGAATCATAAGCTTTTTTAAGGTCAAGAAAGGCAAGAAAGGTAAATTTATCCTTAAATTTTCTTCTTTGACAAATTTCACGAATGGATACAAATAAACTAATACATTCTTCTTTATTTCTAAAACCAAACTGTTCTGGTCTAATTATTCCATTAGAAAAAGCATAGTCCGATATTCTTTTAGTGACAATTTTTGATAGAATTTTTAAACCTACATTGATGAGTGAAATACCACAATAATTATTACAATCTGAAAGATCCCCTTTTTTAGGAATAGAAACAATAGAAACAGAGTTCCATTCATTAGGAAAGTCACCATCCCAAATTTTATTAAAAAGTAATAACAGACACTTTGCACAATCGGAATAAGTAACCTCTTGATTAAAGTCATCCTGAGAAGAAGTACTACTCTCAGAATTAAAAAATGCTTTAAAAAATTCTGTAGGTATACCATCAGGACCAGGTGCTTTGTTATTTTTCATTGAAAGAACAGTTGAATGAATTTCTGACATGGAAATAGGTTGATTAATATCCCATGATTCCTGAGGAGTAGAAGAATTATTAAGTATTCTTTTCCAATAATTTTCATTAAGACTGTGACCAGTTATATCAGAAGCAAGTTCTTCATAGTGTTCTGCAAAACGATTGAGTTGATCTTCTTGGGATACTAGAACATTACCTTCTTTATCTTTAATGTATACAGGTGATTGGGAAGGAGAGTAAGAAGGTTTAGAGATTTTCTTAAGTCCAGACCAACCACGCTGGGCATCATTTTTTAAGAAACATTCGCCGATGGAATGAATCAAATTTTTAAATCTAATATTCCTAATATTTCTTTTAATACTAATGATATAATCAGAAAGAACTCTATATTCTTTTGAGAGATCACAAAATTCTTGAAGATTAGACAAATCATTACTAAGTTTAAAATTTTTAATACTTTTATAAAATAAATGTTTTTCATGTGATAATTTCTTAATATAAGCAGGACAATGGAACGCTGAACCCTGTAAATTTGTAGGAACTCTTGCATGAATGTCATCGCCTATTTTATTAGCTGTGTCAAGAAGTTTTTTAACCATTGTATTAGAGTCTAGATTATCATTATGTTCAAATTCATCCAGTAAACATGTAAATTTATTATGAGAGAAGATTGCTTCACGTTTATCCCTACAAATTCGATTAGACCACTTAATTTGTTTATCCCGAGGGGGAGTAACAAAACCATCAGGAGATATTTTTTTACAAGAAAGAATAAGTGGTAAATGGTCAGAGATGTCATTAAAAGAGTAGCATACAGAAGCAATATTCAGATAATTTCTTAATTTATCGTTCACTACTATAAAATCAATACAAGAATTCTTTCCACCATTAGACCAAGTAAATTGATGACCAACCATATCCATAACAAACCATTGAGGGGAAGTTCTAAGAATAAGATCTTTGAGTTGTTGCTTAGTCATGTTGAAATCACCAACAATAGCCGAAGGGTTATTCTGATGGTTCTTGAGCCAATTAGCAAAATCGGTTTCCGCTTTTTCTCTAGAGTCTTTGTGTTTTTTGCAAGGGATGTAAATGTTCCCTAAAGAACATCTGACACCCCAAAAAAGGAGAATATATTTACTGAGAGTATATATCTATATTCAAAATCATCATTAGTGAATTGGCAGGAGGAGTGCACACCTATATAAAGGCCCCTCATACCAGGGATTTTTTTGTCCGCACGTCTCAGTACTGTTCTATAATGATTAAGGAATGGATATGAGTTAGAAAAAGAATTAAGGAATGAACTATTACCGACTTCTTGAAGACAAATACAAATAGGATTAAAGATTGAATTAAAATTGGTAAGTCCGTCATGTTTTTCAGAATTCCAACCATTTATATTCCAGCTAATACAGAGGTTGAAATATTTAGTATTCGAGAAAGGGTTAGCATACAGGAGGCTTTCAGAGATGGGGATTGAGGGTTCAGAATAATACCTGGTACTATTATGATTAACATTGCTAAATGTGCGTATCCTTGAAGTAATCTTCCATTTTATTCTTTTAACAGGTAAGTGCTTAGTAATCAAATAAATAACCTTCAAATAATCCGTATAATTATTATAGTTAACTCTTAGGATGAAGTAGTTTTCCATATTAATATAGTGTTTTTTAACGATTCCATGAACAACTTCATTACAATTTGATATCTTTTTGCTTAAAAATTCCCATAGTCTACTTTCAGTCCAAGATTCAAGATCATGAATGAAAATTAAAACAAAATTATCATGGTCAGGACCATAAAGTCGCAGACCTCTTCGTATAGTTGACATAATTAAATAAAAAACTTATCTATATTAATAAAAAGTAAGTGTAATATAAAAATAAAAAAAAATAAAATTAGTAAAAAATTAAAAAATTAAAAAAAAAATAAAAATTTATTGCTGTTGTCTTCTCTTTCGTGTATATTGTTTGCTAAAATTTGTTTGTTTTTCTTTCTTTTTGTGTTGACTAGTTTTTAATTAATGATTTTCAATTATAAATTCCTGTTTTATGTAAAAATTTCTGTAAAATAATCATATATAATATAAATTTAAATGTTAATGAAATAATAGTTGTGAAAAACTATAAAAAGATTCCCATCCATTAAATAATGTCTCAAACACAAGCTTTGGAGTGAATCAATCTCCTACATTTCCATTTTACAATAACTACATGAGAGTATAAATAATGCTATAGAAAAAAACATATACAAAAAAAAAAAAAATGCTAGAGTAAAAATACAATAGATTCATTACAATGATAATATGTAGAAACTACATGATATTATTAATTATACAACTCCAATGTTACTACATATCCAGTTTAAGACATTATAGAACGTTAAGTTCACTTTCTACAGTCTTCCAGTATTCCAGATTTCTCTCTTCGTACTAGAAGCCACTTAAGAAAGGATAACCATTGATTATCATCAGAATCACAGAAAGCTGTAATTAGTACACCTGATATAGGTTATTCCTTTTCCATCAACCCTCCATGGACCTGGAAAAACAGTCCACTTCATTGGGGGAACAACTATGCAAATCATCAAAAAATAAATAACATAAAAAAATAAAATAAAATAAATAAAAAATGCAAATCATACACATGCATAGTTTTAGCATAAACATAGCATAAATATACATATATTAGCAATATATAATAATATAATAAATAATATTATTATTTATTATATTTTATTTATTAAATAAAATAATAGGATACAATAAAATAAATATAAATAAAAACTTAAATTTAAGAAATATGTTAGAAGATAGAAATAGTAATTGAATTAATTATAATTTTTATATAACTTAGCCAATCACATTAACTTTAATATAATCATAAAAATGAATAAAATAAATACTTTTACATAAATGTTAAGATAGATCCTTTTTATAAGAAATATTCTAATAATTTATGTCATAATAAATTTAATAACAAATGTCCCTTTATAATCTTAACTTATGTTTTATTACCATTTTTGTGTTTTAATAGATTAAGAGTCTCAGGTCTACACCTGAGCTTGCTTCAAAGTTAAGTTATATTCTAAATAATATTTATATACATATTAAAGCATAATTATTATTAAATAGTTTAACTAATGCTATTTTTTTTTCACAATCATTACTTTATATATTATAAGAACAACAGGAAACAATTTTTAAATAAAAAAAGTAAAATAATAATTTATATTTCATGTAAATACAATTAAAAAAAAAAAAAAAAAAAAAAAAAAAAAAAAAAAAAAAAAAACTGAAAAATAAAATAAATGTCAATTAATCACTGATTAAACTGAAAAATAAAATAAATGTCAGTTAATCACTGATTAAACTGAAAAATAAAATAAATGTCAATTAATCACTGATTAAACTGAAAAATAAAATAAATGTCAGTTAATCACTGATTAAACTGAAAAATAAAATAAATGTCAGTTAATCACTGATTAAACTGAAAAATAAAATAAATGTCAGTTAATCACTGATTAAACTGAAAAATAAAATAAATGTCAGTTAATTATAAATTAAACACAAAAAAAAAAAAAAATTGATTAATTATTGATCAAACTGAAAATTAGAGTATGGTTAGATAATTATTAATTAAACTGAAATTCAAAATGAATAATAACAATATTACTATTAAACAAAAAAAAAAAAAGGATGAAGGAAAAGTCAGTTAATTAATAATTAAACTCAAATCAAAACAAAAGTTAGATTATTGTTTATTAAGATTAAAATGCCATGACAGTCAGTAAATAATGATTAAACTGAAAATTTATTATTGATTAAACTCGATATATAAATAATTAAATTAAAAATATGACATAAAAAATATAAGTAATATTATATTTCTGGTATAATCATTCACCACGTGTTAATCAAACAGTATAAATATTTATCAACAATAATAAAAAGTGTAAACAATTAATTAAATAATTAATTTGCGTAACTTAAATAGAGGGATACTAAAAAATTAAAAAATATAAAGCGTTTACCATATATACTTAAATTTTATCAAAAAATAAAAATATCATCCAATAGAATTAATCAAATATAAAATCAACTGATATATATTATAGTAAACAATAAGACAATAATAAACCAATATCAATCGATATAAATACTCAAAATAAAATCTAAATTGAAATTTTAATAAAAAATATATATATAATAATAATAAACAAAACTTTAATCATCAAATTAGTTTTACTTTAAAATAGCTAACAGAAGAAACAGACATACCATCAATATTGACTCAAACCAAATCGTAACACCTTCCATCAATTTCAACTATTCTGAGAACTTCAATAGAGTAGTTGAATTGACACCTGAAAACTATAATCGATGGAAAACCAAAATGTTATATCTCTTATCAATAAATAATATTGTAAGTTATATCACACAAGAAAAGGTCAAGAAAATCCGAAAAAAAGATATTAAAGGTGATATCTCAGAATATGTCCAAGATGAATTTGAAGATACAATGTTATACGAAAAAATCACGAGTAACATCGACATTAACAACAGCTTTTGAGGTCTGGAACGTTCTCAAAAGATCATTTACAAAAAATATGAATACAAGGAAAATAGAACTAAGACATAAATTAGAAACCATCAAATACAACGAAGAATCGGATATTAATATTTTCGTTGCAGAACTGCAAAATATAATTGATGAACTAGAAAAAATCGATAATGACATGGAACCCTCTACCAAAGTAGGAATTCTGAATAGGGCACTACCCGAAAACTTAAGGTTTATAAACGTATTCCAATATAAAGATAACTGGAATAAATGTAGGGATTATGTTACAAATGTAATCCCTGAAATAATTTCATCCAATTTAAAAGAATCAAGTAAACTTAACTCCCAGAATAATAATATATTTTTAGCTGAAAGTAAAGAAAATACCAATCGTAAAAAGACAAAAAAGGAAAACCCCACAACTAAAAATGGAAGATGTAACTTTTGTGGAAAATGGGGTCACTACTTCAGAGAATGTCGTAAAAGGAAAACCAATAAATCCATTATTAAAAAAGGAAGAAAGTTTACTAAATACAAAAGAAATAATTTTAAAAGAAAAACCTTTAAAAGTAAAAGATATGCTAATTCATTGGGTAAAAATAACTACAATACAACTTTTTCAAATGCATTTACAAAAGATATTAATAACTATGAAAATTTAGACGACAATGCATCAAATTTAAGTTTAAATATTGCAACAATAACTAATAACAACACAAATAAATTCAATAAAAAGGATATGATTTGTTGGACCTTAGACTCAGGTGCATCTGTAAATATTACAAATCATCTCAACATATTAAAAAATATTAAGAAGAATAATGAAAAGAATTTACCTTGCGAACAATCAATATATAACAACAAAGTTTATAGGCGATCTTACAGGTTATGTAAATAACCATAAAATTACAATTAATAATGTGTATTATTCACCAGAAATCAATAATAATTTAATCTCAATAAGTAACCTTATCAAACAGGGTTTTAAAATAGTATTTAATACCTCAAGTAATAAACCATGCGCTATACTATACAATCAAGATAGTCAGCGAATAATAAGTGTACCTTCAAACAACTCAAACACATTTAAAATATGGATGTCAACACATCCATTAAATTTCACAAACAGTAATTATGATACTAATTATTCAAATGAATTAAATTACATACACATGAAATCAATCGATAAAATTAACTTATGGCACAGGAGGTTTGCGCACTTCAATATAAATGGTATTAAAAACAAGTTGTTAAAAATCAACATTCATACAAAATGCCCACTATGCGCTAACTCAAAGTTAAAAAATAAACCATTTCAACCATCTGACAACAAATCAAAATTCACCTTTGAATTAATCCATATGGATCTGGTTGGACCAATACCAGATTCAATTTATGGATCAAAATATTTTTTTACTATTCTGGATGACTTTTCCAGATATAGTTGGATACTTTTTCTGAAAAATAAAAACGAAACTTTTAATTTATTTTTTAATTGGTTTAATCAAATAAAAAAAATCAATTTAACCAAAGAATTAAATATATTCGTACCGATAACGGTACTGAATTTAAGAATTACTTGTTCAAACAGTTTTGTTATAATTATGGTATTAAGCATCAGTTTACTGTACCCTACAACCCCCAACAAAATGGTAGGGCAGAACGACTCAATGGTACCCTTATTAATACAGCTAAAACTATGCTTAATGATGCTAAACTAAGCTACCAGTTCTGGGAAGACGCTGTTGCTACCGCCAACTATATCCACAACAGGCTTCCTCATAAAGGAATTAATAATAGGATACCTTTTGAAACATTAACAAAACGAAAGGTTTACTACAATAATATCAGAGTCTTCGGTTGCAAGGTATTTTATTTCATACCTAAAACATTTAGATCCAAGTTCCAAAACAACGCTTCTCCTGGAATATTTCTTGGATACTCTGAAAATCCAACTGCCTATAAAATACTGGATATAACCAATAATAAAATTATTATTTCCCGCAACGTAGAATTTTTTGAATTTTCCCCAGGCAACTCCTCATTATCAAACTGCAAAAGTGATATCACTAATTTTATTCCCAATTATATAATCAGGGAGGACTATGACCATTATTTTCAGGAAAATTCTTATAGTACAAACAATGATAATTACAATTATTTCAATAATAATACCAATCAAAACTTATTACCTTCAATAAATTATCCATCTTATTATCACAATCATAACACAGAGCACCCACTAAATAACAACAACAAAACTATATATAAAAAACAGCATAACAAACGAAAACATCAAAATACAAATTATACAAATGAACAGGTAAGTAACATTAATAATAATTATGAACATAATATTAATAGTGATAAGAATATTAGCAAAGATAATAATAATGAACACAATAAAATAACTGAAAATAGCAATAAAAACGATCCTAACAATAATAATGATACCACAATAAACACCAACACACATAATAACAAAGATACCAACATTAAAAATAAAAATACTAGAATTAATAACCATAACAATATAGAAAATACCAGTTCAACAAATGTGAACAATAATAATTTAAATAACAATTCCAATGATAATCAAATTAATATTAATAATATTACAAATTGTAATCCACATAATAATAAATCAAAAAAAACTATTAAAAGAAAAATAAATGACAACAACATCACCAACAACAAAAATAAGAAACAAAAATTAATAAAGAATTTACGTGAACCAAATAATTATGATGATATATTCAATTTAATAGACAAAAATGAATAGTTAAATTCAGTAAATGATGAACTAAATAATATGAAGAAATTAAATGTATACAATTCAATCGACAATATTCCACCGGGTGCTAATTTAATATCATCGAGATGGATATTTACATACAAACAAAACGATAAAGGAGAAATAATCAAACGTAAATCAAGATTAGTAGCGAAGGGCTATACCCAACAATTCGGTATAGATTACAAGGAAACTTTCTCCCCCACACTTAAACAAGATTCAATAAGAATTTTCACTTCAATATCTGCACAACACAACTTCAATATCGAACAAATAGATGTGAACGCAGCATATTTAAATGCTGGATTAAAGGAAGACTTATATATGAAACCTCCAAAGGGACATGAAGATTATAACAAAAGATATTGGAAATTAAATAAGGCTATCTATGGGTTAAAGCAAAGTGGTGCTCAATGGAACGATGAACTCAATAGATACCTCATTAAAATAGGATATAAAAGATTATTCTCTGAACCTTGTTTATACATAAAATGTAACAGAAATGGGAAACTACTATCTATACTCGCCGTATATGTTGACGATATATTAATAGCTGGAACAAATAATATTATTGAGAAAACTAAATATTTAATTAGAAAAAGATTTAAAATTAAAGAAATAGGTAATGTAGATTATATAATTGGTATAAAATTTGTCAAACATAAAAATGGTTACCTTTTGAATCAATCTAGATACATATATGATTTATTAGCTCGACATGACATGATAGACTGTAAACCAATTAGAAATATAACACCAGTAGAAAATAAAAGTCTCCAAGAAATAAGAATTGATGAAACAAAGTATCGAAGTCTGATAGGAAACTTATTATACCTTGCTATACGCACTAGGCCAGATATAATATATGCAGTATCTAAAGCAGCCAGAAAATCTAAGGAACCAAATTTGGAAGATTGGGACAATGTTATTCGGATTCTCAGATATCTAAAAGGTACGATAAATTATGGAATAAATTTCTCAAGAAATCCAGATGTAAAAGCCTTTGTTGATGCAGATTACGCTGGTGACCTTGAAACAAGAAGATCGACCACAGGTTTCCTGATTACTATAGGTAATACTCCGACTAGTTGGTGTTCAAAATTACAGCATTGTATATCAACATCAACTGCTGAAGCAGAATACTACAGTCTTAGTGAATGTAGTAAACATTGTATATGGTATATGAATTTATTAAATGAATTAAGAATGAACATAAAAAATATTGAAATCTATATTGATAATAAAGCAGCAATATATAATGCTAAGAATCAATCTATAAATTCAAAAACTAAACATATGGATATTAGAGTTCATTATATACGGGAACTAGTCAAGGAAAACAAAATTAAATTGAATTACATAAAGTCACAGAATAATCTTGCTGATGGGTTTACAAAATACTTGAACAATTCGTTAATGGACAAGTTCCGTAATTCAATATTAACTTCAATTAATAATCGAAAACATTTATATAATATACAAATATAACTCTTAATGAAAGTTATATTTGAGGAGGAATGTTAGAAGATAGAAATAGTAATTGAATTAATTATAATTTTTATATAACTTAGCCAATCACATTAACTTTAATATAATCATAAAAATGAATAAAATAAATACTTTTACATAAATGTTAAGATAGATCCTTTTTATAAGAAATATTCTAATAATTTATGTCATAATAAATTTAATAACAAATGTCCCTTTATAATCTTAACTTATGTTTTATTACCATTTTTGTGTTTTAATAAAATAGTTATAAAATTATAATTTTATTTATTTATTTATTTATTTATTTATTTATACATTTACATAATTAATGAATTTTTTAAATAAAAAGCATATTTAATATAATTTTTTTTTTGTGCATAGGCTATAAAGATTAAATAAAACAAAAAAATAATATAAAATAAAATAAAATAAAATAAAATAAAATAAAATAAAATAAAATAAAATAAAATAAAATAAAATAAATCTTAAAATTAAAAATAACTTATGCGTAGTTGCAAAAAGAGTGAATTCAAGAAAAAAAAAAATTTTTTTTTTTCCTATATCCTATATATATTATATAATATATAACATATAATATATATATGTTTAAATGCGTATGATATTATATATATATATAATACATATATAATATATTTATTTTTAAATTTTTAATGCGAAAAAGTTATAAAAAATAATGCGTTTGTTGTTTGAAAATTTAAATTATACATATATATTTTTTAATCTATATTTATTATAGAAAGGTATTATTTGTTCATTTCTATTATAAATATAAATTTATATTTTATATATTTATCCTGCTAAAAGAATATAGTTTTATAATAATTATTTTTCTTCTATATAAAATTTATATTTTAAAATATAATAATATTAATGTTGCTTATTTAAAATACAGAGATGATAAAATGATAATCAAAACTGAATAAATAATATAGAATTCAGTTAATAGCTATTACCTACATAATGTTGTCCAAACTGACAATAAAGGATATATGAATAAATCTATTCGAAGTTTATATAATATTATATATATATATAGCATTGTATAAACTTTTATATAAAAAATAAAAATATTCTATAGATAATTCTAATAGTTTTTTATAAATTTTTTTTTTCCTTATTTTCTTTTTCTTTTTTTTTTTAATTATTATTACGTTATTTTAAAAATAATAATAATAATAATAATAATAATTTATTATAATAAAAGAAAATAAGTTTATAAAAATTAAAACTATTTACATTCACATTAAAAAAAAAAAAAAAAAAAAAAAAAAAAAAAAAAAAAAAGAAACATATTTATAAATTTTAATCTTATTTTTTTTTTTTTTTTTTTTTTTTTTTATACTTAAACAAAAATAGGTACAAATAACAAAAATTAAGTTTTTTTTAAAAAAAAAAAAGTGTATCATAAAAGATTAATATTATCATTATCAAATTATATTTTCCTGAATTTTTTTTTCTTTTTTACTTTCGTTCATATTTTGAAATTAAATCATTTAAACTCATATTATTTAAATCCTTCATAAAATCATCAAAATAATCATTATTTGTTCCTTCAATAGATAATGTATTTAAATTTCTATTTCTATTTTTATTCTTTAATTCAGAACGTTGAACAGTTAAAGGAGAATACGCTAGAGTTGATCCAGAAGAAATAGAAGAAGAATTTTTATGCTTTCCTTGCTTTTTCAATGTAGACGATTTATCATAATATTTATTATTATTATTATTATTATTATACAAATTTCCAACTACAACGCCATTACCATCCTCAACATTCATTTTAAACTTTTGGAAAATCGGTAATGGTAGAGGTTTATTAATCGAATACTTTTTTGTAATATAATGATCTCTAGAATAAATTGGTGCCGTTTTATTAGTCGAATTAGTATGAATAGAATAGGATGATGTTGTTTCTGAATATTCCGTAATTGAAGAACCATCAGATAAATTCGAACGAGAAGAACGTCTTGAACTTATTTTTTTATGATTATTAGATTTTAAGGAACTACTACCAACGGTTGATAAACTAGCACTACTTGATGGATTTGATTTAGTTTTATTACTAATTTTAAAATTAGTTTTATTATTCACTCTTGATCTCATTGAACCATATTTTTCATATCTTTTACGATAAGCTAATGGAGTTGAGAAAAATGTATCCATTGTAGGATAATCATCTAATGATTTAACATATTCTTTCACATGTCTTAAACTTTCTTCACGACTCCTATCTATTCTATTGTAATCATCTAAATCTAAAAATAATTTTGGATTTGAAATTGAACTCTCACTATCACTCTCATGATCACATACATTTTCAGGAATACCTATATCATTAATATCTACATCACCCATATTAATACTTGGTGAAATGAAATAAGGAGTACCTTTTGAATTTCTATAATTACCAATATCATTGATATCCTTTGGAATATCTGAAATATAACTATGATTAGATGATGATTCGGTAAATGAAGGAGTATCTCTTTTATTTGACATATATGGAGTAGAAGTAACATAATTATCAGTGATATTTCTTTCTTTTTTATTCTTAGAAACTGAATATAGTGAAGAGGAGGCTGAAGAAAAAAGAGTATTAGAGGATGGATTACTTCTTAATTTATTATTCTGAACCCCTATTTTTGTATTATTAGAAGATAATGATCCTGTTAAACTTTCTTTTGAAGCTTTACCACCAAAACTAATTGGAATGGAAGCCTTAAGAGGTGCAGAATAATTATTACCTTCTTTTAATTTGATTGATGAAGTAATATTTTCAATCCATGGAAAACGTCTACTATTTACATTTGTTGAAGAATCAATAGTAAATTTATTGGAATGAGTAGTTGTAGTAGTCAAGGTATGAGGATTATTCATGTTTAAGGAGAAACTTCCAATAGAATGATTGTTATGATTATAAAGATTAGATTTTTTTGTTTTAAGAGCTTGTGAATTATTTACTGAATTTCCAAAGTCTAAAAGGGTAGCCTGAGAAGGTCTTGGTAATGGCATAAAGAAAATATTTCTAGTAGATGTGGATGGAACTACACTAGTATATGCACTAGAACTTTGCTTTAAATTCACATTCATATCTGTAAAAAAATCTCTTTTAATATGTTTATGGGAAAGGGATTCACTTGAAGTCTTTGTTTTAGGGAAATTATCTATAACATCTAAACGTTTATAAGATAATTCATGATCTAATGAATTTGCACGACTAATATTTTCATTTGATTTTTTTGTAGAGATGAATTCAATACCAGGTTTTTCTAATGTAGGTGAACTAATTAACGATGACGTAGGCTCATGAACAAAAACAGCATCAGTACTTTTTATACTTAATTTTTTAGTTAATAAGACATCATTAGAAGTAACAGTCTTATTACTATTATTATTATTATTAGTAGTAGTAGTAGTAGTAGTATTATCCATAACAAAATTAACCTTTTTTATATTAATAAGATTATCAAAAGCTTCTTCATTTTCATCTTTATTTTTATTTTCATTTTCATTAACTTCAACATTAACATCAATATCAATTTTTTCATTCATTTTTTCTTCTGAATGTGAAACTTTTTTAAAAAGAGTTTTAGTTAAATCATTATTATGATGATTACATACTTTTTCATCAGTGATACTACTAAATTCTAGGGTTTTAAATTGATTCATGCTTTCTTTAGAATTTGAATTTTTATTATAATTAGAGGAATTATTATTAGCTATATAATCCTTCTTCATATTCTCCATACCTCCCACTATTTTAATACTAACATTATCATTATTACTTTTTTCTTGACTACTATAGGTAATATTTGGTGTTGAAAGTAAATAAGATTCACTAGAATTAATATTTTCTTCTTCATTTTCATCTACATGATAATTTTCATTAGCTGAAGAAATAATAAATGATAATTTTTTAGTGTGGACATTATCATTTACATTTTTTATAATGAATGATTGATTTCCTTCTTTATCTTCCTTATCTTCTTTTATAATAAATGTACCAGTATCCGTACGAGCTGAACTCGAAGAGTGAATATTTAGATTTGATGAACCTTTTCTTTCATTATCAAATTCTTCAATAGCGGAAATTAATTCATCCTCATCTATTTCAATTTCATCTTCATTATTATCTTGTACTTCAACAATTACCTTTTCCTCTTCAAGTGGATCTTGTCTAATAGTAAATAATTTATTAACTAATTTATTTTTAGTTGTATTAATAATGGTACTACCCGAATTTGATGTCTTATTTACAGTAGAAGTTCCTTTACCATTCATACGATTTGGTATTATTTTTCCATTAATTATATTACTTCCATTACGACTGTTAACATAACGTTCAAAACGTGAACTTTCTGAACGTAAATGACTTAATGCATCTGAGAATTCATTTTCAGTTTGAGTGTAATTTGATGATGAAACTACTGAAGGAACCACTGATAAAGTTCTCTTTTTTAATCCACCATTTTTTCCATCATCAACATAAAGGAATTGTTCATAATGACCTCCATTACCTATTACTGGTCTACCAGTATTAACTTTATATTTCACATTACTATTACCTGTAAGCCCACTAAAAGGAATTTCACTTTTACGAATACTTCTACTATCATGAATTACTACACTCTTTCTTTTTTTTGAGCCCTTTAAAAAGCTCAATATTTTCTTAAATTTTGCCATCTGTCCTGTAATAAATATTAAGGTTCAATGTTATTTTATTCAATATAAATTATGAAATAGTTTTTGTTTTCTGTTTTATAAAATAAATAATATTATTAATATTATTAGTCTGTTATTTGCATATATATTTAATTAATTATTTTTATTTCTTCTAAAATAATAATTTTATTTTGTATGACTTAAATTTTGGGCAAAAATATTTTTTCTTTTTTTTTTTTTCTTTTTTTTTTTTTTTTTTTTACTAAGATAATTATAATTTTAATTTTTATATGTAATTTTGTAATTTATAAATGATATTTGTTTCATGAATTTAATATAAATTGTTTTTGTTTTTACTAAATAAAATTTGTTATTTTTAAAGTTTTTTTTTTTTTTTAATAATTATGACGTTTGTAATTGCGAGATATAAATTTTGGTTTTACAAAAATGCGCATGCTTTAAAGAATTTTGATTATTTTATTTAATTTTTTAATTTAATACACATAATTTAATCAATAAAAAAAAAAAAAATAAAAAAAAAAAAAATATTTATATAATAAATCAAAAAGTATATATACATTAAATATTTCTTTTTTTTTTTTTAATTTAATTTTAATTTTTTGTTTTTTTGTTTTTTGTTTTTTTTTTTTTTTTATTTATTTTTTTATTGATAAATTACATTTATAAATTAATATTTGCAGTTAAAGATACTGTTTAAATTATTTATTAAATATATATATATTATAATTATATTTGTGTAGATTTGACAGGTATATTTGAAATAATAAATACTTTTATATTCTAATTTTTAAAATATAATATTAAAATCTAACTAAACAATACTATATCAAATCTTTTTTTCTATATTACACTATATAATATTAATGATCAATAATTATGAAATAAGTATGAAACATAAAAAGGGAATAAATATTATAACAAGAGTTGAATATATCTCTTATTATACTAAATATTTTATTCCTTTTTTAATTATTTTTATAATTTTAATTTTATATTATTTTATTTTTTTTTTAGTGCAAAAAAAAAAAAAAAATTTAAAAATTATTATCTTTTGATATTTATATAAAAATCAATTCCAATATATTATCAATTAATTGAAATATATGAGAATTTATTTAAATAATTAATTTATTGATTTTTTATTGGTTATAAAATAAAAATAAATTAAAAATTTAAAAAAAAATTATCATTTATTATTATTATTTCCTATTACTTATTATTTAATTATTATTATTTATTATTAATTATATATTATGTTTTATTCTATTCTTTATATTATTCTTATTTATATTACTAATTATTTTTTATCATATAAATTTTTATTTTATTTTTTTTTATAGTTTTATTAGTTATATTGACTTGTATATTATTATTAGTTTTTGTTAATACTTATTGTATATTATTGTTAATACTAATCATAATATAATCATATATTTCTTGTTTATCCCAAAGTAATATTATTATTATATCAGATTACATATATTAGATTATATTTTTTTGATTGTTTAATATATTATTCATATTCAGTAATAAATCAACATTAATAATCTAATTATTCATTTAATTCTCTTGTCCTACTCTAGGAATATATATATAAATAAATAAATAAATATTTATAAGATTAGGTTTATTGATTTAAACTTATTCTTAATATATTATAATGTATATTCTATCTATTATATAGTTATTTAATTCCACATAAAATAATATAAATGAAAATAATTGAGTAGAGAAACCAACCATTAATGAGACTAATAAACTTTATTTAATATAATTTGCATAATTCAAATATATTGAAGTATATTAAATTTTAATTAAAAATTATATGGCTAAGGTTTAAAAAAAAATTTTTTTTTCATCAACCAAAATTTATTATCAGTTAATGTTTAAAAAAAAAATATTAAATTAAAAATATTATTTAATGAAATTATTAATATTGAAATGGTTAGATATTCGATAATTTTTAGGGGATGATGCATTTCGCAATGTGGCTTATAATAAATTTAAAATAAAGCCATTCATTTTTAAGATACAATCATAAATAAATATATATATAATAATACATTTTTCAATTAAATATTAAAAATAGAAATAGAAAATTATTTTTTTTACAAAAAACTATTTTTACAATTGAGTTTTAATAAATTATATATAAAAAAAAATATTATTTATTTAATTATTTTTTATTTAATTATTTTTTATTTAATTATTTTTTATTTAATTATTTATTTAATTATTAAAAGCACGCCACATTGTGAAATGCACTAGATTCAATTTATTATTATTATTTAAAAATTAGAATTTAAATACATTTTTTACTCCTTAATTTAGTATAAAATGTATTTAAATTCTAAGTAATATATTGTATAAAATATTTTATTTAAATCTTTCTTTGATATTTTAACCGGAAGTAAAAAAAAAAAAAAATAAATTTTAAAATAAAAAAAAATAAATAAGTTCAAATAACTTTTAACGCAATTTATAATTTATTCCATATTTTTTCCCTTTTATTACTATTCTTTACTATTACGTTTCTTATTCTATAATTATAGAATAAAATAATAGTAAAATAATAAAATATAATAAAATAATTAATAATTAACATAATTAATAATATTAAACTTTTTTCATAAGTAAGTTTGTATTTCTATTATATTTAAATATTTTTTAATTTAAATAATAAAAATTTACTATTTAAATATAAAAGAAATACTAATTTATTATTTTAAACTTTTATATTTTTAGTTGTGCCTATCACTTTATAATAACATTGATGGTTTTATTTGTTTTATTTTAATTAGCCACTTATGATTAATAAGTAATTGGAAAAAAATAAAAAATAAATAAAGATATCAACTTAATTAAAGTAATTTAAAATTTTACAATTTAGTTTACTATTTGATATATCATTAGTTGATACTTTTTAGTTATTGTTAATTATTACCTATTCAATTATTTAATATTAATTGTTATTACCTATTCAATTATTTAATATTAATTGTTAACTATTTAATATTTAATATTAATTATTTATATTATATAATTAAAGAATGTTTTTTTTTTAATAAAATAAATTTAAAAAAAAATAAAAATAAAAATTATTTAAAGAAATTTTTTAATGCAATAGTATATTATGATTATATCTTAATGTATATTAATATATATTAATACAACAAATATTTGTTGTATCACATAAAATGTTTACATATGTAAGACCTATTTAATATATTAAAAAAAAAAACTCTTTGATTAAAAAAAAAATACCAAATATAAAATATTATATGAGGATTATATATTTGTAATTTAATGTATTAATGAATTATCATTGGTGAAAAAAAAAAAGAATAAACAATAATAATTATTAAAAGAAAAAGTTTTTTCAGTGGCAAACCAATTCATTATAATTGGATTAGACTTTATTATATCCAAAGAATTTCCTTTTATAGTTAACTTTTTTTGAAAAATTCTTTTAATAATAATAAGGTTTGAAGATTAAAGTTCTATAAAAATTTTTAATATATATCATTTTATAAATAATATATAAATATATTAAAATATTGATTTAAATGTATTATGAATTACAATCTTTTTTATAAATTAAAATATATTATTTAATATTATTTATATTTTATTTAGATTTTCATCATCATAATTATAATAATAATATATTATATTAATTTTTAAATCATTTTATAATTATTCCATTATTTATTTCATTCATTTATACATGTATTGAGATATTCTTGAGTAACATCATGGTATTTTAACATAATTATATTTTATTGTATTTTTTTTTTAAATAAATTTAAACGAAATTCGTATATTAATATTATTATAAAATATAAATTAAAAATAAAAAATAAAATAAAAAATAAAAAATAAAAAAAAATAAAATAAAAATAAGGAAACAAATAAAAAAAAAAAATAGAAGTAATAATAATAATAGTGATAAAAGGCTGAGAAAAGATAGACAAATAAAGTATCTTTGTAAATGCCAAAAACTTTGAAAAATATCTTTAATAAATAAGTCAACTTTCAAATTACTTATTGCTTTATACCATATTTATAAAAATATTAATAAATTTAATTATTTATGTAATATATAATAAATATATATATACATATA
This sequence comes from Neocallimastix lanati (nom. inval.), assembly GCA_016946835.1. Taxonomy (NCBI): domain Eukaryota; kingdom Fungi; phylum Neocallimastigomycota; class Neocallimastigomycetes; order Neocallimastigales; family Neocallimastigaceae; genus Neocallimastix; species Neocallimastix lanati (nom. inval.). The sequence goes on along the minus strand of JACVTC010000071.1, from coordinate 435,754 downwards.
TATATATTTTTTGTAAAATAAAAAAAAATAAAATATTTCAATTAATTCTAACTTAATTAATAACGATAATAATAATAAAAAAAAAAGGGTTTATCATTACCTATGAATCAATGGCATGTTTGTTGAAACGTAGAAAATATAAAGTTTTTCATATATTGATATATATTTGTTATTTTCTTTTATTATATTGTCTATTTAATTTTTATAGCCTTTTTTTTTTTTTTCTGTTACTTATTATCACTTTTTATGTTCAATATTGATATATCTGTATATATATACATAAAAGAAAAAAAAGTATTTTAAAAATAATTATACAATTATATCAAACATTTAATTTATATTTTTTTATATTTATATTTTATATTTATATTTATATTTATATTTTATATTTATATTTTATATTTATATTTATATTTATATTTATATTTAATATTTATATTTATATTTAATATTTATATTTATATTTATATTTATTTTTATATTTATATTTATATTTATATTTATATTTATATTTATATTTATATTTATATTTATATTTATATTTTATATTTATATTTTATATTTATATTTATATTTTATATTTATATTTTATATTTATATTTATATTTAATATTTATATTTATATTTAATATTTATATTTATATTTATATTTATTTTTATATTTATATTTATATTTATATTTATATTTATATTTATATTTATATTTAATATTTATATTTATATTTAATATTTATATTTATATTTATATTTATTTTTATATTTATATTTATATTTATATTTATATTTATATTTATATTTATATTTAATATTTATATTTATATTTATATTTTTTTAAAATTTTAATATTTAAGTTCTTTATATAAACTTATTATTTTTTAAAGCATAAACATATAAAATCTATCTTTTATAATAAAATATAAATAGTAAATTCAATTTTTATATATAAAATCGATATGCTTTATTACAGTAATTAAATAATTTTGGTTCTACTTATAAAAAAAACTGAATGAAATATGTATAAAATAAAAAACTTTTTTTCATTCTTTTTTTCTTTTTTATCAAATTTATCAAATGTTTATGCAATGATATAATACAAATAAATTAAAAATTCCTATTTCTTTTTTTTTTTTTTTTAATTATTAATTTATTATTATTTAATTATTTAATTAATTATTTAATTATTTATTATTTATTATTTATTTATTTATTTATTTATCTATTATTTATATTTTATTATTTATTATTATTAAATATTTATTATTTATTATTTTTATGATAATTATTTATAATTCAATTATTTGTTATTTATTTATTAAATATTTTTATTGAAATATATCTATTTTTTTTCAATTAAAATGGTTTCCTTTTTTGATTTTATATTCTAAAAAAATAATAATATAGAAATTATATAATGGAATTATAATAGAATATATATAAAAATAAAATTAAGTAATATATAAATAAAATAGAGATATAAAAATATTTATATTTATAGTAACTTTTTTTTTTTTTTTGTTTTTAATAAGGTAAAAAGTTAATAAGTATCTATTTATTCATTTATTTTTTAATTAATACTTATTTATTTATTTATAAATAAGTGTAATTGATAAAATAGTTTTATTAATTGTTTTTTTAAAAAATAATTTATGCAAAGTTAAAGAAAGAAAGAAAGAAAGAAAGAAAGAAAGAAACTCTTTCTACGTATTAATTTAAATAAAAAAAAAAAAAAAAAGGTTTTTGGATGTTTTAATTAATATTTAATTATAATTACATAAATAAGTAATTAAATAAAATAAATAAGGTTTAGGCATAATAAAAATTAATCAAATGAATTTTAATGGTATTTTGTTTGAAAGAAAACTTTTTTTTTTTATAAAGAATAGATGTTTATAAACTATAGTTTAATATTTTTAGTTATTATTAAATAAATAATAAATATTCTGTGTCCTATAAGAATTTATAATATTTATTTATTGTTCATTATTATATTTTTAATTCATATAAATCTGTAAATAAAAAAAAAAAAACTTAAAAAATAATTTAACTAATTTTTTGAAATTGAAAATGAAAGTAAAATTTAAATTAAAAAAAAATAAATAATTAATTTAAAAAAAAAAAAAAAAAAAGAAAAAAAAAGACTTAAAAAAAAATATTTAAATAAAGAAGAGAAATTTAAAACAATTTAACCGATTTTATTAAATATTAATGTTACAGTTATAAAAAGAATAAAAATATAATTAATAATAAATTTAAATATAATATATTCATTATTCAGAAAAAAAAATATTATTATTTATTTGTATTCTACTAATTAAATAATAATTAAAAAAAATTATATTATCTTTTTTTTTTTTTTTTTTTTTTGATTATTATTTATATATTAACAAAAATTTATTATAAAAAAATAATATGAGCATGTATAAATTTTTACATTTTATGGTTTATCCATTCAACTTTTTTTTATGGAGGATTAAAATAAATTTATGATATTTTAATTTACATTTTAATTAATATTTTTTATTTTATTACATTTATTTTATTAAAATTTTTTTTTTATAATTTTAAATTTTTAAATAAAATAATATTACAAATAAATTGGATATATAATAATATTATATTGTTTATATGGTTCATGATACAAATAATTTAGTTTTAAAAAATTTTATATTTTCTATAAGCCTCTTTTATATAATTCAAATGAAAAAATGTATTTAATGTATTAAAATTGGTATGATCCATTAAATGTATTTTATATGTATAAATATCTTTAAATTATGTATTATTAAAAAGTAAAGTCTTTTTGATTCAAATAAATAAAACATATTTTAATTATTTTCAAATCAGTAAATATAACCAACTATTTTTTGATGGATATTATTTAAAAACTTTTTAAAAGTATTTTATGTCCTTTATAATTAATTATTTATTATATATTATTTATTATGTCTTTTTTATTATTTATTATTTATTAATTATTATTTATTATTTATTATTATTTATTTATATTTATTATTTATTATCTATATTTATTATTTATTATTTATTATTTATTATTTATATTTATTATTTATTATTTATATTTATTATTTATTAATGTAATGAAATATTTTTTTTTAAAAAAAAAAAAATAGAAAAAAAAGAAAAAATTTATACTTTTAAAGTAAAAACAAAAAAAATTACCAATAGGTAAAAAATATTGTTTTATGATTTAATAAATAAGTTAATAAAAATAAATACATATGATTTTTTTTTTTTTATTTTATTTGTTTTTACTTCTTTCTTTATAAATCGTCTAGGAATTAACTTCACTCTTTATATGTATGTACATAAAATAAATTATAAATTGTTTTGAGGATAAGGATGATAAAGAACTTCTAGCTGATTCTTTTCTTTTCCTTTCCTTTCATTTGATAGTAATTTTTAATTGAATTTTTTTCATTCTTTCTGTCTTATTTTATTTTATTTTATTTTTTGGTTATTAGCATACAAAATCGTTTGTTGAGGAAACCAAAACAAAAACAAGACTAAAAAAAAAAAAAATTATAAATTTATAAATATATAAAATATATAATATATAGTAATATATATGAATCTAGTTCATTTCGTAATGTGGTGTGTTTTGTATGTGACTTGTTTTTTAATAATTAAATAAATAATAATTAAATAAATAATAAATATCTTTTTTTTTTTTATATATATATATATAATTTATTAATATTCAATTATAAAAATATTTTTTTATAAAAAAAAAAATTTTTTTTTTATAATTCTTTTTTAATAGAATATATTATTATTTCTTTTGAAATAGTTATTTAATAATATTAATTAAAAATATATATATATATATATATATAGACTTAGAGAATAACTTTATTTAATTTATAATAATAATAATAATAAAATTTCATGATTGAAATGAAAAAAAATAAAAATACATGAAATAAAATATTATATTTTATATAATTATAAAAGTGCATTAGAAGTAATAGTTTATAATTTTTCCCATTCTTCGATGATAACACCGCGTCCATTATTGCAAAGTAATAATTTCAGTATTAGTGTTGTCAAAAGAATCTGAATCTGTATCAGATTTTTCACTGGTAGGTGAAAATCCATGCCTTATTATATCATTTCGACGTCGACGCTTTTTAGCAACCATAGATTCAGTAGAATACCATTTCATTATCAATCCAAAAGATCGACAAATTAATTGGTAGTACGTTTGTTTGTTAGAAACTCCACAATCCCCACAATATACACAAAATACGGAGCTGTCGATGAGGTTGAACTTTATTTAAAAAATATTGTCAACTAATTGTTTTTGTTCCCCATCATTAAGTTTAAATCTTTTTTTTTTTTTTTTTTTTTTTTTTTTTTTTTTTTTTTCATTTATTGAAACGCCGCCAAGAAGAGCACTCAATATAAAATAATAAATATTATTATTATCATAATCCTTTTCTGAATCTAAAAAAAACATCCAAGGAATTTTTTTTTTTTTTTTTTTTTTGATCAATTATCATTGCAAACTTCAAAAAAAAAAAAAAAAAAAAAAAAAGTTCATCTAGAAAAGGTAAAGATTTATTTCTGTAATTTTCCAATTCTTTACAGGCAAAAGGATCCAGTGAGAAAAGCTAGGTACTACTAACAAACACCACAACATGGACAACATTTAGAGCAATCTTCTGAGACTATTTTTTTTTTTTCTTTTTTTTTTTTTTTTTTTTTTAATGAGAAATACTAATATTAAAATTAAAAAGTTATACCTAAATTCAAGAAATTCAGAAAAAAAAAAAATCCTAATTGATACTTAGGATATTGAAATGTTTAAGTTTTTTTTTGACTTTTGAAATAAATCTAAAATTATTCTCCTTGTAAATAATTGCTTTTTTATTTATTTATTTATTTATTTATCTGTTTAGCTTTTGAGGGTTTGAAGACATCTTTTTCTCAATAAAACTTTTTTTTTTTTTTATATCATTTAATTTTTTTATTCAAAGTTCTTGCATCTTTAATCTATGCCATGAGTAATGTTGACAATTAGTAGGAATATGATTGAGTGAGATAATTAATAATAATAATACATGATGAGTTTTTTTTTTTTTTTTTTTTTTTTTTTTTTTTTTTAAGCTTTTTATAGAGCATCTTTTCTTATTGGAAACCGAAAAAGAAATGAGAGAGAGAGAGAGAGAGAGAGCATAATATAAAACAATAATAAATAAATAAACATTTAATAATATAAAGTTAACTCAAAATAACCCTTCATCATAATATATATTTATTTTAATATAAAGTTTTTAAACATACAAATTCCAAATTACTTAATAATAATAATAAAAATTAATAAAAATTAATAAATAATATATATTATATATATAAAATAAAAAAAAAAATTTGTAGATAATAATTAGATAATAAAAAAAAAAAAAAAAAAAAAAAAAAAAAAAAAAAAAAAAGTGTCTTTATAAATAAATTAAAAAAAAAGATAAAAAATAAAAAAAAAAAAAATAAAATATAAAATAAAAAAAAAGATAAAAATTAAAAAAAAAAAGATAAAAAAAAAAAAAACTATTTTAAAAAATTAAAATTTTTTATGGATGGATGAATGAAGTTTTTAAATTTTTTAAATTTTTTAAAATTTTTAATTTTAAAATTTTTTTTTTTTTTTCCTTCTTTTATTTTATTTTATTTTATTTTATTTTATTTTTGAGAAGAGAGTAAAAAAAAAAAAAAAAAAAGAAAGGAATAAAATATATATATATATATATAAATTTTTTTAAATATTTAATATTCAATTTTTAATTTTTTTTTTTCATTCCTTCTTTTTTATTTATTTAGTAAATTAAAGAATGAAAAGTAAAGAAAAAAAAAAAGTTAATACAATCTTTTTTTTTTTTTTTTATAAATATTAATTTTATTTTATTTTATTTTATTTTATTTTTTGTTTTTACTTTTTTATGGAGTTAAATTTTATATATATGTTATTTATAAAAAAAAAAAAAAAAAAATTAAAAACTTAAATTTAAAATTATTAATTAATATAATATAAATTTTATTTATTGATATAATTACAATGATTATTACTTTTTTTTTTTTTTTTTTTTTTTTATCATTTTATTATTATTATTATAGTTATTATTATAGTTATTATTATTTTTTTTAACTTTTCACTAATCATTTTATATTGATGCTTAAACAAGTTCAATACCACCAGCTTCTTCAAATTGTTTTCTAAGATATTCCTTATAGTCACGAATATCACCTTCCCATGGTGTAACCTTTTGATTTTCAACAACCCAAATTTCCTTAGTAACTTGATCAATTAAACGGAAATCGTGAGAAATTAATACAACACCACCATCAAAGTTATCAATTGCTTCGGCTAAAGCATCAATAGTTTCAATATCCAAGTGGTTAGTAGGTTCATCAAGGAAAAGAATATGTGGATTACGCATAGCTAACCAAGCAAAAATGACACGACGACATTGACCATCAGAAAGTTGATTCATTGGAATAACTTGACTCTTACCAGTTAAACCGAAACGACCAATAATTTGTCTCATTTCTTGAGCCTTGTATTCAGGGAATTGTGTAATCATATATTCAACTGGAGATTGTTCCATATTTAATTGTTCGACTAAATGTTGATGGAAACGAGCAATACGTAAGTGATGATTACGTTTAACTTCACCAGCTAAGGGTTCAATTTGACCAACTAATAACTTTAAAAGAGTAGACTTACCAGCACCATTTGGACCAACAATGGTAACACGAGAATCTAAATCAAGACCAAAGTTAATATCTTTGAAAAGAATATGATCTTTATCGTAACCAAAATCAGCATCACGAACTTGTAATACTGGTGGTGGAAGACCACGACCACAGTCATTGAATTTGAATGTGAATTGCTTTTCATTAATGACTTCATCCATATCTTTGGCAGCCTTTTCTTTTCTTTCTTTAAGCATTTTTTCTTTACCCTTAGATTGTTTAATAGCTCTTGTACCTTCTTTTTGCATCTTTTCTTGCATAAGTTTGTTTTGTTTCTCTTGAATCTTTTGCTTCTTACGAGCAGCAGCTTCCTTTTCAGCACGGGCTCTGACAAAAGTATCATAATCACCAGTGTAGTAATTAAGCTTACCTCTTTGCATATGAATAATATCAGTACAGACACCGTTTAAGAAATCTTGTGAGTGAGAAATAATAAGTAAAGTGTGTTCGTATTGCTTTAAATATTCTTCTAACCATACACAAGCACCTAAATCTAAGTGATTAGTTGGTTCATCTAAAAGTAAAAGAGTTGGTTTAACGAAAAGAGCACGAGCTAAAGAAATTCTCATACGCCAACCACCAGAGAATTCACGAGTTTTCATAAGAAGCATTTCTTCTGAGAAACCAAGACCTCTTAAAACATCCTTAGCTTTTCTTTCGGCAAAACCAACATCTAATTCATTAAGACGTTCCATAATAACTTCTAATCTTGGATCTTCTGTGTTACCTTCAGCTAAGATATCTTCCATTTCAATTTCTAAATTATCTCTTTCACTTTTTACAATATCTACAACAGCTTCAATAGCAGTCATATCGGTTGCATCAAATTCACGATCAAGAACGTAAATATCAATGGTGTTTGGAATGTAAACATCACGTCTAGCAATAACTTGAAGTAATGTAGACTTACCACAACCGTTAGCACCTAATAAACCATAACGACGTCCATGAACTAAACTTAAAGTAGTATCCTTAACTAATTGTTGTCCGAACGCAGAAATTGAGAAGTTGTTAATAAGAATATCTTTAGAATTAATATGAGAAAGATAATCGCCAGTAACATTTAAATTATCTGGCTTTGGAATAGCTGATCTAGTAGCACGTGTTTTAAGTTCACCAATTTCATCAAATGGAACATCATTAACATTTAATTTTTCTAATTTTTCTGTAACCTTTTCAATATTTTCTTTTGTCTTATCATCATTATTAGCATTACTTTCAACTTCAGCTGGAGTAGAAACTTCTGAAGCAGAAATAGCAGCAGCTAAAATATCTGTAGCTTCTACAGTAACACGATTCTTCTTACGACCAGTACGTCTATCCTTCTTCTTTTTTTTACCACTAGTTTTTTCTTGTTCTTTTTCTGGTTCTGGTGTTTGTACTTCTGGAGTTTCTGTTTCAATTTCTTTAGATTCAGAAGCATCTTCAGTTATTTTAGTTGAATCATCATCATCATCATCTGCATGCTTCTTCTTCTTCTTCTTCTTTTTCTTTTCACTATCTTCATCATCAACGTCATCTCCTTCGTCATCATGCTTCTTCTTCTTCTTCTTTTTCTTTTTCTTTTCACCATCGTCATCTTCATTGTCTTCAGCTTCAGCATCTTCATCTTCATCATCTGCATGCTTCTTCTTCTTCTTCTTCTTCTTTTTCTTTTCACTATCTTCATCATCAACATCATCTCCTTCGTCATCATGCTTCTTCTTCTTCTTCTTTTTCTTTTTCTTTTCACCATCGTCATCTTCATTGTCTTCAGCTTCAGCATCTTCATCTTCATCATCTGCATGCTTCTTCTTCTTCTTCTTCTTCTTTTTTTTTTCACTATCTTCATCATCAACATCATCTCCTTCGTCATCATGCTTCTTCTTCTTCTTTTTCTTTTTCTTTTCACCATCGTCATCTTCATTGTCTTCAGCTTCAGCATCTTCATCTTCATCATCTGCATGCTTCTTCTTCTTCTTCTTCTTCTTTTTCTTTTCTCCATCTTCATCATCAACATCATCACCTTCATCATCATGCTTCTTCTTCTTTTTCTTCTTCTTTTCACCATCATCATCTTCATTATCTTCAGCTTCAGCATCTTCATCTTCATCATCTGCATGCTTCTTCTTCTTCTTCTTCTTTTTCTTTTCTCCATCCTCATCATCAACATCATCTCCTACATCATCATGCTTCTTCTTCTTTTTCTTCTTCTTTTTCTTTTCACTTTCATCGTCATCTCCATTAGCTTCATCTTCATTATCTTCATCATCTTGCTTCTTCTTTTTACTCTTTTTCTTCTTTTTACCTTCATCTTCACTAACATTTTCTGTACTGATATCTAAAGATTCCATCTTTTCAGCTAAATCAGTTTCTTCATTTTTATCAACAGATTCAGATGCTTCTTTTTCCTTTTGTTCTTGTTCCTCTTGAAGTTTACTAATCATTTCCATTTCAGCATCGAAATCATCAAAGTTATTCTTCTTTCCTTTCTTTACTTTCTTTCCTTTTTTACCTTTAGCCATTGGAACTGGCTCTTCTTCTGGTTCTTCTTTTGGTTCCTCCTTTGGTTGTTCTTTTTGTTGTTCTTTTTGTTGTTCTTCTTCTTGAAGTTTACTAATCATTTCCATTTCAGCATCGAAATCATCAAAGTTATTCTTCTTTCCTTTCTTTCCTTTCTTTCCTTTTTTACCTTTAGCCATTGGAACTGGCTCTTCTTCTGGTTCTTCTTTTGGTTCCTCCTTTGGTTGTTCTTTTTGTTGTTCTTTTTGTTGTTCTTCTTCTTGAAGTTTACTAATCATTTCCATTTCAGCATCGAAATCATCAAAGTTATTCTTCTTTCCTTTCTTTCCTTTCTTTCCTTTTTTACCTTTAGCCATTGGAACTGGCTCTTCTTCTGGTTCTTCTTTTGGTTCCTCCTTTGGTTGTTCTTTTTGTTGTTCTTCTTCTTGAAGTTTACTAATCATTTCCATTTCAGCATCGAAATCATCAAAGTTATTCTTCTTTCCCTTCTTTCCCTTCTTTCCTTTTTTACCTTTAGCCATTGGAATGACTTCTTCTTCAACATCATTCTCTTGAAGTTTAGCACTTGACTCCATTTCCGCATCGAAATCATCATCAAAATTATTTTTCTTTCCTTTTTTACCTTTTTTACCTTTTTTTCCTTTAGCAACTGGAACTTCGTCACTCTTAGTACTACTTTCTATATCATCATCATCATCAAAATTATTTTTACCTTTTTTACCTTTTTTACCTTTTTTACCCTTTTTACCTTTTGGTTTTATTTCCTCTTCTTCTTCTTCTTCTTCATTTTCTTGTTTCTCTTCTTCCTCTTCATCAATTAAATCTTCAAATCCATTGTTTTTTTTATTTTTTTTATTCTTTTTATTATTCTTTTTTGGAGCTATAACAACTTCTTCTTCTTCATCATCACCATCATCATCATTTAATGCTAATAAATCAAAACCAGTTGCCATGGTATTTGATGTTGAATTGAAATTATCATCATCAAACTTTAAATCATACTTATTATCATCATCACTGTTGAATCCGTAATCCTTATTCTTTTTCTGATTCTTTTTTCCTCTAGCCATTTTTCAATGTTTAATATTATTTAAAAATATATTATATGAGAAATTTATTTAATTGATATTTATATATTGCTAATAATATTATTATTGAATATTGATATATTATATTTTTTTCGATTCAATAATTAATACTATTATTTATATAAAATATTATTTTTTCTTTTTTTACGAAAAAAAAAGTACAACTAGTATTAGATTTTCTTTAAAAGATGAAAATCTTATTTTAAATAATAATTTGTATTATAAAAATTTTAGTGTAAAAGTCTATTAATAAATGAATAATTAAATTAAAATATTATAATTGTATATTGCACCTTGTCAATTTTACAATTTATATTTTAATCTTTCAATTATTTTTATTAATATGAATTTATCTAAATACTTTATAACAATTATTATTAATAAACTTTCGCGAAGAAGAAAAAAAATTATTTTTTTATTTTTTATATTATATTAAATTCCAAAAATCAAGAAAATATTCAAATATATTATATAGATAATTTATATTACAATATATTTTAATATATTGGATAAATTAAATTTTCATTAATATTTGATTTTTTTAAAAAATAAAAATAAAATATATTATTTTTTTTTTAAAAAAATTTATTAAATATATTAATTTTAATTTTTTTTTCTTTATTTTGTTTTTTTTATTAACTATTTTTTATATTTATATTTTTTTATATACTTATATTTATTTTTTTTATTTTTATATTTTAATATGTTTTTGTATTTTTAATTTTATTATTATTTTATTTTTTTTTGTCTTAATATGCTTTTATATTTATATTTTTTATTTTTCAGTATTTTTATTTTTTTATCAGAAGTACATTCAATTAAATATGAATTTTACTTAGACATAATCTTTAAAAAATAATACATAATATATACGTACAAATATGTTCAGTTTATAAATTGTTTATACAAATAGAATTGATTTTGTTATAAATAATTAATTTTTAAAATTTTATTTAAAGTAATAAATTAATATTAAATTATTTTTATGCAAACTTAATGATATATATAAATGTATATTTCAACCCATTGAGGTGTAATACATTGTTGATATGTCTATATAACCAATCATATATTAGTTTAATTTATGTATAATCATAAATTTAGTAACCAATCATACTTATATGTTAATACATTATTATACAGAAATTAAGTTTAATAAAAAATTTCAATTTTAACAAGGAATAATTTAAAAATAATTTTAGTGTATTATAAAGGAATGTACATATACTAGTATAGTTGTTAAAAAGTAAAATTTCAAATTAACATATTTGTATATTTGTAAATTGTTCTATTTAAATAACACTTTCTTTAATTATATTATATATCGATTTATAATTATTCAATAATATTGTTAGATATATTTTTTATTAGTAAATAATAATAAAATAAAACATTTGGTATAAATTTCTATAAAATATTAATTTATATTAAGTATCACTAAATTATATTATATGATTAGTTTATAAAACTAGACTCAAAACCTTGTTCTTTAATGAGAAATAAGAACTTTTTTTAAAAAATATAAATATATATAATGCGTTATTTTGATTACTTATTTATTTATTAAGTTAAATAAATATGAATATAATTTTATTTCTTCTTTCATTTAAACCAATTATTTTAATTCATAATTGTTTTCTTATTTCTTTTGACATTAAAATAATTATAGAATACAATTCTATATTAATTTATTTTATTTAAAAAATGAATTATTACCAATATTTTCATCTTCATTTGCTGGTCCATTGATTATAATATATATTATTATTTAGTTAATAGAGGTTTTGAAATATATGGTTATGTTTTTTTAATAAAATCTTCATATATTGCAAATAGCGCCTTTACTTATAATATTATTCATAATATAACAAATTTTTAGTTACAATTATATAATAAATGTTTTTTTTTTTTCCTCATTCTATCACATTAAAAACAATATGTTTTACAAAGAAGATTATGTTATTTCGTAATTTATTTATTTATTTTTTTTTTTTTTCATTATTTTTATTTTTAAATTTTTTTTATTTTCATTTATTGTTTATTAATTTTTACTATTATAATTTATTTATTTATTTATTTAAATTATATAGAAAGAAATATTTCTGTATTTGCCAGGATTTTAATTTGAAAGGGAATGTCCATTGTTGGGGAAAAGGAAAAATATGATTAAAGCGGTAAAAATATTAAAGTAATTATCATTATTGGACTTTAAATAGTATATAATAAATTATTTTTAGAACGTTAAGATAATATATTAAAATTATTAATAAGAATATTGATAAAGGATTTTAGTAATAAAAATTAATAAAAAAATATTAATAAGGTATTTGTTATAAAATATTAAATATTAATTATAAAATATTAATCAAAAATTTAAAATAGATTATTAAAAAGGTTGAATATCCATTTTAAAATTTATAATAAAGATTTACAGTAAAAATATAATATATATATATTTTAGACTTATAGAAAACTTTATTTAATTTATAATAATAATAAATTACATGATAAATGAAAAATAAAAAATAAAATACATAAAATGAAATATTATATATTATATAATTATAAAAGTGCGTTAGAAGCAATAGTTTCTAACTTTTCCCATTTATTAATGATAACATCGAGTCCATTATTACGGAGTAATAATATCATTAGGGTTATCAACCCAATCTGTATTAGATTTTTCACCGGGAGGTGAAAATCCATGCCTTATCATATAATTTCGATGTCAATAGTCTTTAGCAATGATAGATTCAATGGAATACCATTTCATTATCAATCTAAAAAATCGACAAATTAATTGGTATTACGTTTGTTAGAAACTCCGCAATCCCCACAAAATACGGAATAGTCGACGAGGTTGAAGTTTGTTTAAAAAATATTGTCAACTAATTGTCTTTGTTTCCTATCATTAAATTTAATTTTATTTCATATATTGAACCCCCCCCCCCAAGAAGACCACTCAATATAAAATAATAAATATTATTATCATAATCCTTTTCTGAATCTAAAGAAATATCAAAAGATTTTTCTTCAATAATCAAATATAAAATATATTAATAAAAGATTTATTATAAGAATTTTTATTTTAAACTATTTTAATAAAAGGTTTATTATAAGAATATAAAAATTTGGTTTATAATTATCTTTTTTTATTAATTTATTAAAGGTTTATAATTTGGTTTAATGATTATTATATTTTTAATGATATATTTTAATAAATGCTAACTTTCGTGGGAAAAATAAAATTATATTATAGAAAATACAATATTTTAATAATAAAAATAAATCAATAAACGATAATATGCTTTATAAAAAACATTTTTATTAATAATATAAAATATAAAATTAAATTTTAAAAACTACCTATTGACTGAACTATTAACTAAATTACTCGTATCTTTAATTACTCATTATTCGTTCTTTGTTCTTGATTTTACAGCTATTTATATTTTTATTAAAGTTAAAATTGATGGCATTTCATAAATATTATAAAACAAAATAAAATATTAAATTGAATTAAAATTAATAATATAATTTTTATTATAATTTTGGACATTATAAATTTTTAGAAGATAGGAAAGTTCAATTAGTGTAAGAAAACAATAATTTATTTCGTGGGTTTATTATATATAAGAAGATATCTTTATGGACAATAAAACTAATAAAAACTATATAAATAACTTGAATTACACTTCAATATATAATAAATATTGATAAGACTATTAATTTAATATTTGTTTTATTCATATTATTCTTTAATTGTTTTTTTTTTTATTTAATGCTATTATTATTTAATAATTAATCTTCAATACATAATCTCTTATATAATAACTTAATTAATTTCTAAATTCAAAAAAATTATAATTGTATTTCTATTTCTGATAAAAATTCAAATAAAGCATTAAATCAAGCTAAATATGTTAAATCAATCAATAATTTATATTAAAATACTATAATTAAAGAAAATTCAAATTCAAATTTTAAGAAAAATGTGAACAAAATAATTACAGACAATAACGACAAAAATTCATTAAATAATGTCAATAAAAATGAAAATAAAAGAATGATTATTGACAATAAAGAAACTAATGACAATGAAAATTCTATTTCAAATACGTCCAATATTTATATTTTTAATACTGAACTAGACTCATACACCACTTCTAAAAATAAGAAAACTTCTAAGGAAATAAGTATGAAAAAACCTTTTAAAAGTAAGTATAAACCCTTTTCCTGACTTCTTGATGTAATATTTGAAAATAAATAATTCAATGAAAACTGTAAAAGAAAAATTAAATATAGTAAATCTTATGGAAAAGTAAAAATTAATGAAAATACTAAAACTAATATTAATTCCTTATCTATACCTATTAATACTTATTCATTATGTATCAATAAAAAGCTTGAATTTTGTTCTATAAAAAATTTGATTGAACTTCGAAGTTACAAAGATATATTCAATAAAAGAGATAAAGGCCTATTGATAGAAGCACTAAACAGTGAATTTAATAATCTAGAAAAATTAAATGTTTATATCAGAGTTAAAAATATCAGACAAAGAATTAATGCCATTACTCCTTGACTCATATTCAAATATTAAATTAAATCTTATATTTCTATTGACAAAAGAAAAATTAGATTAGTTGCTTGCGGTTACACCCAAAAGGAGGGAGTTGACTTTGATAAACTTTTTCTCATATTAAAGGAAAAAAACACATAGATTACTAACTGCTATAGGAGTAGAAAACAACTTCAAAATACATCAATTAGACATAAAAACTGTATACTTAAATGTCAAACTTGGAGAAGATATCTATATGTTTCCACCTTAAGATCATAAAGATTATAACAAATATATATAGAAATTAAGAAAAGCACTTTATGGATTGAAACAATCTGATCTTGCTTGGAATTATAAATTAAACGATAAACTAAAATGAATTTTAAAAGATTAATTAGTGATCCTTGTATTCGTGTAAAAAAGGATGATAATAACAATATTATTTACTTAATAGGTGTATACGAAGATGATATGGTATTAATAGGTATAGATAATGAAATAGAAAATACAAAATTATTACTAACAAAATATTTCGAAATAACTGATTGAAATAAAATATATAATTGAAATATAATTTGAAATGCAAAAAGGTGATTACTTATTACAACAATAGTAGACCTATTTCAAATATATATTCATATTAAGATTTTGAATTATAAACTAAATCCTTTAATACATAGAAATATCAACAAGTAATTGGAGCTTAATATATTTAGCTATTTGTACTAGACCAGATATTATTTATTCAGTTATTAAAGCATCAAAAAACCCAAATAAACCAACTTTATTCGACCTGGAAAATTTAAAGAAAATTCCCAGATATAAAAAAAAAAAAACCCTGATTACGCTATAAAGTATACTAAAAATAAAAACATAGATATAAGCGTTAATGTTGATTATGCAGGTGATAAAGAAACAAGAAAATCTACCACCTTTTCTAAATTGATTACTTATCTGGACCTATAATCTGGCACTCCAAATTACAAATTTTTATTGCCTTGTCAACAGCTGAAAGTGAATATTATGGTATAGTCAAATGTGCTAAAAAATAATTATGGCTGAAAAATATATTTAATGAATTAGGTATTAATAATAAAGAAATGATAATAAACTCAGATAACCAAAATGCGTATCACGTGATCAATATACTTACAGATAACATGAATATAGTTAAATGAGAAAACCTATATTGCTTAATGAACTATAAAACTACACTGTTTATATACAATTGTGAAAATAATACAGTAAATCAAAATGCATAAATATTAAACATCATTATTCAAGATAACATAAATGAAGATTAAATATATATAAGCGTCAGAAATAATTTAACTGATTTTATAAATTTTTTAAATGAAAAATTAATAAACCAATTTAGAAACAACATACTTTTAAAATTTTGAATAATATAAAATTTTGGGAGAGATGTTGAAAATAAAGATTAATATTATTTATTCTATTATGAATAATTATATATTATAATATTGTATTAATAAAGTATTTTATAAATTTATGTATAAGAAATGTAGTTTCTCAATTTATTTAAAATGTGTATATAAATAATTATATGTAATTTTAGCATGATATAAAGAAAGAACCTTACATTATTTTAATAAACTAAATAAAAATTTTTTTATATTTCAAATCTTATTATATTAAAAACAAAAATTATTATTTATTAAAAATCAAATAATAATTATATTATTAATTTAGACATAATATAAAAAATAATAATAGTAAACTTTATTTTATAATGTAAAGAAATGGTTTTACCATTCCTATTAATTTAAGAAGTATAAATAGCTGTAAAATTCAATAAAAAAAAATCATTATTATTATAAAATATCATTGTAAAGATAATTTTTAATAGTTTTAAATAAAAGAGTTATAAAAAAAAGTTTTTTTATAATTATTATAAATTAATAAAAGATTTATTTTATGTGAAAATTTGGTATAAAATATATTAATAAAATATATTAATAAAAGATTTATTATAAGAATATTTATTAAAAAATATATTAATAAAATATTTATTATTAGAATATTTGTTATAAAATATATTAATAAAATTAATTATATATAATATTTGTTAGACATTAATAATATTTAGTATAAATTATTGATAAAAATTAATAAGAGCTATTGAATATTATTACTAATAAATATTATAAAATGTTCATAAAATATTGATAAAATATTATAATTATTTGGAAGTTTGGTATATAATTATTTTTATCATTATGTTAAAGGCTAAAAAATTTGGTTTAATAATTAATATATTTTTAATGATATAATGTACTATACACTGTACCATATTTTTGAAAGTATCTTAATCAGGATGATAATTCTAAATATCAAATTATTATATTCATAAAAATAATACACTTGATAATAATTTTTAAGTTACTCTGTTTTTTTTTTTTTTTTTTTTTTTTTTTTTTTGCATTTATTTAATGTTATTTTATTACTTTTATATAAATTATTAATAACCAACTTTTATTAATAATTATAGCATATAACCTAATTATTATTACTAATTCCTATACAAATCCTATAATCTAAATAGTTATCCTATTATAATATATCAATTCCTGCCTAGTTATTCTTTAAAAAGGAATATTTATTATTATTATTATTTATTTTTTATTATTTCTTAATTTTTTTTTATTCTTTCCTATATTTTATTTTAATTCCATTTACATAAATATATAATTATTTAATAAAATATTATTATTTAAAATTACGAATTATTACTATTACAAATATTTAAAAAGTTAATTTCCTATAAATGGGAATTCTATACTTTTTCTTTGGTTTTGTAACACACAATATAATTTTGACATAGATAAAACTGGACTATTAAGGGAAGATAAAGAAGATGAACCATTATCATTTATGAAATTCGATGGTCTTCCTGACCCTTAAATGTTATAAATATATATATATATATTATATTATTTTCATTTCATTTTTAATTTATATATAGAAAGTATTATCATTATATATAAAAATTTTTTTAATTTCTTTTTATAAACTTTTTTTTTAATTAAAATTTATAAATTTATTTAAGAAAAAGTTTTTCATATTTCATAATAATAATTATAATTAATTTTCAATTTATATTTATTAAAAACGATAAGGATATAAAAATAAAGAATATATATATATATGTATATTTATAAAAAGAATATAATAGTAATATTCAAATAAAATTTAAAATGATTTTAATATTAACCATGTTTTCGAAAAGAAGTTCTTCCTACACTACTTGAATATTGAGGTGAATAGCATGCAAAATTTCCTTCATGTAATTTATCATTACTACTTCGAATATTTTGGGTTTGCATTTGTCCCAATGAATGGTTTTCTGAACTCATTTTAAGAAATGTGTATATTATTTATGTTATTATTCTATTTAAATATATAGATATATATGTATAATGTTTATTTTTATTTTTATACTTTTTTTTTTTTTCTATTTTTTTTTTATTTATTTATTACTATTTTTTATTTCGACAATAATAATTATTAAATATATTATTTATACAATATAAATAATATTTCAGATAGTTATTCTATATAATTATTATTACAATAAAAATGTTGTAACAAAAAGATGATATATTTATGATGCTCTATGTATACTGAATATAAGGTCCTTTCTATATATAAATATATCAAATATAATAATTTAATATAAGCATATTCTTTATATACATTAAAATATATAATATTGAATGATTACTGTTTTTTTTTTTTTTTTTATAATATTGATAAAATTAATAGAATATTATTAAACATTATTAGTAAATTTAATCATAATCATAATCATATATTTTATTACTAAATTTTTTTTTTTATTTTAATAATTTATCAAAATTAGATTATGATAAAAGGATATTAATTGATATTATTAATAAAATTATAACGATACTAATTATATATTATATATATTATATAATATAATTTATTTTTTAAAGAAAAAAATTTTAAAATATAAAAAAAATATGTAACTACATAAAATAAAGCTTTATAAAATTATTAATAAAATAAATTATATAAGTTATGTTTTAATTAATTATAAAACTTAAAATTTATTTATATTCATATATATTCATATATAATATATTTTACAAAAAATATTATATAAGATTTTCAAACTATAAGCTATATTATATTATATATATATAGTATTTTTATTTATATTAATATTTTTTTTACTAATTATAAAATAATAATAATATATAGCTGGTAGTACTAAATTTTTTTTTATAATAGTTATATCACAAAATTAGAAAAAATTTAAATTTTTCTTTTTTAAATTAAAACTTTTTTTTTAATATATATATATAATAATAATTCATTAACTATTCAAAATATATTATATAAATTATTAAAGTAAAATTTAAAAAAACAAGGGTATATAGTGATTTGTAATGTTTATGACTTATAAATAATTATCATAAATGTAATTTATAAATTATTATCAAATGTATCTTTATATAATATTATTGGAATTAATTCATTTGAATAATTGAATAATATAAAATTAATATCAAATAAAATAATAAAAAATAACCTTTTAAAAATAATAATGTCTCAATCTCATAATTAATAAACTTTATTTTGTATATATATATTTTATTCAAATATTTATAAATTATTATTAATGTAACTTAAATAGTTATTTTGTTTACCATTAATTTTTTTTTAATTAAATATTTATAAATTATTATTAATGTAAACTTCCATAGTTATTATATTTCCATTAATCAATTTTTCTTTTTCTTTTTTTTTTTTTTTTTTATTTAAATAAAATTTAAATTATATTTTAAGAATATTTTGATTTTTGGAAGCTTTATTATTATAAAATATTTATTAAATTTAATATAATATTTAATAATCTATTAATAGATATATAGAAAGAATGAAATTTATGTTATAATTTTTAGAATATATATATAAGAAAAATTGTATAGTTTTTATTATTACTATTATTATTATTAATTGTATATTATAATTTTTTGTTATTATTTGTTATTAATTATTACTATTATTAATTATTATTATATAATTATTATCAAGACTATCTATTATTATTATATTCTATTATTATTAATTTTGCTAGATTTTCAAACTAAAACTCCTCAATATTAATTGTTTTATTAACCAAAATTTTATTACGTAATAAATACAAAAATTATTACAGAAATACAATTTTTATTATCAATATTTTATCATTTTATTAATTAAATTTTATAGTTAAATTATATAGTTAAATTATATAGTTTAAATTTATTAATTAAAATTTATAAAAGATCTATGAGAGGATTAGTGTAGTTGTTCCTCCCTCAATGATGATTTAAGAAATCACTGAAAAGAAGCCTGTCGTATAAAGCGGTATAAAGGGATTGTCTTTTATATTAACATTGCTTAGAGTGAGGTCAACGTTGACGACGAATCGGGAAAAGAATCCAATGAAAGTCTTATATATTTAAGTTAGAGACTGAAGGCCCTATTATCTTCTCAGTATTGAAAAAAACTATTAATTTTAAAAATCCTTAATTTTTTCCTATATTAAATATATTTTTCCTTATTAATATTGAGTAAAATTTAAGAGTAAAAAAAAGAAGATTTAAGGATGTTTTAAAAAAAAAATTTAATTTAAAAATTTAATTCAAAACAAAAATTATTCTTAGTTTACTTTTTTAGTATTTATAGTTATTGATAATAAAATATTTATGTAAAATTTTTTATAACTATATTAAATAAAGTTTGTAATAAGAAATTTTCTGTATAATATTTCTATACATATTATATTGAGCATTAAAT